>JACYXH010000129.1:1735000-1830000 GCA_026745465.1 Lota lota | reverse complement strand
GAGAGAAAGAGAGAGAGAGAGAGAGAGAGAGAGAGAGAGAGAGAGAGAGAGAGTAACTTTCTCCTGCAGTGTTGAGTTCAGATACCTGTCTAGTTGAAAAGAGTGAGTGAGAGGGCGTCAAACAGACGAAGGCTGTGACTTAAGGGGAGAGAGAGAGAGAGAGAGAGAGAGAGAGAGAGAGAGAGAGAGAGAGAGAGAGAGAGAGAGAGAGGGAGGAGAGAGAGAGAGGGAGGGAGAGAGAGGGAGGGAGAGAGAGAGAGAGAGGGAGGGAGAGAGAGGGAGAGAGAGAGAGAGAGAGAGAGAGGGAGGGAGAGAGAGGGGACCTTTATTGGACAGGCTTCCCCTCTTGTATGCTCAGGGGGATGTGGTGTATGACCACCCCCTGCTGGTGGATCACGCCACTGCAGCAAGGTTAGCTCAATAGTAGCACCACTCATCTTTAGGACGATGGGTTCTACTATTGAATGAGAGAGAGACTCAGAGAAATCCTTCAGAATTCTTGCCAGATAAGCATGCACACACAACAAATACTCACACATTTATACACACACACATTCATATACACATACACTAGAAGCACCAATAAACACACACACACACACACACACACACACACACGCATATACACACACACTCACACATGCAACCGTGCTGCTGCCTAATGATGTCAGTACTTCACAATCAGCTCGTTAATGGTGATTAGCATATTACAAAAGTTTGTGTTTATACATGTGTTTGAGTGCTTGAGAATGTATGAGTGTGTGTGTTAGTGCATGTGTGTATGTGTGCATGTGTATGTGTGGGTGGATGCGTGTGTGTGTGTGTCTGTGTCTGTCTTTGTGTGTGTGTGTGTTCGTGCATATGTGTGTGTGTTTGTGTGTGTGCATGCTTGTGTGTGTGTGTGTGTGTGTGTGTGTGTGTGTGTGTGTGTGTGTGTGTGTGTGTGTGTTGATCTCAGAAGTGTGGTACAGCTTTGTGAACAGAGGCAGATAAGACAGCAGGGATTAAGGACTCTAAGTGAGAACAGACAACGATAACTCGGCCCTGGGTTTAACTCTAGCGCTCCCGCCGCTGGCCCAATTAGCATAACGCTACCGCCGTTAGCTCAATTAGCATAACGCTACCGCCGCTAGCTCAATTAGCATGCAACTGGCGCCACTTTCCACATCATTGCAGATAAACAGTGGTTACAGTTTGTTTACTCAGGCGTTGATGAGGTCATCCCGTAAGTGTTCATCCACTATTAAACTGAATTATCCATCGTTATATGTGTTTGTGATATTTATTGAATATAGCAGTGAACTCAACACAATAGAAAGCTTCTATACTATGACTGCCCTTTAGGGAAAATGTACAATACGATATGAAGACAGCAACCACTATTGGCAGTGTATCTGCTCTACTTTTATACAGTTATTTTTCTCTCTTATACACTCCATCCCCCTTTCCTCCTCTATTCTCTCTCTTTCTAGCCTCTCTCTCTCTCTCAACATAGCTCAGGAAAAAAGAGAAAGAGTTAACAAGATGAGAGAGAATGGAATGAGAGAGTGTCATTGTAAAGCCCTATACTCATTACTACTCTTATATGACTCATTGAATATTCCACTCAGCCCACAAAAAAATCCATTCTGACATGTGTGTGTGACGGGGGGGGACGGGGGGACGGGGGGGGGGGGGGAGACAGACAGAAGCAAAAAACAAAGAGAGAAAGGGAGGTGGAGAGATCAAAAACTGAATATAAACCAGAAGCAGATGTTTTATTCTGTTTTCGTCTCCTCCCTCTCTCTCTCTACATCTCAATCACTCTCTCCCTCCACACAACCACACACTACTTAAGAGTGAGAATGAGAGAGAGGAAGGCAGAAGGAAGAGAGACAGGGGGACAGAGCAGGAGCGAGAGAGGAGAGTGTTCCTAGTTGTCTCTCGTCCTCTCTTCCCTCACGTTTATCCTTCTCTCTTTCTTTCTCTCCCTAAGGTTAATCTTCTCTTCTCATTCATTTACTCTCTGGTTCCCTTTTCTATCTCTACTCTTCTTTTCCCTCTCCTCTGTCCATCTGTGCATTATGTCATTCATACAGTGTGTGAGTGTGTGTGTGTGTGTGTGTGTGTGTGTGTGTGTGTGTGTGTGTGTGTATGCGCTTCAGGCAGCTTTTAATTAAGAGAGCAAGTAATGAATGAACCACACAAATACACACACATGCAACCACACACACACACACACACTCACTTACCTAATCACACACACATACGGCCCCCTCCTCCCTCATCACCGCCATCTCACCTCCTTATGGAATCACATCACGCACCCCGCCCATCATCAATCACAAGACAGGGGAGGGGGCGGGGCTATTAGAGTTATGCTCTAAAGGACAAGAGGAGGTCACGCCACTAGCTAGCCAGGTGGCTAGCGTTTAGTCTCATTGCACCCATGTGTGTGTGTGTGTGTCCTTGTGTTCCTCAAACGCACACATTGGTAGACACATACACACACAGACATACTCAATCCCACATGAACTTGCACACACACACACACATATTTGACCCAATATGATGTAGCCTCTCTCTCCTGACACGTGACATACCGTGACACATGCTAACACACACGTGCACTCACTCACAAACACACACACGCAAACACACACACACACAAGCACAGGCATACATACATAAACATATTTCACTGACAATGATAGAGGAATGTGTGTGTGTGTGTGTGTGTGTGTGTGTGTGTGTGTGTGTGTGTGTGTGTGTGTGTGTGTGTGTGTGTGTGTGTGTGTGTGTGTGTGTGTGTGTGTGTGTGTGTGTGTGTGTGTGTGTTATGGATGGGATTGCTTGAAGACAAGGACAGAACCGGGCCATGAGTGCTAAAATTGGATTTCTGCTGCACACACAAACACACAAATACCCCCTCCACACACACACACAAATACCCCCCCCCACACACACACACACATACTCTCACACACACAAACACTTTTTCTCCCTCCCTCTCACACACATACATACTCTATCTCTCACACACACACACACACACACACATACACACACACACACACACTTACTCTTTATCTCACACACACACACACACACACACACACACACACACACACACACACACACACACACACACAGGCCTTGATTAAGCACATTTAGTTGTGTTGATTTGGGGTTGGCTAGTGTTAGTGTGGTTCAGTGGAAGCTGGAGGCTGTCTGTTGTGGACAGTGAGATCACCTGGACCTCGCTTTTAAAACACGGTTCCCTGATCAAAGACCCTGCACGTGTTGTTACCATCTACGCACACACACACACACACACACACACAAGCGGCCATACACAAACAAACACACACACACGTCTGTGGTGAATGTTGGTGCAACGAATAGGGGTAATTGTTTGTGGCACTGTCTTGCCATGGCAGCATGCTATTATGAATATTGGATTGTATCATGTCCGGGCACACATTGTGTTGTGTTCTTATGTGTTGTGTTCACTCAATTCAATGATTCATAAATCGTTCAAATCAATTTCATTTGATTGACAGTTGACTAGAATTGGCCAATGGAAAATGGCCCTCATGTGTCAAAGCCCCTTTTACACAGCCTGTTCAAGGCGAGAAGTTGCAGCAGTATTCCACCTTGTTTAAAGCTACGTGGCTATTTGCTGCGACACTAGTCGTTCCGCTTACGAGACAGCAGCGGAAGTAGGAACGGAGCTGAACCGACGTCTGCGTTAAAGGGATGAACCGGCATTTGGATGGTGTGTTATTGGCGTGACCCCGCCACCGGGGGGATTGAAACACCTCTGAAGAAGAAACAGACTCGTTAACATCTCCATCTACGGCGTCTAACGTCCTGCGCACCTTTCTGAGCCAAACCGCTCCCTGCTTCAACTCATGCAGGGACAACGCCGGAACCTCTTTACGGCAATTTCGCGGGATCTTTGCGTAAAAGGGTGCTTAAGTCTCTCTCTCTCTCTCTCTCTCTCTCTTCTCTCCACAGGAGGACGAGACTGGCGAGGGACGGTTCAGCTTCGCCGGCTATGGCATGGGCCCCGCCTGCCTGCAGACCAAGGACGGCATGGCCATCAAGGGCAACAACAACAACGCGCCAGGGACCGGCGCGGCCGGCGGCGGGGGTGGGGGCGGCGGCGGCGGGCCGCCCGAGAAGACGGTGGAGGAGATGAAGAAGCTGTTTGTGAGCCGCGCCAAGCGCATCGACACGGTGTCGCGCGTGGCCTTCCCCCTCGTCTTCCTCATCTTCAACATCTTCTACTGGATCATCTACAAGATCATCCGCAGTGAGGACGTCCACAAGCAGTAGTCACATGATAAGGGGAGGGGGGAGGAGGGGAGCAACACACATGGAGGAGAGAGGGGGTAGAGAGTAGGATATGAGAGAGAGGGAGAGGGATAGAGCAAGATATGAGACAGAGTGGGAGATAGAGAGGAGACAGACAGGATAGAGAGAGAGAGAGAGATAACACGTTTCATAGGACAAGTCATTTGCCCTTATTCTTCATCTTCCCTCCCCTCCTATTCCTCCCTCACCATCTTCCTGAGCTGTGTTAACTACTGAAATATGCTTCTGCAACAACACATTCATTTTCAGAGTCTGCGTTCATACGCAGCAGAGGGGATTCTGGGTAGACATAGCCCCCAGAGGTGTCAACCGAAGAGGCCAAACCTGGTGTTCCCCCTTTGGTTTCCTGATGAACAATCGCTTAGTGGTCGACACAGGAAGGACTATCGGTAGCAACACAGAGCTTAAACACTAGAAACAGCTCGAGTGAAACAACAGAAAACTAGAACACCATTTTGTACACCTTAAAACCACAGCGAGGTTAGTGCAAGACCACGGAAAGGGGTCAGGTTGCAAGTAAACAATGTCAGTTGTGCACCTTAAGTCAACTACATAGAGGTACATGGGGGGGGGGGGGGGTACAGATGTGTACGTTCACACAGCGCACATACACACACACACTTGCAGGCAGCACACATCCATGCAGGCAGAACACACACACACACACACACACAGACAAACACACATGCCGGCAGTAAACACAAACACATATACAGGCAAACTCAGAAGCATGTTTCAGACATCAGTGGCCCTCCATTTTGTATATCTGTTTGCCCCCCCCTCCCCTCATCTCTCTTTCTCTCTCCACCAATATACCTCGTAATAGTATTTATTTATTTATTTATTCAGCAATCTGGACCAGTGCAATAGCAATGCAGTAACATGCATGAAATATGAATGTGGCAATATATTTATGAGAAGATCAGCCATGAGGCAGGTTAGGGGTTAGGGGTGGCAGGGGGAAGGTTCGTACATAAACGGGTTTGGGTTGTGTTTGTTCAGATGTTTACTGGAAGAGTCATTATGGGTCAATAGGTTATTACTATGAAAGGCACACAAGAAAATGGTGAAATTCAAAGAGTGTGTGTGTGTGTGTGTGTGTGTGTGTGTGTGTGTGTGTGTGTGTGTGTGTGTGTGTGTGTGTGCGTGCATGAGTGAGAAAGTGTGCCACATTCAGCACTGTAAAATGTTCATATATCTAACATAAATGGGGAAAAGTATTTAAAAGTAAACTTTATTCCATGAGTCGGGCATCGGGAATCTGTGGATCTTTGGAGATTAAGAATAAGAAGAGAAGGGACTTTAAGATCGGTGCTTCCACTAAACCAGGACCTCCATGGAGTCCTCTATATCTAGACCGGCTGCTTCAGCGTGTATTGAGAACTCGCGTTACGCTTTTTCTCTTTTTTTTTCTCCTCTCTGAACTGAGACGTGAGGAGCGTGTCGGACTGCTTCAGACAGACAGAGAAAAAAAAAAGATTTGAAAAAAAAAAGATTAAAAAAGAAAATGATCAAAAAAAAGAAAAGAAAAAAAAATTAAATTAAAAAAACATTAAGAGGCGGGGGGGCAAGGATAAAAGACAAGATATGTGATGTCATCACCCCCCCCCCCCCCCCCCCCCCCACCCCCACCCTCTCAGCTCCCAACGTACATCTTGTTTTAGGTACAATTTGTATTAATTTATTTTGTATTCATGTGCTACATTATTCTGTAACTATGGCTACGCCTTGCTCTGCTGCGACGACCTCTAATCCCTGAACTCTGAACTCTGACCTCCTGTGGAGCAGGACTCTGATCTGGTCGTTTCCGTGGAGACCATTCCTGAGACGTGCGGGAGTTTACATCCTTCTGCTTCAAATGCTTTGACCTCTAAATGTGACCTCTGACCTCCACACACACACACCCACCCCAAACAGCCAGATAGCGTCTCCCTACCGGACTAAATTAGATGATGAGGAGTAGAACACCTGTCATACCTTACTTATCTGTGATGTCATCTTCTCCACCCACTCAGCAGTATTCGCACACACTGAATGAGATCAAATAAAGCAAATGTACCATACCATCCTTCCATGCACATCGACATGGTAACGACTCTATGAAGAAATGCTGGTGCGTATAGGCGTCTAAGCGTTCGCGATTCGCGAACATTGTTTGTCCTGAATCGGTAATTATCATAACGCTCATATTCGACTTTTATTTTGCTTTGCGGCAGGCTTCTCTATGCAAAGACTAATATATGCAATTAGAAAAAAGAAATTTAGCTTTTCGGCTTTTAATTTGCTAAAGAGCGACCACAACCGCAGGCCCCGGGGGGTGTTGAGGGTAAGAGGGAAGCCCTTGTTCCCAACAAGTCTCTGCTGGTCTCTCAGCAGAGACCAGCAGGCAGCAGCTCTGAGTTACCAAAGCTTTCTGCGGTCCAAGGAAACGACGGCAGAAAGTACAGCTCTTTTCCTCCTCTCCCTCTTCCCCTCTCCCTCTTTCCTTCTCTCTCTCTCTCTTCTCTCTGCAGGAGGATGAGGGGCGTGCGAGGGGCGGCACGGCTTCGCGGGCCACGGCGTAGGGCTTGCCCCGCCTGCCCGCAGACTGAGGCTGGCATGGCCTTCCAGGGCAGCAGCTCTCTCTGTCTCTCTCTCTCCTGGTTTCAGTTTGTCTTTTCAAACCACCTCAGACATCCTCCGCAGCTCCCGCAGTGCAACTGTGTTTCTCTTTTCTTTGCGAACCAAAGACTTGTTTATTTCCTTGCGGTTCCGATATAAATGTATTTGCCTCTTCCCCCCCCCCCCCCCCCACCTGGTGTCACATGGCCGCCGTACAACATAGAGGCGACGTTGATCTTCCACCAATAATCGGTCTCCCTCCCCCTCCCTCATGGCTCACGCACAGCCCTTTCACTGTTGTGAGGTGGTGATAAGTTATGCTATGAGTTCTATTAGTAACTGAAGGTTCCTCCTCTTCTTTCGTTGTTTGTGCGTTTGTTAACGGGACAACAGATTGTGGTTGGGAAAAGAGCGGAACAAAGTCATGCCACTGTTATATGTCAAATTATTATTCTGTTTCCGACGTAGAGGGGAATTCTTTTTCTTTCATCCTTTTTCGTTTGCTCTTTTCAAAGTTGTGCTGATTTGCCAGAAAACAAATTGTAGACTTTTTTATTTGCATATAAAAAAACACAATTAAGACTATTTATAGCTGTATGAAGTAGTGCTCAATAACACTCTTTGGGTGGAACGAGAAAGAAAAAAATATGTTGTATTTATACTTGCTCTGTGCCACACAAGACAGGATTTGCCTCGATATAAATGTATATTTTGCATCGGTTCCCCAGTAGCATGTAGAAGTTACGCCAAGGGCTAAGCCACACGCTAGCATAAGACCCATTTGCCACGAGAAGCTAAGCTAACCCACATTCCAGCATTACAACCGGGGGTGGAGGGTGGGGAGTGGGGATGGGCGGACTGGGATGGGGATGAGGTAATCAAATCTGCCAAAACTATGCATTTCATTCAATACGCCAGGAGGAGGAGGAGGAGGAGGAGGAGGAGGAGGCCTGGGGTCTAGAGTGGCCTGCGTCGCCCCGTACAGCTGACGGGGCGATTCCGTGCGGGCGATGAGCTAAAGTGCAGTTTCCAATTATAATGATTCATATCTGAGTCTCCGTGCCATAAACATTGCAGGGCGGGGGGGAGGGGAAGAGCCCACCATCTCCTCCCCTAGCCGCCCTGTCTAAAGCATACGTACATATCTTATTGTGCCATATGGGGTTGAATATGCAAACGAATAAGGACCTACGCATATTGTGCATTCATTCAACCGCCATTTTCCATGACGACTTCATCAGCAGAGAATTTTCATAGAAAATATTGAGCTTTTACCTGTAGGCCTCATCTGCATATTAATTGTTAATAATTGTATTGGGCGAGAGGGTGGGGTGTGATAGTAGTGTGTGTGTGTGTGTGTGTGTATGTGTGTGTGTTTGTGTGTGTATGAGTGTGGGTGAATGTGTGTGTGTGTGTTTGAGTGTGGGTGAATGTGTGTGTGTGTGTGTGTGTGTGTGTGTGTGTGTGTGTGTGTGTGTGTGTGTACACGGGTGTGTAGGGTTGGGGGAGGAGGGGTCATGTTACAAGATAGACCTAGTAACTGGGTTTCTATAGGGTGAAGTTTCAATGTGAGATGTACCGAGTAAACAAAATAAATACGTTTGGGGAGGCGAGGGGGTTGGAATGGGGCTTATAATTTTCGTTTAGACTAAATTTTGATCAATTAGCATGGTATGATTTATCGATTTTAGTGATTCCTTTTTGGGGGGCTTGTGTTGGAGTTTTATTCTATTTATCGAACTGAGGGCAACGGTGAAATACGGTGTCTTCTTATACTGCAGTGAAGAAAGAAATTGTTGATGATATTATCTTTAAGAAATATTTAATTTATTTTCTTTTGCACACGTTGGAATGGCCTTAATTTAGCTTTATTTGCTTTTATTGTGTACGCGTTGTTACAAAGTAGACCCGTTTAATTTGCAATTTACGAAACTCTGAGTATGAGTGCACTTCGAAACAGGATGGGAAAACGTACAGCAAATCCTTTTTATTTTTCATTAATCTTAAAAAAAACACTCAATATTTTGCATGAATATCAATACAATGGCAGATATTTTTGGCTTGTACAAAAAAGTGAAGCGATTTGAAGAGAAAAAAGAATGTAGCGTTTCTGCTGTTTCTGTATATATCAAAATATTTATTGAAATGTGTCATAATACTAATTCTATTAACGATTAAAGGTTTTCTGAACAAAAATCTCTTTACCTGTTTTTGAACATATTGTCGAGATTGTCGGGTTTGATCTGATAACTTCTGTTACTCGACTAGAGGATCTGTGTAATGACGAGAAAAAGTATTAAAAAAAATATGAAAAAAATCCTTGCCACAGGTTGTGTTCATTCTCTGATTATTCTGTCTGCGCTGCACATTAACATAACTTTGTGGGGTAGGTGAGCTATGAAACATTTAGCTTTTGTTCGTTTGCCATGTTGATCCAGTTGCTGCACTGATCAGGGGCAGATTTCTTGGCGAACACACATTTGGACAGGTTACATGCTGTTTCCCCTTGGTGAGCAAAACGCCTGCAAGCTCTCACACACGCACACTCTCTCTCTCTCTCTCTCTCTCTCTCTCTCTCTCTCTCTCTCTCTCTCTCTCTCTCTCTCTCTCTCTCTCTCTCTCTCTCTCTCTCTCTCTCTCTCTCTCTCTCTCTCTCTCTCTCTCTCTCTCTCTCTCTCTCTCTCTCTCTCTCTCTCTCTCTCTCTCTTTCAAACACACACACATACAGAAAACACAGTCCGCATCTAATTTAGAGTGATGTACAGCGTGTAGCTCTCTGGAAAGTAAATGCCATCTATTTCTCTCCATGTCACAATGCATTTATTAAAGCCAACAACATATTTACATGTTGACATTATAACCTGACAAGGCACTGAGCCGGCTTGTGATTAAATAAAATGATGTTATGGTGCAAACGTATTTCCAAACACAGTGCTACATAATAGCAGATATTTAATTTCTCTACATTACATTAAATTATTTTATTTTATTTTATTATGTTACATTATTAATTCATGTTTGGGCTTGACAGAGAGAGATATTCAGGTTCACATATGTTTTCGATAGTATGGCACATCATCTTCACACTATTAAGATCACCAGGTGGTCACCATTTATCCCCAAGTAGACATCTCCTTTATAATAATACTTCACTAAAACGACGTGCTCTCTGCAAGTAGTTTGAGTTTTACTAGTTTTATTTTTAGAAGGTGATGTGCATGAAGACTCACAAATTAGACTGACTCTCATCATGAGCCATGCTTTAAAGCTCCAGCAGTGGCTGCCTGCACACACACACACACACACACACACACACACACGCACACGCACATGTTCCCACACACACATCACACATGAAAAAGCTAGATTGAAGATTCAGAAATACAAATAGGGTCGCGGCTCGTGCACACAGACACACTGCACCTAGTAGTGTATCTGCCTTACCACACAAAACGACTCCCTTCCTGTCCTACATGTGCCTTTAAGAAGCCAGTAGTACTGTGCAAAGACTGCATCACGAGCCACTTGGCAAGTTGTAGCTTTGAAGACACTCTTGTCTTTCCCATGACCAAGTGCCTCTAGGCTGAGGGGTGACATGTTTTGTAACTGCTGTTTACTACTGGTCTGTTGGACGGCTTGAACCCAGTACATTTCTGCCAGTAGTCGAGTGCGCTCACCACTACACATCCTGCCCTTTAAATACACAAAGCATAGAATTCTACAGAATTCGAATATGATTTGTGCAGATGTGCAATCGACAAAGCCTGAGGTGGCATGTTTGAGGATACGTTGGTGCATTATCAGAGAACTGGTGTGTGTGTGTGTGTGTGTGTGTGTGTGTGTGTGTGTGTGTGTGTGTGTGTGTGTGTGTGTGTGTGTGTGTGTGTGTGTGTGTGTGTGTGTGTGTGTGTGTGTGTGTGCATATGTTGTGGCACTGATTGCCAGACGGAGCATATTGTGCTGGAAGCCTTTTTATTCAGTAGGTGTGGTCCTTGTGTGCTAATACTAGCTGAATGGATGAACCGCTGTGTGTTCGTGTCGCCATAATGGAATAGGCTACAAATTTATGAGGCCTTCCGGAGATTAAATAATGACCAAAGGAGTAATATAGGCAAAAACCCTGTCACATTGTTATGAAACGTCTAAAATCGATTTACTATTCATTCCAATGTTGATTTTTCCGATATGTGTAATTTATCGTTATTTGCAATTTGTCACTGGCTGTCCTGGCAGGCTTCCCATTTATTGAATAAATGAATTAAATGCATTACAACAGGTTTAATTATTCACTGTGAAAGCTTGCTAAACACGTGGCAGTATGCCATGACGTATGCCACACAGGCAATACAATTTCGACCATCCCTTCGTGGCAACGGCCGCGGGCTTAGCAAGTCATTGGCCGTAACAGAGCTGGTGGCATGGCAACAATAGCGCTAGTCACAGCTAACATTGGCCTAGCCAGAGGTCGATTCTTCTAGAACACTCAATGGCAGTTTTTCGGCGCTGAAAAGAAATAAAAGAAGAGAAAGAAAAGTCGGAACTCTGGAAAATAAAAAAGGATACCGTTCGTAGATTTGTTGCCAAGACATTGGTGAACATTTATGTATGCATTTATCGCTGACGCTAGCAAGTTGACCGACATTTGACCAATTTAAAAAATAAATAGCGCCTGAAAGTCAAACAGCTAATCATTTTCTAAACTGACATCGGTCAATCAGTGGACGTATTTGAGTAAATTCGTCAAGGTTTGGCCACAAAGATCCTCCTGCCTTTCCTTCAGCTGCAAACCCCAGTATACAAAGTTACATCTTTAGTAAGCTGCATAACGTGGAACTTGACATAGCCTAACTATAACTTACCAAAAGGCATTCATTCGTTTGCTAGAAGTCACGTGTGTCACAACGCTGAGTCTACCGCACCGATGTTTCCCTTCACCAACGTGATGGCTCGCGCTGCCGCTCAACGGAAATGAAAGGCACGTGTACGCCGAGCCTGGAACACATCGGCACGCTCACTTGGCTGTTAGCGCTAGCCAGTTGCTACCCCGGGGTTTCCTCACGTCAGACGGGGCCGTTGCACAAGGCTACCCGTCATCCACGCGTGCCAAGTAAACGTTCATCTAGTCGCTCGTTTAAGTGTTACGCAACAACTCGGCTTATTTTTAAACCACAGCGGGTTCAATGATGGCGGCATGATTGGCATTCCGTGAAGATGCGATGTTTTGACTTTGAATGTCTGAAAAGTCCATTATGATGGACCAGCTTTTACGTGATTATTTATGAGAGCTTTAAAATATGGTGGAATTCAGCTCAAAATGTACCACCAAGGTTAGTTATGTGGTGGGCCCACATTTTGATACAAATTCCAAATTGTAAGATATCATTTAGTTGTCCAAATTAAAAAAGGTATGCATTTCTGATCTTAAATATAGTATTAGGAGAAAGATATTTACTATACCAACCAATAAAGGTAAATTATTGGGATTGTATGAATAATCACACAAAACCCAAAAGACTCAAATGAGTTCACAAGACATATTTCTATAACAGTAATTCACTTTATTTAGTTCTCTCATTTTTCGTTTCTCAAACATGACAAATTGATGAAGTGCATTGGTAGTAGAAGGCGAACAGGATTTGATACATGCTCCAGGACTCATTCAAATGCCGTCCACAACAGGGCCTTTACCAGTCCGACCACTAAATAAAAAAACAAAAACAGCAACAGTTCCATTTCTCAAACCAGATAAGATGACAAGACAGGACAGGTCCACCCGACACATGGAGGCAGCAATACACAGGATTGCTCAAGCAGTAAAGTACACGTTCCTTTAAGAAACAGGGAGAGAACGCGAACACATCTGGGTTCTTAAATCCCCAATTCAAGTAGTTTGGCTTTTATTTATCCATTTTCTTATTACCATGTATGCATATTCTTTTTTGTTTCTTCATCTTAACAAATTTGAGTTCGGCGTGAAAAAGAAAATAAACAAAAATTAAACGGAGAAAGTCCAGGTGATCTGTGAGAGTTGGAGGGAAGGAAGGAGGGATGTAGAACGAGGGAAAGGAAGGAACATCAGCCGTCTTCCTTTAGAGAGATGTAGAGAGACTGACTGGAGACTTCAGCAACTGCTGGGGGTAAGTAGTAGAGACCCTCAACCCAAACCTGGGTCAAATACTAAGGAGAACATCCGGACAAAATACCACAGGGCAGCAAAGCTCGGCTGGGCTAGTCGAGAGGGAGAGGGGTGACGTCACAGAGAGACAGAAACACTCCCTCTGACGCTGGACTGGCTTGATGCCGCACTGGACTCCACACTTCTGTACTGTGATCCAATTTTATACCTGCTGCACCAGACACGTAAAAACAAAAACACAACGTTTGGAACTCATTGTAAACCCCTAGTAGTATTTTATCTCGGGCTGGGGCCCCTTCTCCTCCACCACACGCCGAGGACTCCTCACTGGCGGGGCCCGGAGTACCGGCCCTCACCAGGGCCCACACCGCGGCCGGAACCAAAGCTGGGCTTCTGGGACATGCCGCCGCGGGGTCCACCTCCGCCTATCCTCTCCCTGGGACCCCCGGGGCCTCCCGGGCCCCTGGGCCGGAGGTCCCGCCGGTCGCCCTCCCGGGCTGAGCGGGTCTTCTTCTCCTCCACGTTGAGACGCACGTCACCGCGGAACTTGATTGGCTGGCGAGAGGGGGAGAGAGAGGATGGCATTTAAACCCCCCCCCCATTAACAGTGCTTACGTGTGTGCTCTGTACGACACATCCCTGACCGTTGACCCTCGGACCGTACGAAAGGAGGTCCGCCGTCATCTTACCCTGTTGCTAAGGATCTTCTGTACGGGTTCAGAGTCGTCGAACACCACAAAGCCGAAGTTTGGTAGCTTCCCCCCACTGTTGATCCTCAGCTCCAGGACCGTACCATACTCTACACACACACGGGGGAGAGGGGGACACGTTTCAATTAACCCGCCAGATAACATGATCCCGGCTAGCTTAGTGTCTTAGCACTGCGCGGCAATCACTTTTCGGTACCTCCGAGAACGTTCGGCACTTACGTTCGAAGAACTCTTTGAGTTCCGACTTGTCAACGTCGTGGGGGACATTTCCCACAAACAGTTGATGGGCGTCGGGGTACCGGACCATCCGGCGCATCTCAGGCTCACCCTGCTCGCCCTCGCGCACTGACACACACACACACACACACACACACACACACACACACACACACACACACACACACACACACACACACACACACACACACACACACACACACACACACACACACACACACACACACACACACACACACACACACACACACACACACACACACACGGCTTGTTAATCCCAGGTGAGACAGTGAACACCCCCTCAGACACTGGATATATGTGATTCAAGACACCAGGACAGGGAGACAGAGAGAGGGATTGGGACAGGAAGACAGAAGGATATCTTCAAGGTGGTTGGAGAGAGCGCCTGCTGCGCCTCTCTGATGCAACAGTATGCATTTTCATTTTTTACTGCAGTATTCTCAAAATGTAGTGTTGCAGTTTGTGATAAGAGCTGAGAGAGGGATCTCAGAGAGAGCGAGAGAAAAGTGCTGAGAGAGCCGTGTACCTGGCCGTGGCCCTCTGTGTACCGGTGGGGGCCCTCCAGGCCTCTGTTCTCGGGGCCTCATGTCCCTCTGTGGCCGCTGTGCTGCTGTCTGAGACTCCAACTTCACCTCCACTCTGGCCTGAGAGAGCAATTAAAGAGATAGAGGTGAAGACTTGCACTATTTACTGTAGTGATACAAGAAAGGTACGCAAGGAACTATCAACAAAGCAATCAGCTCGTTAGAGGTAAACAGTACTACAGTACTGAATTACTTCAAAGCTAAATTGGGAAAGAGTACATGCTGAGCAAGCAGATGGAAACATCCATTGGTCTGAATAAATGGCCAGGCCGACATGGCATTTCTAGACTTGACCAAACACGTGTGTGCTACATACACAAGGGCCTCCGCACAAGCGCCTCCGCACAAGGGCCTCCACACAAGGGCCTCCACACAAGGGCCTCCGGTTGACCTACCGGTGCAGCGGGAGCTACTTTGACGACGTGCGGCGGTATTCCTGAGACGGGCACGGCGCCGCTAGGCGGGAGGTTCTTACTGGTGACCGACGCCCAGGAAAACGGCTGACAAAGGACAGAAAAAGGGAAACGTGTCACAACTCTGCAGTCATAATTACTTTTTTTTTTTAATAAAACACTATCTGATTATGTTTTATCTTTATCTTAGAAACTATTTAAATGGGCCACTTGGGATGGTCCTCATGACCAGTCGGCCTCACACCTGGTGGTCCCATTAACACTTTCAACAAAGCAAAACAATGCTACTTATTGATCTGAACAGTGCGACCGGTTCACCAAGCGTACCCTGTTCTCCTCCGGGGCGGCGGGGGCGGGTTCGGCGGGCGTGGGGGCGGGGTCAGCAGTGGCGGGGTTCTTCTCCGTCCGTTCCTCCGCAGGGTGGGGCTCCGCCTGCGTCTCCAGTAGTACTTCCTGTTTCAGGTCGGCTGGGCCCGACTCCGCCTCCTTGTCGGCCTCTGGTTCTGGCTCGGGGGTGACGGCCCCTTCCTCCTCCTCGTCCCCGGGGACCACCGGCTCTGGACTGCAGGGACATAGCCCGTTACTGATCCAGAACAAAGGCTATCGATCTGACATTTAGCTCAGCCAATACAAAAATCATATAACCGGGTTCGACCAATAGCAGGAAATGATACTTGGCTGTACAAAATGTTTTAATTGTAATTCTGCCTTTTGAGAGACGGGGGGGGGGGGGGGGGGGGGGGGGGGGGGGGGATAGGATAGCCCAGGGGTATGTGGAAATGTTCTGGGTTCAAACACAATCCGGTACACCTGTACACATCTTAAACCCTTCCTGCAAATCAAAAGGTCACTGTGTCGATTTGGATAAGAGCGTGTGGCGAGATGACTACACAGCGTAGCAGCTATATAACCCAAAAGGCTCCCCACCAGGGGTTCTGGTCGTAGAAGGCAGACGTTTCATCCTGGGCCACATCGGGGGAGGGCACGCGCTCCTCCAGCTCCTCCACCTCGTCCTCAGACTCTGAAGAGAGAGCAGGTTTCAAGAGTCAACACCCACGGTTTGGAAATGAAGACTGCATTCTAGACGTTTAAAGACCTTGTTTAAAGCGTCACGGCACCGGCCTTGAAAGGCGTCGAAAAGCACGATTTGGAAGTGAAGTCAAATTTAAGGAATCAACGCCGTGTTACACTAGAGACTGTAACACCAACTGACAAGTGTAACCACTTTCAACTGCCAGTGTTTTTGAGGTTTTCAGTAAGGCTCAATTTGAGGTGAACAAAGATTCAAGTGTATTATGGGACCCCAGTAAGATGAAAGCCAGTGCCTCTGGTTTTATTTGCCGTTTGAAACATGTTTTGCAAGTCTACTTGTAATCAACACGTTTTCTCAAAAATGTAACCTTTATGCGGTTCTGGCTTGTTGTTTTGACTCATTAGACCAGATGCACTCGGCTCCAATGCACTGATGAAACGATCGACCAAAGACGCAGACAAATCAAAAAAAGAAATGTTTTCATCTTAACCTCACACTATGTGCGCCTAAACCGCCGACCTCAAACGCACTGCGCGCATTGAGGTTGTTCAAAATAATTGATCAATACATTTAATGGACGCCACACTGCCAACAAAACCCAACAGCTCCATTATAACCTCGGTGGATGCCAGGTGAGGTCTCCCTCAAGCCAATCGGAGATGACCCTGCAGGTACAATACCTTCTGGAGGTTCCGAATCGGAATCGCCGAACACCTCGTCCTGGTAGCGGAACACATCGTTGTGGACGTAAAACTTGTTTGGAACGGTTCCCTGTGGGGAGAACATACGTTATTAGCCTGGTCGTGTGTTGACAGGCGGAAGTTGTAATACACAGCAAACACTCACTCATCATGGGCTGAGTAATTGTCTAGTCCGGTCATTATTTACAGTCAAGTAAGTGAAAGTTGATTTTGTTGTTTTCTTCTTTACTCTGGAGCATGGCCTGCATCTAGCTTAACTAAACCAGAGTGAATCTGGGTCCATTCCAAGGAAATTGTTTTACTAAACCAGAGTGAACCTGGATCTATGTCTGCATTTTGTTTTAGTTAGGCTCTGTGTCTTTGCTTTGGTAAACCACAGTGACTTTGTATCCATGCTTCCCATCTCTTACTAGCGGTTGCTGCCCACTAGGTGACGTTTAAAGACGGGCCCGATTTCAGAAGTACACACTCTAGGACCGGTCTTGACGATCAGTCTTGCCTTGCCGTCGCGTCGGTGGTCCACAGTACTGGGAACATGTGTCGGTGCACGCATGAAGACCACGGTCAGATTATCCGTGCCCCTGACAACACGCCAACTCGCACGGGAACAAGTCCACTCACATGAGGTCAGCGGGGTGTTTGTATAGTAGCTAATGGCTTTATCGACATCCCTGTAGATGAACAGTGCCATCAATTCTACCGTTTCAAGGCAGCTTTACAAAAGGTAAATAGTTAAGCAGCAGTTTAAGCCATTTCAAATTACACCGAAGAAAGTCTTAGGTTTATGACCGATGGTCAACGTTTAAGCCGAGATACCCCAAAGAACATGTGCATCGAGACCCCTTACACGACAATCAGAGACGACCACACACACACACACACACACACACACACACACACACACACACACACACACACACACACACACACACACACACACACACACACACACACACACACACACACACCCACACACCCACACCCACACACACACACCCACACCCACACCCACACCCACACCCACACCCACACCCACACCCACACCCGACGGGCAGACTAATTATGGGGGAGGCAAGGAGCCTTAAACCAGTGTGAAACTGGATGTATCCCGAGTCATCAGACGTGGAGGTGATGTGCACTGACCTCAGGGGCCAGGACGAAGGTCTGCATGAACTTCCTCATAGGCTGCATGTTGTTGGAGAGCTCGCCCATCACCTGCACCACCACGCCCTCCGTCAGGGTGGCATGCGCGTCCACGTGGCGGATCTTGGTGTGGCAGTCGCGGAAGCTCAGAGCCATAACCTTCTTGTGGATCTCCTGCAGAAGGGAACGAGGATAGGGTTGAAGAGTCTCGGGTTTCAACAGGAACATTTGGTTCATCTAGTTCAGGGTGAATGGCATAGTTTGGTCTTTTTGATGGTGTTCAAATGTGCTAGAAAGTATTTAACAATAATGCATTTTTCTTAATGGCTTCCGTCTCAGCAGCCTTGGCAGGCAATCGCTCTGTTTTAACACCTTTTTCTTTTTTTTGGGGTGGGGGGGGGATTAAAATGTGGGTAAACTTGGCGTTCAGCCATCTAGACACTGCAGAGCTGAGAAAACGAAGACCGTTTGAACTACTACCCCCATCCTAGAGATGAGTTCTAGTACTGCATGGGCGCTTGTGTTGGGGTTTAGAGGATGGGTTACTACAGGAAAAGCCAAATATGGAGTCTGACAGGAGTAGTCATGCCAAGGAATGTCCTGGAACAACTCTCAGTATGGGTGAACATACTGGGAGGGAAGCGGGGAGCGTCAACACAAATAACCGATAAATGAACAGATGGAAAGAGAAAGAGAAGCGCAAGGGAGACTGAGAAAGAGGGATAGATGACAGAAAGAAATAATGGAACATGGGTCATAATGGAGACAAATGAAGAAGAAAAGAAAGAGGTGAAAGGAGCAAAAAGGTAGGATCAAATGAGCCAACGAGGGGCAGAAATGGAAAGAGACGGGAAAAATGGATTTATACAAAGAGGAATGGGCTAAATGGCTCCGCAGGGCGGTATTTCAAACCCGGCCCACTTACAGATTGCCCATAAACAGCCTCCACAGGTTTTCCGTTGCCGTCGACCCCTCCGTGGACGTACGACGAGTTCTTCCCATAAAACCTGGGCAGATAAAGGGGAAAAAGCAAAAGAAAAGGAGCCCTTCATATCAGCTCTGTACATCCACCACAAACATCGCCAACACGCTCCCCCCCCCCCCCCCCCGCGTGGAGAAACACCCAGGCTTGTTTACGACACGACGGGACATTTTACGGCTGTCACATAGTGTCAGCAGTTCTTTCCTCCCCCGTTCTTCTGGCCGTCCGTTGGCATGTTTCCGATACCGGCTCTGTTGTTAGCGGACAAAAGCTGCAGCTTTTCAGCTGATGTGGAAGACACTAACCTTGCTCTAGCTTTTCGGAAAGCTTGCTCGGGGAACAGTGGACGCACCAAGTTGTGGTGGTGGTGTTTGCACTCAGGTGCAAACACCACCACAACTTGGTGCGTCCACTGTGTGTTCGTCGTGCCATGAAGCACAAGTCGCCCTGGATACAAGAATCCGCTCCTTTGACTAAATGTATTCCTCTGCTAACTTTGGTTGTGCCGGGTCATTCCTTGTCCAGCAGGCGGGGGGGGGGGGGGGGGGGGGGGGGTTACTTACCTGTGCAGGTAGTCGGGAGCCTGGTTGAGGAGTGTGTAGTACTGTCTGACAAACTCCCGCCCCACTAGCTGGGCACTGGGCTTCTCCATCACCATTTCTTTGGTCCGCTGGAAAAGTCTGGGGGGGGGGGGGATGAAAAAGTAAAAAAAAAACAGACATCAGCATTAGGGACGCTGAAGGACATAATGTGCAATATATTAAAACTATATCTGATTAAATATAGAGGGGCAACAAGCTCACTGTTCAACTCTGATAAGGAGCCGTCAGAGACTTGGGTTTTGTGCCTGTATACATCAGGCAGGAGAGGCTGGGGGACGCAACAAGCAAGCACCCCGCGGTGATCAGGCCAAGCCCCAGCCCCCACATCAGAAACACTCGCACATGTGCGTCCCCTGCATTCACTTCGTACTCCCAAGTCATATTTCAGTTTAATTAAGAGCATATGCAAAAAAAAACAAATCCCAAAGTGACGTGCATGGGACATGTCGAGCATCTGACACTACGCAAAGTTACCTCACTCTTTTTTTGTTGTTGTTGATTTCCCTGTGAACAAGAAACATAATATGGGATTGGAGTAGGTTGAATTCCCACCTTGGGCTCTACCATATCTGACTGGCAACAGCCGACTGACATGACAGTTTAAAACATGCTCAAGCCCAGGTTGTTTTGTGTCCATTGTGGCCATTTACGGTTGCTACGACAACCCTTAGTTATAAGAACGGTTGTTTTCTTGTCCTGCTGAACACTGATTCACCCTTTTAGCTGACGACGTGGGATGACAAACAACCTCCTTGTATGTCCCAACAGGAACTCAAAGCAACAGGAATCTGGGCTCTTTTCTCCAGATCTTTCTGACAGCGTTGCGATGCCTGCCTAGTGCAACAGGCCGATGACTGCGGGCGTATTTTTAGGTTGAAGCCTGAATAGGCCCTGGCTTTGGGGAATGTTGGGTTTCCGCATCACAGCCCCACCGTCCGATAGCCCTGGTCATGGGCCAGCACCAGGGCATGTAAGAAAGCCCACTCTGATTGCAACCTCAAACCCTGCCACACGAGTAAGGGTCCAGGCAGAAATAACGTTTCTGGACTCTCCTACTTGCCTTCTAGGTTTACCCTGACCCAGGTTGTAGGCAGTCAGCCAAATGCACAGGTACGTGGTGTATGGCCACCCGGGCCAGGGCGTTGGGGACGCTCGTTTTCAATGGAGCCAAAATGAGAAAGAAGAACAACCCGGCGAATTTCCATAACAAATGGGTTTATGGCACCTCGGAATTATTGAACGTTTTGAACGGGCAAACGCTGGGGATTGTGCAACAGACGTTACGCCAGTAAACGTCAGGATCCCGACGAGCGTTGTGCCGCCCAGACCATCTCATCCCAGGACCACACCTGTCCACGGTCCCCCGTCTGCTGTAGTTTCAAACAAGCAATCCCTCACCCGCTCCAGGTGATTGCCCCCACCCAGACAGTGCCAACGGACAATGGGGTGCAAAAAATACATAAAATAAAAGCTCACACAAACAAGGTGTGCTCGCCATCTAAACGTACCCGTGCAGGTTCAACAGCACACCAAACGACCCCCGTGAATCGGGATACGTGCAGCATGCATCACACTACGCGCAAGCATGGCAGCCAAGACAAAGGCCACGATAACACTTCACACGATCCCCTCGGTGCACTAACACCGTTCTGGCCATGGGACCGACCCCCGCCAAACGACACAACCACGCCAACATACGTTATCTTGCCCGTGTACAATAAAAAACCCATACAGCATGTTCTATATATATATAGCATGTTAGCCGGCCTGCTAATGTACCCTGACTAGGCTAGGGCACAAATCCGATCCCACGACCAGCCCAGCACGTGTCCAGGACTCCCCAAGCCTTCCACCCGGCCCGGGATCATAGCAAGTCAGCTCTTGCGTGTATGGAGCCGTACATGTGTAAATAATGTGCGACGGGATCCGTGTGAGCGAATCGGATTAAACCGTATATGTGCGTGCGGTCTGAAAAAGGTTTGGATTCTACCGGTTAGCATTCAGGAGCCGGTGAAAGACGAGGTTTGGGGGATACACTGCAGGTGATCCCAGTGTGGTTTAGATTTTTTTTTTTTTAAAGGACTTTATGTAAAGTGCACCGAGTATTCAATTAAAACAGTATTTTGCCGGTTCTTGCAGCAAGTGATCCCTTAAAACAACATTTATAATAGAGTGTTTGGTCGTATTGGACGCCATCATGCTGGGCTAAAAGCTAAGGCCACAGCCGCAGTGTGCAGTCAGACTATAGACGTATCCCTGAATAAGAAACCCGCTGAATATCCAACAAGATTCACGTTCATAAACCACAATCGCATTAATCCAACTACTTTATGTATCGACATTAGTTTATGATCCTGCGCGACTTACCCGTGGGTCAATGATCAAAACTGTAGGTTGTGTAAGGAGTGATTTCTTTGAATTACCTCCGCACTAGCGGCTGACAACGTGCTGGGACCGGATTTCTACCATGAAAACACCGACCAATCAAAATAGCGCTTGATAAAATACCCACAAATCAGAAGCCGTGACGACTTTAGACTCTAAATATCTCCAACCCCGATTGGCCATGCCTCTACCTGCTCGCTCCGTGTAGGCCAATCATATCACAACGGCGTTTTTGGGAGCACTTGTTCTGGTGAAAGACGCCTACCGTTTCAACGCCAAGCCGGCGAGATCTGCGCCATCGAAAAGGAACCACTTGGTGTCGACACAAACGTATGTCGGAGAACATTTGACCGTGGTTATTTTTCAAGCTAACCTCCATGTTCCCTTAGAACAGAACCACATAATACAGTACAATACAATGGTGGTTAACTTGCCCACAGACAACCACATACACACACTCTAGGCCAGTGTTTGTTCGTTAATATGTAGTTATTTAGTCACTTTTATCCAAAGGCTGAGAAGAAGTGTACAACAAACATTTTAGTGTAAAGAATTATATATAAATATACTGGAAAACATAGCTATAGGAATCAGATCCAAAAATGGTTTTGGATTGTTTGTGTGTTATTATCTGCTGTGTGTTTGTGTTGTTGTCTGGTGTGTTTGTATTTGTATTGTTGGTGTTTCTACATTCTCAATGCCCTCAGTGAGAGGAGGAGGAGGAAGAGGGGGGGGGGGGGGGGGGGGGGGGGGGAGGAGGAGGAGGAGGACGACGACGTTTCTCCTCCCCAGTGGGCTGGTGATGTGGACAGGGAGGGGAGCTCCCAACTCAGCACAGTAGTGCTAAATTCTTGACACTAATGTCTGGCTACACAGGGAAACATGGGAACTAGGTCCTCTCATTCTCTCTCTATAACAAGTTGTTTTTTTCTCCCTCACTTTCCATTTCTCCCTCCCTCCCTCCCTCCCTCCCTCCCTCCCTCCCTCCCTCCCTCCCTCCCTCCCTCCCTCCCCATCTGTCTGTCTGCATGTCTTTCTTCCTTACCACAAACCTCTGTGCCAGATACAGCCATTGAATCACCAGTATAGACATGTATTTAAACTCACTGTAAAACACTTTATTTGTATTATTTCTCAAATGCTGTATTAGTACTTGGCTGAAATATGTTTCACACTGTACAACTAAGAACAGTTTGTACGATACATGACAGTAGAGTGTAGTAGAGTACAGTTTGTACAACACTAAACTCTGCAATATACTATGCTACATACTTGAGTATTTCAATTTATTTGGACTTTTACTCACTATATTTCAGGTTTATTAAACAAAAAGGTTTCAGGACAGAGAGAGGAACATAGGATTTAATAACAATTATTTAGACCAAACTACCATTCTTTTTATTGGAGTTCCTCAACATAAAGTTGTCAGAATAGGTTCTCGGTTTGAACCCCAATGTCTGCAGTACCTGTGGGCGCCCTTAAAGCAAGATGCCCTACCCCCCCCCCCCCCCCCCCCCACCCTCCCCCCCGCCCCCCCCCCCCCCCCCCCCCCCCCCCCCCTCCCCCCCCCCCACCACCACCACACCACCAGATCAAAGAAAGACAAAGACACAATTCACTGTATGTTACTTTGGATAAAAGCCTCAGATAAACGACCCGGTCGTAGGGAACATTAACTGACTATACCCAATGCCGGGTTACACCGGGGCAACACGCATCCAATGTGATTTGAACGTTGTTTGGCGGTCTGGGTTTTCGGTGGCGTGAAAGACCTATGTGTGCGCCAACCTCTGCCGTCGAGGTTGTGTGTTCAGACCTTATAGTTTACACACCAAGATACGCCATGGAAACAACTGCTGAGCTCTGATTGGTTGCTTTGTTTAATGGGGCCCAATCCTATTTTACCACCAGGTGTTAAATCTACCCTCTAGTGACATCACAAATGGGAGTGTCCACCCGGCTGCATGCTGAGCACCCTACCAGCCTACAAAGTGGACTGTACCAACTGGTGACGCTGATCTATCCATCATACATCCGGGTGGAGACTCACATGTGTGATGTAAACTAGAGGGTCGATTTCACACCTGGTGGTAAAATAGGATTTGGCCCCCTAAACAAAGCAACCAATCAGAGCTCAGCAGTTGTTTCCATGGCGTCAGTGATTGGGCGCCTGCACGAGGTGGACAGGAAGGTATGAGGAGATGGCGGGGGGGTGTTTTTGGAGTACTTTATTCATAGAAATAGTTCTGACGCACGGCAGATGTCAGCAGAAACATGTCAAGAGTAAGTACATCTCTCAGCTTGTCTACTAATTTTAACACGTTGAAACAATTTGGAGTGTCGCTAAGTCCACGCGGGCCTTTGGGCAAAGCATCGACTCCCAGATCAGGGAGTTTGACCCTTTGCGAACGGCAAACCCCTGAATTTCTTGAACACCTACAATGAGGTCACATAATATATTCTTTTTTTTAAATTGTTGCAAATATTGAAAAATCATAAAACAGGTTTGTTCTTGACTGTATGAGGGGAAACAAGTAGTCAAGTCAAAAGAGAGATACACAAAAGACACAAGGACACGCACAAATCAAACAACAGCAACACCAGTGGATGACCAAACTAGACTGTGGGCAGGAAGCAAGCAGAGGGAATTATTTATTTAAACGTTTATTTTTAATTTTACAACTTGGTCTCTCCTTTGCAGGACGTTTAGTTTCTATTTCAGCGAAAGAATGTCAAAAAACATATTCGATATAACACAGAGCTGACACACGGAACAGAGCACATTTCCGTCTGATGGTATTACTCTTAAAGTCACGTGAATTGTCTTTGTGGAGAGTTTGTTTTAACAGATGAATGGAAGCTGCTTGGTAACAACTTGGCTGTGTACAGATTGTGCAGTTCTTTGTCTGCAATTTTCTTTTAACAAATGCCTTAGTGGTATAGGTAGGAAAGGTTGTTATAGAAAACAAAAATAACCTGCAGTTAGCACCATTACTGGGTGTTTTAATTTACTAGTGAACCAGGAGTCGCCAGGAGAGTCTTACAGAACCATGTCCTTATCCACGTCCTCTGTGGAAAGAACACAGAGACCAGGGTTAGGAGAGCAGGTCACATGCACACACACTGACAGGCTGACTGACAAATAGAGGACTGAGTTGGAATTGGTGTGTGTGTGTGTGTGTGTGTATGTGTGTGTGTGTGTGTGTGAGTGTGTGTGTGTGTGTGTGTGTGTGTGCTTGTGTGTGTGTGTGCGTGTGTGCTTGTGTGAGTGTGTGTGTGTGTGTGTGTGCATTCTTGTGTGTGTGTTTGTGTGTGTGTGTGTGTGTGTGTGTACTTACGCTCCTTGATGCCGAAGCATGCGGCCCACTCCTCCAGGGCGATGTACTTGTCGCTGTCAGCATCACACTCGTCAAAGAAGCGTGTGGTGCAGTGCTCCATGGGGATCAGGGGAGCGCGCAGGGGGGCCAGCTCTGTGTGGGTCAGGTACCTACACACACACACACACACACACCACACACACACAGAGATACACACACACACACGCACACATAAACATATAAACACACGCATGTACACACATTGAATGCTAATATATTAGCTAATGCTACATTAATGCAAATAATGGGTCAAATGTAATTTATTTTATTTTATAATTTATTAGTGGTATTATTAGTTATAATAATAAGGTATTCATGTTTTGATTTAGGGTGGGTTGACAGAGACAGCTGCTGTTCCCGGGGCTACTGGCGAAATGGACAGTGATGATGTCACTTCCTGTCGCTGGTTGCCAGGGAAAACACCCAAACCCGTGTCTGTCAAATGGCCAGCGCCTCAACGCAATCCCACTGCCTCGACCAGTCTGGTTTCATCCAGTTTAAATGGATATCTACCACTGAGATACTGCCACATTACCATTACACAGAGAATAATATTGTTACTTCTCTGTTGGCTACACTCAATAAAACCTGCAGTTTTGTGCTGAGTTATTTGGAGGGAGGAAAGGGGCATATTTATCTAATTCTTTTAATATCATTATTTTCCGTCAAGATGTACTTTCCAGAATACATCGGATGGGAAATAAACGTCTATGTTTGCTCCCATTTATATCGCCTCATGTTGTTTGTATGGTTGTCATAGTGTGTGTGTGTGTGTGTGTGTGTGTGATCATGCTTGCGTATGGCTGTTAATAAGAATGCGTGTTTATAAGTATGTGCAAACCTACCCATCAGCGGGGTGCTGGTCCAGCTCTCCGAACTGCCAGTGCACGGGGAAGATGTACATGTTGTAGTTCTTCTCAAAGTCGAGGGCCAGCAGGTCCAGGGAGTGCTCTCCTGCCTGCAGACGCTTGACGTTCTCGTAGATCTTCTCCACCTGAACCATTCAACACACCTGGGTTACAAGTCCGCCAGACACCGGCATACATTCAGAGGACGCATTCAGAGGATTTAGAGGCTTGAGAGTATTAGAGTGTTCAGAGTACTAGAGGATTTAGAGTACTGGTTTTCAGAGAACTAGCGTATTCACAGTACTAAATATTCGGAAAACTAAAGTGTTTAGATTCTATGGTACTAAGTGTACTAGGGTATTCAGAGGACTAGCGTATTCAGAGGATTAGAGTATTCACAGGACTAGTGTAATCAGAGTACTAAAGTATTCAGGGGACAAGACCATGCAAAGTATTCAGAAGGTACTTGCAGTAGACAGATCATTTAGAATACCAGAGTATTTAGAGCAGTAGAGTATCGTGCGTACACAATGTTCAGAGTATTAGTCTTCAAGTAATACTCCTGTGGTACTAAGAGTACTGAGAGCATTGCGCAGGTACTCATCGGGTGCCTGTGAGATACTATGTGGACGTACTCTGACTTTCTGCTTCTCGGTGAGCAGGTTGTTGTCCTCGTCACGCTCAAACAGAGTGACCAGAACGTTCTTCAGCCAGTCCCTCATGCGGAGTGGGAACTCTGTCAGCTCGGCGTCCACACAGGTGTCCAGGACTAGACACAGAAACACAAAGAAGGTGCAGGGTACATGTGAGGACGTTCAGTTACATACGTAGATACCTGATACCATAGAACACCATAGGACATGCATTGAAACACATAGAACACACAGTGACAGGTTATCCAGGTACATTCGAAGAACATGATACAGTTAGGTTGGAACATACAGTTAAGGAACATGGGATCATGAATCCTCGTTTTTTGAATTGTGTTTTTTTTTTATGTAATTGAAGAGCAGGTTTGGTTTAGGCATCTTGCTTATTCACACTGTGGACATTAGTGTTAGAACCAGAACCTTCCAGCCAACCATGTCCCTGTCTCCATAACCAGAGGAAATTAGTAAGAAATGTAATCGAACAAGGTGAAATAAAAATCTCTCACTTTTAAATAAAGATCCAGCCATTGTTTTGGGTGAAAAATCAAAGAATTCTCCATCTTAATGTTCATTATTCATAAATATCAGCCAACATCCAGATCCTTCACGCAGTCTCTGTTTCTTTCTGAGCATCACCTCAGGCTCCATCCAGTCCCTTTGGTCCCATCCCACCAACCCTCCCTCTCTACCAGGGAGTTGGGTTTGAGCTCCAGCAAGAGACCTGAGGAGGACTGCATGTCTGGGCAGATTCTCCCAGGGCCGTGTTGAAGCCTGTCAGGGTGGCGCTAGGTGCTGGGCCCCCAATGGCTCCTCCCATCCCCATGGCTCCCCCCAGGTCGGCCTTCACTCCCCCAGCAGGCAGGCAGCAGTGCATTCTGGGTATTGGTGTTTGTGCGTTTTAATGTGTACGTTGATGGAATACACTTAAAAAATAAAGCTATTTCTATTCAATTGTATTCCACTCTGCTCAATGAGAGAAGCTGCACAACTGGACGTGAAGAAATACAAAATGTCCGGTGAGAAGAGAAAACGTTCCGTCTCCTTTCCGTGAGGTTTGTACTTCCAACAACAACACAGCCGGCGACAGGTCAGGAAGTGAAGTAACAACTCGGGATAGGATGTAAGAGCCCGGCCAGAACGAGGAACCAGACCATTGCAGTTCAGTGCAGAGCTGGAGCTAAAACATGTCTGGATTCATGACTTTCTGCAGCAGGACCTTTGTCTCACTCACATTTGCAGGGTCCAATGTAGTCCAGGTGGAGCTTGTGTCCCTTCTTGGTTCCCTCTAGGGCGCACTTGGTGGCAAAGAAGTGGCAGGATGAGTCGTAGGTCTTGTTGTCGGTTCCGCAAACCTGGACACAGCACAGAGGACGGCTGATTAATACCTGTATAGTCATATTTTAATGATTGGTATTCTCAACCAAAGCCTCAACGTTCACACTTGATCAGAATCAAGTGCTGAGGTTTTGAAAAGTTATTTCTGGTGATCATCAACCTTAACTTGTATACTACACTTAGATACACAATGAGTGCATAAAGAGGCCTTGATGTAAACATACAGGGGAGGATGTCTCTGGCACACAGGTGGCGTTGATTTTCCCATTGTTCAACCAAAACTAAGTTGCGCTTGTCTGTACTTGTTTGTGTTAAAATACGGAGACACACAAAGAGCGAAGAAGATGGACCAATCGGCCACACAGCATTTCATGTGGACTACTTGACCCGCTCAAGCCGGGGATCGAACTCACGTGCTCGAACTCTCCCACGGCGGCAGGGCAGGTGGAGGGGTCCTGGCAGACACACATTGGGCTGTTGCCCTCGTCCACCTCGCACACCTTACCCTTCTTGCAGTGGTGGTTCAGGCAGGGGTCTACAGGAGACCAACGGAACACAGTTCTGTTAGTGCAGCCCCCTCTGCTCTGACATTCAGCTCAGGTTGACAGTACACACCAAGAAGAATATATTCCTGTATGCATGTGTATGTATGTGTATTGTGTATTGTATTGTTTGTGTATGTATGTGTATTGTGTATTGTATTGTATTGTATTGTATTGTATGTATGTATGTGTATGTATTGTGTATTGTATGTATTGTATTGTATTGTATGTGTATGTGTATTGTATGTATGTTTGTAAAAACAAGAGTGCATGGAAAGTGTAGCTTCTGTGCAGATGACACCCTCCTTCTTGCACGGTCTCCGTCCCGCCCTCTAGAATCTTCCCACAACTCACTGCTTTGATCTTCTTCTTTTTTTTTTTTTATCGGTTTTATATTTTCTTTTTAAGTTTCACGATTTATCTCCTGTTGACTTCCCCTCCCCACTTGGGCTGCGCTGCCTTTCCGCTGTGCTCTGCGCTAAAGCAACACATCAGTGGATGTTGTTTACGCCAGGACCGGCCGCTGGGTGAACAGGCTAGCAGGTTCTGCAGCCACAAGTGTTGGCGCCGCGGTTTGAAGCCTGTGGCCGCAGACCCTGTGGCCTGCTACTCAAATACGTGACTGTAGCCCGGGGGGGAGGAAAAGATGATTACAGCCCTCCCCTGGGAGGGTCAGGCCGTCATTACGACGAGAGATGTAAGATATAAGAGCTGAGCCGAGGTGTCTCAGATCACAGCAGCATGGAAGGAGGCGCACCCTCCATGTTATGTATGTTAAAGTTTACTACTGTTGGCGGAGCGATGAATGTCAGGCTAACAGCTAAAAGCTAACGAACACGGCTGCTGTCAGTGGGACTGGCTGAAATGAATACACAACATGTGGGGGTGGGTGTGTGTGTGTGTGTGTGTGTGTGTGCGTGTGTGTGTGTTTGTGTGTTCACGTGCACATACTCTCAGCTGGGATGTCCTCCTCGATCTGGATGGCCTCGTCAAACTCTCCGGTCTCAATCTGCACAGGGTTGACGCCCACCTCGGGATCCTGGGGCGCAACAAACAGGAAGTGGTCAGAGTGGAGCGATGACATCACGATGACATCACGATGACATCATGAGATAAGTAACGTGTCAAACACCTGGTGGGCAGACCACGACTTAGCCACGATTCGTCGGGACACATACGATTTAGGAAGATAATTCACTTCTGTTACAGAGGATGTTAGAGAAACGTTTCCAAGGAGATTCTTCCACCCAAGTCACCAGAGCGTTTCTGGGATGAACAGGACGTAAATGTCCCTCCTTTGGGATGAAACAAAGCTGAGATGCCCTAAGGCAAGGCACTAAATGGTCCAAATCACCCTTGGGGGAATCGGAGTGTGAATCTGTCTAACTCCTCCTACAGACGGATTATAATAATGTGTGTATATAATGTGTGTGTTTGGCACACACACATTAACACATTAAAGGCGGCACTCCCTGCACAGAATGCAGAATGCTGTATGAACACTAAAGGATTTGATCCGCACGCGATGCTCTGAAGGTCTATTTCTGTGCTGTTTGTCCACCAAAGTTCACTTAACCCTGACCGCTGAAATAACCCTGGTTTCCTGAAGGAAAAATTAAACCACTAAATGTTGAAGGAGTGAGTCCTCGCTCAAGGACAAACAGTTTAGGAGAGAGAGAGAGAGAGAGAGAGAGAGAGAGAGAGAGAGAGAGAGAGAGAGAGAGAGAGAGAGATGTGTCCACATCTGGTTCTCATGAGGCAGGCGGCCCAGCCCTCTGGCCCGCTGGCTATATTTAATATTTAATGTCTGTGGGATCCTCGGTGGCAGGAAGCTGTAAAACCAGTTACCTTCTGGACATTTAGATCCATTAACAATACATTCACTTTACTACATGTTATGTTGCTGTTTGCAGTCTGTAGTGACTCTTGTTAAGTCTAGTTAAGTCTTTTTTATAACCACGATCATCGTGAAAACAATGGCATGCTATTTGTGAAGTGTAACAGTGTTACTTCGCCAACACTCATTTCCATTCAGAATCTGCATCAAGAACAATTCCAAAATCGGTGAATTTAAACTGAAACAATGTTGCTCTAGACTGAAGCCCTGAAATCCCGTCATGTTTGTGTTCATCTGGACCTCAAAATAGTCCCTTGTGCAGATAAAGGAATTTGGGATGCATTCAAAAAGATTATCTCACTCATGTGTTTAAAGTGAGACTGAATGTTCTGAGGTAGTGGTTGTTTTTTTTCAATATTCCTGAATGAATATTATCGTTGTTTGAATGTGTTTTGTTTGTCTGATATTGGGACTCTATTTAGACAATATTGGGAGAGAGTCTTATTGGACATGATGGATTAATCACAATGGTTACCATAGCAGCAGAACAAAGAGCAGGTGACAACAAACACATTATTCGGACAGTGTGGTGTTCAAAATGAGACACTATTAAGAGCCACAGAAGACAGTTGTGAGGGACTTGGATCATGAAACTGAGTCATTTCTTCTCGTAACCAATAGCGACAGACCTCCTCGGGAACCGCCTCCTCAACGACCAGCTCCTCCTCTACCATGGACTCCTCCTCCATGATGGGCTCCTCCTCTGTCTGGAGGAGTCAACACACACACACATGCAGATACACACACACACACACACACACACACACACACACACACACAAAGATACACTGGTTAAATATTTACATATTAACACGTGAACAAACGCCCACTTGTGAATGCACAGAAATGTTCTTGAACGAACATCTCTGATGCACGCACGCACACACACACACACACACACACACACACACACACACACACACACACACACACACACACACACACACACACACACACACACACACACACACACACACACACACACACACACACACACAGTAAACTCACGGGAGCAGCCATGGCGTGGCCAGCCAGGCACAGGGCGACGACGATCCAAACCCTCATCCTCAGAATCTAAAAGAGAAACACACAGAGTAGCCAATCAGAAATCACTGTCGATAGCCAATCAGAAACCTGCTTCAGTAGCCAATCTGAAACCACCGTCAGTAGCCAATCAACAACAACAGTCAGTTACGAAATAGAAACCAGCTTCTATTTTTATAAACCCTGACCTGGAACACTCCTCAAAACACACAATCATAGAGACAAACAACAACAACAAAAATACACACATACAACACACTAAATAACAGACCCAAAATGTCTTAAGGGAAACCCTTTCTTAAGTGTTTTTTATTCGTAGAAGTCGTATGATTATGATTTGAGTTATCATTTAGGAAGACTAAAGTGCTTCATTGAAACCTTGCGTGGCCAGGTTCTAGATTCCTCTACGGAGGGCGTTCTCCCAACACAGCCCTCCTAATCTCATTCATCTCATAGCGGAGGATGGAAGCCATCCAGCTCTGTCTACAACCCCCACCCCCCCCCCCCCCCCCCACCCCCCAGTGTCCGCTGCCGTTTACTGGAAGCTCAGATTGTCTGAAGTCCTTACTGATGTGTCCTAATGCCCCTCTCTCTCTCTCCAGGCGCCCAGTTCAACTCTCCATCCAAGCAAACTCTCTGTATGTGCTGCCTCTGTTTCAATTCCCCAACCCAAATTAGCTAAATTAGCTTAACTAAATAACTTTTGATGACTAGAAAGCAGCACCCTTGTAAACAGTTTATTTTGAAAGTTCCGAAAAACCCCACCTTCTTCCCTTCTGTGACAGAAAGAGTGCAGTGTTTCTACATTACCAAAATATGTATTTATATTTAGAGAACATTATCTTTAGTCTGGGCTGGGATCCATGTGTAGTTACAGGCTTTGGCTCTCCCCACCTACCTCCTATTAAACCTTTTAAGGGCAACAAAACAGGGGGACTCAAGTTCCTCATATTACTGTGAAGCTTTGACTGAACAAATAAGTTCAACTAACTCCACTCGGCTTTGGCACTTTTATTGTGGCGGAATGGATGGGCATTCTGTGCTGTTGCAGGCTGGTTCTCTGGACACCCACTGTTGGGTGACATGATACCCTACCTCCCCTCCTCTCCTCCTCCCTGGATCTACCGGATGAAACAGAAGAGCTCTTTGTTGAAACACATTCTTCTCTGTGCTTTCTTTCCCTCTCTTCTCTCTCTCTCTTCATTTGATCTTTCTTTCTGTATCCCTCTGTGTGCTCGCTCTCTCTGTCTAAACTGTCATTTTGTCCTCCCTTCTAGAGCTGATGGTATGTTCTATCTAGACCTGGTTAAACACTGGGGATCTGAGGACTTGTTGTAAATAGGGGTGGTAGGGGGAGATGGGGACTACGGATCAAATAATTTCCTTTGGTTTTATCTATCCTTCGTCCCTCTTTGAATATGACCAAGTTGTAAAATTCTGAATGGTTTTAAAATTCACACTCAGGCCAATAAGACATAGCTGTGTCAATCGACAGAGTTTGTAAGCTAAAAGACGCCTGGGGGAACCAAAAAGGGGAATAATCTTGTTAAGAGACTGGTTGAAATTCCTGACCCCAAGGTAAGGACTTTGGAGGATTTATACTGACAGCAAATATCAACCACTGAACACTGAAGTTCTTAGCAAGTTGCGGGATGGTTATGAGAATACCAGGACATTGTTTAAAAAGGTGCTGAACTTGTCCTCAACTTGTGTGTGTGTGTGTGTGTGTGTGTGCATGCGTGCGTGCGTGTGTGTGTGTGAGTGGTTTGGTGGAATGGGATAACAAGTTGGTACAGGGGCCGTTAAATGTGCTGAACTTAACACCGGGCCCCTGCAGAGTTTCTGGGAGTTGTTGACGGTGTTTAGTTGTTTTTGAACCCTCAAGCAACACCAATGCATCCGCCTTCCGTCATATTTTAACCAGAGATATTAGCGGATGGTTACACCCGTGGGCACATTTCATACTAGTAATATAGTTCGACTCCTCCATGCAGGACTCATATATTGCTCGGTTTTGCGTCTTTGCTTTAGCGTTAAATTGATTGGGTTTTGAAATGTTTCTACATGTCTAAAACGGAGTTATGCTTTAGCCTTCTTTAGCCTTAACGCTTTACTACATGTGCTGGCAGGAAAAGTCAGTGTCAGAGTAATTAGTTAGTCGGGGAAGAACTTCCCTCCTGCTGTCTCTAGTCTGAAGAACATGCTTGTGATAAAAAGGATGAAGCTCTCAAACCTGAGTACGGCTGTAGGCACCTGTACAAAGAAAGGCCCAAAATAAGAAACCTTCGGTCCTCCATCAACACCTGCCTCACTGTCTGTGAGCAAGGCTGACAGTGGAGGGCAGTTCAACATTGAACTGCGACAGCCATGGTTACTGGATGTTTTTAGTTTTTTCTCCGAGCATTTGATTTATTGGTTGCTGTAGGGATGTAAAGAGAATTTCAACAAATATGTAAACTAGATTGGTGGCTTTCTAGATTCCCAGCTCTTTAGAAAAGGAGTTACAGAAGGGTGTAAATCATGTGATCTGAAGTTCGAAAAGTAGATTCCAAGACCATCTTGACCGATAGTTCTAGAGTAAGCAAACATCCAGTTGTTATTATTATTATTAAAATGGAGAAAAAGCACCAAAATGGCGGCTTGGAATGTCTGTGACATCATGTGAAACCCTCCTATTTGCATGGTTTAATCTTTTCATCCTAATCCAGATTTGAGGCCAGATTGGGGCGAAAGGCGACTTGGTCTACAATGGTGACCTGTGTTATTCAGAGGTCCAGGACTGGTCCAGCCAAAGCCCGGCCATGGAAAACTACTGGTAGCCTGGCATGACTCTGACGTCTCCAAACAAACAACTTCTGAAGCAAGCAGAGGCTTTTCCTCTGATGAATAAAGCAGACAAAGAAAGAAAACAGGTGCTTTCCTGGCACCAAACGTATGAAAAACTCAACGAAAAAAGCGCCAACATGTTGGGTGTTCATAGCTGGGGGTGCGGAGATGGAAACGTCGAATATGATTACAGAGGGAATTAGCTCTCTTTTTTTTTCCTTTCTGGAAGCTCCATGTTGGATTTGGACGGGTGCACGATCTCCGTCTCGCGTCCCATTTGGTGGAACGTCCTGTCTGAAGTTTCCGAAGGAAAGCTGCGAATAAGTCCGGGGTGAAGTGATGTAAGAGCAAAACAAACAGAGCCCTTTTTAGACCCCTCCAAAACATTTCCTTTGGAAGATGTGTTTGCTAAGCAAGCTAACGCTGGGTGCACAGAGCGCCTGAACAGTCAATAACACAGCTCTCCCCCCCTCTCTCTCTCTCTCTCCCCCCCCCTCTCTCTCTCCCCCCCTCTCTCTCTCTCTCCCCCCCCTCTCTCTCTCTCCCCCCCCTCTCTCTCTCCCCCCTCTCTCTCTCTCCCCCCCTCTCTCTCTCTCTCCCCCCCTCTCTCTCTCTCTCTCCCCCCTCTCTCTCCCCCCCCCTCTCTCTCTCTCTCCCCCCCCTCTCTCTCTCTCTCCCCCCCTCTCTCTCTCTCTCCCCCCCCTCTCTCTCTCTCTCTTTCTCTCTCTCTCTCTCCCCACCCCCCCCTCTCTCTCTCTCTCTCCCCCCCCCCTCTCTCTCTCTCTCTCCCCCCCCTCTCTCTCTCTCTCTCTCTCTCCCCACCCTCTCTCTCTCTCTCTCTCTCTCTCTCTCTCCCCCCCCTCTCTCTGTCTCTGTCCCTCCCTCCCTCCCTCCCTCCCTCCCTCCCTCCCCAGCCGTTGCTCTTTTTCCTAAATGCTTGGCTGGGTGACCTAACAGGTGGGTTGGAGAGCCGTTTGAAGGGAAGTCCTTCAGGATGATGGACAAAGGCCAGCGTTGAGAGCGCGAGCGTGCAAGTCGCCCCATGCTTATGGGTGGACTCATCCACCCTAGGGTTGGGTTGGGGGGTGGGGGGGATCGGAGTGCGTGACATGACCGCGGACCCCCCTGTTCAGACCTCAGGTGGTCGAAAAGGTGCGACACCCGATATGACCAGAAGCCGCTTTCTGCTCGCTTTTGTCCACGTCTTACAGCTCAATCCTCCCTCCCCTCCTCACGAGGTGAACAAACTCACATCCACTTCAAGATGTTACTCAAAGTATTGACTTTGTTTCATAAAAGCAACAGCATTTCTGTCATCGTGGCAGAGATTGGGGAAAATAAAAGTAATTATTTAAGTGCCTATGATTGTGCCCCTGCTGTCGCTGCCCCTGTGATATGTACACTGTACTGTTGTGGAAACTGTACTGTGATGTATTCTGTACAGGGTTCTAGGCCTGTGGGTTCTGGCAGAGGAAAGGCTGCTTTGGGAGATTCAAACAACAGTTAGGGTCCCCTATATTCCTTCCGTTACTCACTCACTCTCTCTCTCTTTCTCTCTCTCTCTCTCTCTCTCTTTAATCGGCGTGTTAGAAGACTAGACAGGAACACAATGGTCCCTTCCTGTGTGTGGATTAAACCTCTCCATTTTGTCCCACCATCCTTCACTGTCCTCACTCTGCTCCTCTCATCCGGCTAAGTTTAACCTTAACATTACCCACAATCCAACTGTCACTACCCACAATGCCAATGTTTTGGTCTCACGCATGTAGATGCCCAAGCCTTGTCTTGTCTTCCCTTCGAGAGATAACTAACTCTCTGAAACAAAGATTTGAAGACTAGAAAATATACCTTTCTGAGAACCCTGGAAGTGTGAGTTTTTGTTGGAGAAGTTCAGGCATATAATTCAGTTTGAGAGCGAAGAACCACCTGAAACTAGAATATGGCCTATCATTGTCAAGCCTAAATGTCTAAAGGTAGAACAGATTAAAACTCTGTCCCTCTCTCCCTCTCTCTCTCTCTAGCTCTTTCTCTCGGTCTCTCTATATCTCTGTTTCTCTCTGTTCATCTCTCCCTCTCTCTCTCTCTGTTTGTCTCCTCACGTCTGTCTCTCTCTCTGTTTGTGTATGTCTCTCCCTCTAATATCCTTGTCAATGTGTGTTTAGTTTGACAGGAGAGAGATAGACAGCTCACAGCTGGACACAAAGCCTCCAAACAGCTGGGAACTGATTGCCATGACAACCCGCATTCCTTCACAGGGATATAAGAGAGAGAGGGAGGGAGAGCTAGGGCAAGATAAAAAGTCAGAAGGAGAAGGAGGAGAGAGAGCGAAAGGCTAAGTGGAGAGTAGAAGGAAAGAATGAGAGATGGAGAAAAGTGAAAAAATGGGAGGTTGAGAGAGAGAGAGGGGGGGGGCAGGGAGGTAGACAGAGACTGAGAGGGAGGTAACTTTTAAGAAAAAAAATAAAAGAGAGAGAAGGGGAAGTTTTCGTCACTTAGAAACCGTTCCACTACCTTCTCAGGCTTTGTGGAATTTCTTCCCATCCCCCTTTTTTCTCTCTCTCTCTCCCTCCCTCCCTCTCTCCCACCCTCTCCTTCTCTCCCCTCCCATTGCCTATGTGGCACACAATACTTCCACATTGTTGGGGCTTTCTGCAGAATGGACGTCTAAACCACAGTCTGTTTACAGGCCGATGGCTGCCTCTAGCCAGGCTCTATCAGAACACAGTCCACACCTAAAGTGGTGTGTGTGTGTGTGTGTGTGTGTGTGTGTGTGTGTGTGTGTGTATACAGTGTTCACAGCTAAATCTGTATCGGTATATACAGTGTTTAACACTCCTGTCGTCGCACCGAAATAAGCTAAAAGACAGGACGAGATCAGGTCTTATAGCAGGTAACATAAACCTAGGGGTCCTATTCTAGTCCAACAGGTGTTGTGTTGGTCAAATTAAACATTAATAGTGGAATAACCGAAAAGTCACCCACAAATCTTTCCTCTAACATGGTTAAATGATACAAATACACACAAACTACAAAACATTGACATTCAAACATTATGCCATGCCCAGTACATAGGAATTAATATTTAAAAACATGTGTTTGTGTGTTTCAAAAACTGAAATGTTTTTGAGAGTTTTGGCTTTCAAGTTTGCAAAACCTTTTGCCATAAATATGAACTTCAGTCCCCTGTTTTCCCATCCAAATCCTGACCGACTGGACAATCACTCTAAACATTTTTGCAAGGATTTCTTTAATCCTCGAACTCCTTCGAGGAGAGAAACACAACACTAACCAACAGAGTGCACACAAACATAAAGCAGGGTCCCCACCCTGAGGTGGGACCCTGCTATCCGAGGAAGGGTCTCTCTTACCTTCAGCTTCACACCAGCAATCAAGAGAGAAGTGAGATGTTGTCAGGCCAGGGGAGATCTAACAGAGAGACAAGTATACACACGAGACATCCTCAGTGGGACGGCCCACCCCAGCCCACCTCCCCTCCTCTTCGGCTAGGGGCAGGGCCATCGGCGTTAACCCTATGCTCCCACTGCTGCTGGAGACCCCATGGTTCTCATCCTGGCTCTAATCCTGAACAGGCCCGACTGGCTTGGTGTGAAAAATCACTAAACGTACGCTCAACTTCAAACTAACCTTGATGCCTCCGGTTTCTATTTTGGCTTGTCTTATCTGAACTTGATACTAACTTTGATAACTTGTTCTAATAAGTTACCTAATCAATTCTAAAGCACGGCATAGCATACACCTAGGGTTGGCTATTATATCATACTGTAATAAAATGTTGTTTGTTTACAATTCCCAGTAGAACGGGTTTGATCCTGTATCTGGATTCAGTGGATGAAAGTGTCTGTTCAATTATTAAACAGTAGTACAAATACGGAGATGGTTTAAATTAACATGTGTTCCCCAGAAAACCCCTCTGTACCAGAGACACAGAGCGCAGCGAGGAGGAGGAGGAGGAGGAGGAGGAGGAGGAGGAGGAGGAGGAGGAGGAAGAGGAGGGTAGAAGCGGGATAAGGAGTGACTGGAATCTGGAACGGACACCTCATCTCGACCGCGATTACACACCTGCTGCACCGCCAGGCCAGAGCAATCTACCCTGGATCCCTGACCCCCACAGACATGCTTTCCAGCTCGGGGTCTCTCTGGGCTCGACTGCTCCAGTCTGTTCTTGCAGTTGTGGTGAGCAGAGATGACAAACAGCTGGGGGAGAGGAGAGAGGGAGGAGGGAGGCATGAGAGGGAGAGAGAGACGCTGCGATGCTACGTGGCGTTTTCCGTACTGAGTTGTGGACAGCATCAGTCCACCCCATGATGTCAGGGAGGGGATGGAGGAGGAAGAGGTGTAACCACACGGACTCTCTTTCTGTCTTTCTGTCTGTCTGACTGTCTGTGCATATATTAGCATGCATGTGTGTGTGTGTGTGTGTGTGTGTGTGTGTGTCAACGTGGCATGACATTATTGAATGTCTGTGTGTCTGTGAGTCTGTGTGTGTGGGGGGGCAAGCCTTCACAGAGCTGCAGCTGGCTGTAGAACATATAACAGCAATTAGAGATGATATGAGTTCCTGTTAAACTCTTTTGTCTGTCTCTCGGTGTCGCTCTGTCTGTCTGTAGACTATCTCTTTGTAAACGCCCCCCCCCACACACACACACACACACAAAAAATATACTATGGAAAGATGACTTTACCCTTTCTTTAATTTCACCGTGAACTGTTTCAAACTTTATCACTGAATCTAAACTAAACATACACAAAACGATGATAGGCAAATGTCAATGATAGCTACATAGAACTAAGTCTGCTGGTAAACTGGCATTTTGTGTTCCAATCCTGATGCAATAGTTCCTATTATTACTACATGATACAGATTTGATATGATTGGATGGGATGGTGCATAAAGCTTGGAGATTCTTGAACAGAAAGAGAGAGGGAGGGGTAAAAAGATAGAGGGAGGAAGCCAGGGAGGGAGGAGAGAGAGGAAGGACAGAGAGAGGTATAATATAATAAGTAATGGGGAAGTTGAAAGGAAAAGGAAGGTGAGAGAGAGAAAGGGGGACCAAGAGAGGTAGAGAGTGAGAGACAGAATGAAAGACTGATAGAGATATAGGGAGAGAGAAAGAGAAGTAAGCTAGGATGTTAGTGGATGAAAATGCAGCAGTAAACATCAGAAATCTGTTCCTATCATTCCTTAAAAGAGTCTGGTGGGCTGTAGAGATGATTACTGCTCGAGTACACCACTGAGAGAGTATGATGGGTGTTTTGCTTTCCATCAAAATAAAAGCCCCCCCCCCCCCCCATCGCCGCCACTAACCTTTAGCTCTGTATATAACCACAGCCGGGGCTCTCGAAAAATCCTTAGGACAGACATAATTGACGGGTTCTGCTGTGGGGCTTTTTGCTCTTTCGGAATAAGCCGCAGGTGTAAATGACTGGATGTGCCGAAACAAAAGTGCACGCCTCCTACTTTATTAAAAAAAAAAAAACATCTTCAACGATTCTGTATTAAAGTTTCCACGGAGCTATTATAAACTGTGGTGGACGACGGCCATGAAGTGCACAACAACAGCGTGTCAGTTTGTTTGCTCTGTAGGAACATCAACTAAAGCTGTTAACGCAAAGCCGTGTTTAGATCCAAGATGGCCACCCACAGCGGCGGTGAGTCTGCAATTACCCTCAGAGTCCAGACAGGAGACAGCAGGCTAACAGACCACATGCTGTCAGAGGAGAACACCCCATCAGAGCTGGTCTGCTTCCGTGGATCTGCTCAGATACAACGCCCAATATCTCCTTTGTAACTATTACACACTACTACCACCAATGACAAATATCTTTTTTAAATGTCAAACATTTTCTTGTGTTCTTATTCCTAGAACTCTGATCGCTGTTTGAAATGGTATATCTCTAACGGAACCATTAGCACTACCACTAGGGTCAAATAAAGGAGATCTAAATTTACATTTCATGAATTCTGATTTGCGTGTTCTGATTCCTTTTATTGCTACTCTGCATTCTGTCCAGTTGTTTTTGTTTTTAAACTTGATCGCGCAGCACTTGGCCTTCTGTGTTTGTCGCTACTCCATCTTGGATGTGTATTCGGATTGTTCTCAGCCTCAGTCAGTTTGGATGAGAGCCTTGTCTGCATGTCTGACAACCGTGACAACAGAAGACCACTCACTGCGCACGGCTTACAGTGCAAGGCTCACAGAAAGATGTTATTAGTTCATGTGGGTTATTTGTGTGGGTTATTGCTGGAGTCAGCGGTGGTAGTTGTCATCCTCTACAGCTGCCACATGGTATTTGTAGACATGCCACAGACCAACTTCGCCAAATAAATAATACATAATATAATTGATGTTTCTTAAAACACTTAGTAGAACAGAATTCTTACATTAATTTAATATTGCTTCATAAATAAATGAGAATAGAAAACATCACTTACAAAAAAGGGCAGTTGTGACTGCATAGCATCACATTGTATTTCAGACATTTTATCAACTATATGAAGATCACCAAATGGATCTTCTGTAGTTGACCGATAAAGGACCTCAAACCTTTACTTTACTTTACAAAAAAAAAGGCACACTGTGTGAGATTCTTTATAGTGGCTTCAACTGCTTACTTGAGGAGTACACAAAATGAGAGCTACATCGCCATGAATCTTTCGATGTACCTTTCCGGGAATACTTTGAGGTCTGTTTGTCATTGTTAGCGCTTGGGTTCACGACACAGTCCCTGCTAAACGGACCGACTCACTGCTGAGTTATTTGGCCTTCTATCCTGGCTCGCGGACAAGCAGACAACACTTAAGCTGTGAACGCATGATGCGCTTCCAGCCTCAGCGTTGCCGGTGTCTTCCTGCGGAGATGAACGTCGGAGCCCAACCTGGCGCTGACGCTACCTTGGGCGGATCAGTCCGGATTCTCCACGTTGACACGACAAAGTCTAAACTATTCCACCCTGACCGCTGGTGGACGCAGACCTCATCAGTCAGACTACAGCTTTGTTTGAATTCTCCTCTGTTAGATATATTCCGCCCAACCTAGCATCCCAATGCTTTTTCTGGGCGCTCTTCATGTGTAGACCTCTTAGATCCCCACCAAAGAAATAAGGGTCCTGGTTTCATCCAGCTGTTTTGGTCCGGATCGGCATCCAGATGTGGGCGTGTCTGTTGTCGAGTCAGGAACACACTGTACCAGCCGCTGCTCACGCACCGAGCACACACACACTGCATGCGTCTCTGTTTTCCACTTCTCATGAAACACACACTTTGTACTGACAAACAAACACATGCACACACTCCTCACTGACACACAATGACACACGTATCTAGACACACACACACACACACACACACACACACACACTTTACTGCCTCTGGCCCTGAGAGTCAACACACATTATATATACACACACTCAAACATGCACACAGAAACACACAAACACCATAATTGGACAGCCCAGGGAGCAGACTTGCAGGTTTTTATTGTGACACAGTAAAAGTACTAAAAGTAATTTGAACATCAAACTTCAGCTTCAGTGTCTCAGAGAAGTGCTGATGCATGAAATATGCGTCTCATTCTGAAGCAAAGCGGCCTCTCAGGTGACAGAATCCCCCAGGACTGAAGAGTTGGGAGTATAAAGTATAAAGTGAACGAGATGAAGGAGAGGAAACCAAGGGTAGTAAGTAAACGCATGTAAGCACAGTAAACATGGAGCCAATTAAATGAAACAAAAGGAAACACTGTGTAATAAGATGAGCTCAGAGTAGTATCTTCAGAGAGAGAGAGAGAGAGAGAGAGAGAGAGAGAGAGAGAGAGAGAGATTGTATTCACCGGTGGTGCCACCGTCTATGGGGACAAAGAGGAAGGATAAAGATGAAACACTGTGATGGAATGTCATCGTGCCAGAGGTCATCACCTAGAGGGCAGGGGTCAACCCATCTTCACATCAACAAGCAAGACATCCCAGAGACTGAAGTAATGAGGAGAACATTCCTCCTCTCTCGGTAACACACCGACCACAACTCTCTCACACTGACCACCGCACACAGCACGGAGTGGTTCCTCTGATGAACGGGTGAATTCCCCTTTAAGTAACTACTGAATGAATGGATGAACGGATTCAAGGTGGAAAGACTCGCACGTGGGGGGAAACAAGACACATCTTCCAAATTGCATTTTCATGAAAGATTACAACTTATAATCAGCAGGAGGTTTCTGATTTGTCCAATTATTTAATTTAATTAACAATTCATTTTGATTGTAGGAGTTAAACGCGCTTGCGATAGTTTGTTTAGCAGGTCGTTTTACAAAGTGCAGCGAGTAACAGAAGGTAAGTAGACTACAGCATAGGTAGATACAGCACAGGTAGATGCAGCACAGGTAGATACAGCACAGGTAGATACAGCACAGGTAGATACAGCACAGGTAGACTACAGCACAGGTAGATACAGCACAGGTAGACTACAGCACAGGTAGATACAGCACAGGTAGATACAGCACAGGTAGATACAGCACAGGTAGACTACAGCACAGGTAGACTACAGCACAGGTAGACTACAGCACAGGTAGACTACAGCACAGGTAGACTACAGCACAGGTAGATACAGCACAGGTAGATGCCCACGTAGCGTGCAGGTACGCACACGCCTATCTGCCTGCTCAGCAAACTCTCACAAAGCCGTCCCCTCGTTTGAATTCCTGACGCTGAACGAAGAGCTAATAGAAGTATTAGTGAACCAGTAGTTCAAAATCTAAACCTTCTCAAACTTTTTAATATCCTTCTAAATATCAACGCTGGTAAATGTCATGACATTTATGATTTTGATGAATTGGGAGCAGAAATGAAACCGCAATCTGTAGAAGAATCTTGAGAGTAATTCCCACAACGCAACAACAAGCTGGAAGATGCTGACGCTGCGTTATTAATCAGAGCTAGCGACAAAATGACCCCGCCCCTAACCCAGAGGCTAAACATGACCTTAGGCTGTCCTCGACCAATCAGTATGATCCATCACTGTGTGTCCTCAACCGATCAGGTGGATACGTCACTCTCTTGGCTACCAGGGACCGGCTGGAGAATGCCAACACCACATCAACACACAAACAGCTGTCCGTTGCTATGGTTATATGCATAGTACATGCAGCACAGGTCACACACACACACACACACACACACACACCATCTGCTGCTGGTCCGGTTTTAATGTTCTCATCCAAACCTGAAAGTAAACAAAAAGAAGCTGATGGCTGATTGTGTGTGTGTGTGTGTGTGTGTGTGTGTGTGTGTGTGTGTGTGTGTGTGTGTGTGTGTGTGTGCTTGCGTGTGTGTGTGTGTGTGTGTGCATGCGTGTGTGTGTGTGTGTGTGTGTGCATGCGTGTGTGCATGCGTGTGAGATGATCCTGGAGATTATGATGAGGGTGGTGATGATAATGGTGATGGCGGTAACCACCACAGCAGCAGAGGAAGTCTAAACAAACTCAGTCTCCATTCTCTACCTACCGACCAATCTGATCGAAACTCTCTCAGAGAGAGCAGAGAGAGAGGAGGAACACAGACGAGGAGGAAAGATATGAGGAGAATATAGAGGAGGAGAGAAGAGCAGTAGAGCGTAAAGGAGAGAGAATAGGAGAGAGGAGTAGAGAGAAATGACGAGGAGGAGGAAAGATATGAGGAGAATATAGAGGATGAGAGAGAAGAGGAGTAGAGCGTAAAGGAGAGAGAATAGGAGAGAGGAGTAGAGAGAAATGGAGAGAGAAGAGGAGTAAAGTGAGAAGGATAGAGGAGGAGAGAGAAGAGGAGTAGAGCGAGGAGCAGAGAGAAGAGGAGTAGAGCGAGGAGCAGAGAGAAGAGGAGTAGAGCGAGGAGGAGAGAGAAGAGGAGTAAAGCGAGGAGGAGAAGAGGATATCAGAAAGAAGGCAGCAGAGGAGGAGCAGAGTAGAAAAGGAGATGACTAGGAGAAGAAGAGGTGAGGGGGAGGAGAAGGGCGGAGGAGAAGATAAGCAGTGGAGGAGAGGCAGAGCAGGAGGAGTGACCCCAGACAGCTGTTACAACATTACAGCTGAGAGACCCCCAACTTGGGGACATGGTCTGCTTGTGTTTTGTGTTTGTATTGTGTTTGTATTGTGTTTTAATTATGTTCGTATTGTGGTTTTATTGTGTTTGTATTGTGTTTATATTGTGGTTTTATTGTTTGTATTGTGGTTTTATTGTGGTTTTATTGTGTTTGTATTGTAATTTTATTGTTTGTATTGTGATTTTATTGTGATTCAAGACCTTTTATTTGTCCCGGAGGAGCAATTGGTTCTGCCACAGTACTAATAAATCTTGTTTTCTGTGTGTACTCATTTATTTTTTATTTTTTATTAAAGCTATGATCTAGATGTGTATGCTAGCCTATCAGTAGGATTAGGAAACTCAGTTAGCTAGCTTGCGCAGCTTCAACTACATGCTATCATTGCTGCCTGTAGCCTAAGTAGCGTGCAATCAGGTCAGGGGAAGGAAGTCCAGAGCTGAGGCGTGCCGAAGGAGTGGAAATGCAGGCTTGAATTTCCTGCTCCTCAAGCCTCAATGTTAGTTTACAATTAACCATCTGTAGCTCTTCCCTCGCCTCCCCCTCCCCTCTCTGAACCTACCTATGCCCCCTGTCCATCTGTCCCACCCTGGGCGTGTCTGACCCATGGACCCATGGACAGATTGAACACTACTGTTGGCTCTGCCTTTGGTTGCTTGGTCGTATACATTATATGAAATGTAAATTGTGAATGATTCTTGTATCATCCAAACTGTCTTTCTAGTATTACTGGGCAGCTCCCAGTGTCCAACAGTGAAAGACGGTGTACGTGGACGCTGAAAAGATTACCAGTACAGGCCTGCTTTGTGAAACATTTCTAATCAGTTGTTGGTTTTTTAACAAAAGAAATCCAGCGAACCATCTTATCATCTGAGATCATATTCAGATGGTTAAACAGAGCGTTCTGTGTCTACAGCAGCTGGTTTCAATTGGGTTCCCTGGAAATTCATGACCACCACAAACAACAGCACCCATTAAAGAATAATATCTCCACCGTTCCTATGAAAGCAAACCCCTGATGGCCTTGAGGCGAACAAAAGGAACAGCTTCACACTTTCCCATCGATAAAGGTGGAGGTGTTGAGGACATAAGGGCCGGCCTGCTTCAAAACCAAATACATTCTCACTGGGAGCTGGCCAGCTATCATATTCTACTGGCCATATAACCATTGCTTTCTGCTGATAGACACTGAGAATTACCCACGAGTACCTGGGATTTTTGGTGGACACTGGGACCTGCCCAGTACAACCACAGTCTCCTACTTTGGACACTGGGACCTGCCCAGTACAACTACCGTCTTCTACTGGTGGACACTGGGAGGTGCTGCCCAGCACAACCATAGTCTTCTACTGGTGGAGACTGGGAGCTGCCCAGCACAACCATAGTCTTCTACTGGCGGAGACTGGGAGCTGCTGCCCAGTACAACAAAGTGTTCTACTGGGGACCTTAATAGTGACTTTGTTAATCAGTGCCTTGCTCTGAGGCACATTGTGGTTAGAAGCCGAGAGAGGAGAGCAAGGCATTCTTCACGTTTATTTACACCATTTTTGTCACAGCCCGGGACAGAACCAGCAACCCTCTGGAATGACAGCACTCAGTGGTAGAGTAGGACTGGATCGACCCGTATCCATGGGGATCTACACCCAGCAAGGACTCCAAACCAACACGCTGGAGGGAGAGATAGTAACACAGAGTGAGAGAGATAGTAACACAGAGTGTGAGAGAGAGAGAGAGAGAGAGAGAGAGAGAGAGAGAGAGAGAGAGAGAGAGAGAGAGAGAGATAGTAACACAGAGTGTGAGAGAGAGAGAGAGAGAGAGAGAGAGAGAGAGAGAGAGAGTGTGTGTGTGTGTTGGTCAGTGTGTTGCTCTGTAACAAGCTTTGTCAGTTGATGCTTCATTTCATGTGTGCATATAAATGTGTGTGTTTGCGTGTGTGCGTGCGTGCGTGCGTGCGTTGCAGGGAGAATACGTGCAGCGGGACTGCTGCTGTCCATCCTGCTGTCGGTGGAATTCGTCCTTTACACCGTGAGTCTGTGCTCCCCCAAGTGGCTGGTGGTGGAACAGAAGGGAGTCAGCCAAGGACTGTTCACCGTGTGCCACCCTAACAACGGGCTCTCCGCCTGCTACACCCTGCCGCCCTGGGTGGGTAAGAACCAGCTCTCTCACACCTCACGCCACTGCTGCCTTGGTGGCGTCGCCATGAAAACATTGGCATCACATGCAGGCAACGCCGACACTGGAGGCTCATTGTGTGTTGGTGCCTTTAGAGGCCCTACAGCACAGGTAGAGGCCCTACAGCACAGGTAGAGGCCCTACAGCACAGGTAGAGGCCCTACAGCACAGGTAGAGGCCCTCTCGTTTCCTTTCTGGGAAAGGAGACCTGAGCAGATCTGCATCGCGATGCTCACTCATGGGGAGAAGGAGTTATCAGAAAAGATGACTAACTTTACTTCAAAATGGCAGACCAGCTCCTACTGTGTCGGGCTATTGTCCATCCTGGAGCGATGTGAAATCGCTTAGGTCATTAGCTGCACCACCTCTCACTCATGCTGTCTGGAGGTCAAAGTTCAGAGGTTTCTGAAGGTAAAAATAAGGATAATTAGAAGCAGGTACGGACATGAAAATGTGACCTTTTTAGTGTGATCCTAAAAGAGGTTTCACCCAGAGGACAGATGCAAATCAGAGAATATTTCCTACATGAATGTGGGAATTTGGGCTGTGTTTGGTTAGTTGTTTAACGTAGCCTCTGTAGCTTCAACACTAGTTTGTTTTGAAGGGTTTCACAGATACGACCACATTACCTGACAATCAAACCAGGCAGGAGAAACCTCGAGGAAACCTTGACAGGGATCCCTCCAGCAGCGTTGAGCTTTTTGGTATTTTAGATATGATAGTACTTTATTGATCCCAAATGGGAATTTTGGGTGCTCAATAACAATAAAACTAAAGATATATAGAGAAAAGGGATTAATTATCACTGCTGCAGTGTGTGTTTGTAGCACGTTAATGACCCTCACCTTATCATAAGAGAGATGTACAAAATGACAGTGTTGTACTGCACATCTGATGATGCTGCAACACTTTGACTAAGAGCAAATAACCAGAACTGAAACCTAAAGCAGTCTGTCCCAACGGCTGTCCCAATGTCAGTCTCTCTGCTCTGCAGGGGCCTACAGTCTGAGCTGGATGTTCCTGGCAGGCTCTTGTATCCTGTCCCTCGCTGCCCTCCTCTCCTTCAGGCTCAGAGGTCCTGCCGTTGTCCTGCTTTTCAACATCTCCTCAGGTAGGAGACCACCCCTCTGCTACTCAACCTCCTCTCAGTTAGGAGACCACCCCTCTGCTACTCAACCTTCTCTCAGTTAGGAGACCACCCCTCTGCTACTCAACCTCCTCTCAGTTAGACCACCCCTCTGCTACTCAACCTTCTGTTAGGAGACCACCCCTCTGCTACTCCACCTTCTCTCAGTTAGGAGACCACCCCTCTGCTACTCAACCTTCTCTCAGTTAGGAGACCACCCCTCTGCTACTCAACCTCCTCTCAGTTAGGAGACCACCCCTCTGCTACTCCACCTTCTCTCAGTTAGGAGACCACCCCTCTGCTACTCAACCTCCTCTCAGTTAGGAGACCACCCCTCTGCTACTCCACCTTCTCTCAGTTAGGAGACATCAGGTAGCTACTCAATCTCTCCTCGAGTAGGAGACATCGGAGAGCTACCTACATGGTGCACTACACTTAATAAGCATAACTCACCAGAAAATAAGTCTACAAGTGACTGCTGACACTTATTTCCAGTCGCCATCCCATGATGCACAGCGTTTTTCATTGTCATCAGATTCATCAATTTATCCATCTACCCATCCATCCAACTAGCAATCCATCTATACATCCATCCACCCATCTATTAATCTAAACCTCCATCCACTCCTCCCTCCAGCCACCCTGTGCGTCGCTGCTTTGACAGTGTTCTTGGTGTCGCTGGAGGAGCAGTTTCCAGAACTGCTGAAGAACCTGGGCTGGACCTTCTACATCTGCTGTGGGAACCTCCTGTACACGGTGGTACTGTCTGTGGCCCTGGGCCTTTTCCATGGAGCCTCCATCCAGGTTGAACCAACGCACGCACGGGCGGGGGTGGACCTGCCTGTTATTGCAACCTGACGGTTGACCCAAGAGAGACGTCTGATATATAACTGTACCCAAATATGCAAATACGGCATGCAGTGGGACATATTTTTAAGTAAAATTTGATATATGGTTGGGATTCAAATAGAAGTGTTGTGATTGGACGGTGGATTACGAGCTGAGCTACTGGTTGCTGTCAGAGTAGAGCCCGTCACAGCACTAACTCTTGGTGACGTAATCCCCCAAAAAAATCAGATTTAAAGACGGCTACAGAGATCATATTTTCCGAAGTAAAAATACATTAAATGGAATGCTATGCTGAAAAAAGAATTTACATTGTTAAGAAATCTTTCCATTTCCTTGTAACATGTTCTTCTGTTGATAAAGGTTTGGCTAAAGTTGTGCAGCTGTATCTATAAATAAAATCAAACTGACTTAAATCTATTAGTATGGCAGCAACATTTCAGGCCGATGGGCACAACGGTAGGACTTTTGTTCGCTAAAAGAATTATCTGAGTTGCTGGGATTAAAGGTAGACCCATTATGATCATTCTGATTTTAGTAAGAAGGCAAGTCCATTACCAGTGGAATTAAAGGTGATGTAGGTAAGATTTAAGAGATTTAATAAGCAACCAAAACGCCCTGGTTACATTTGAACTTAAACTGTAGATCAAGTACTAAGTAGTAAAATATAACATCTTTAAATCATTAGAACACCACAATAAAAACATTTCTTATTGGTTTTTGAAAAAGCAGCACTTTTCTTGAAACACAGTCAAAACACTATCAATTTAACTTATTAATGCACATTTGCAAACAAGTACATATTTGTTCATATTATAGGTTAGGTTGAAAACCAAGCATTGAATTGTTATTGGTAACGGTCAATGTAATGTGCATGAATCCAAAACACAAATGGTCTCAAATAAAACTGGAAACTATGACATCAGTGTTTAAGCAGCTTCACTGTTTTTATTTCCCCTGTGTATAATCAACATTCCCAGCAACAGGCACACATACACAAAACACAATATCAATATTGTGATTGATGACTCAGTTTCCAAACAAATTACCAAAAGACAACAAAAGTGAAATGGCATTAATGGCTTCCGGTTGCACTGAAAGAACAAGTTATCAGTTGGTTATAATCGTGCTTTCAGAGGGGCGTTGTGTGGTTTAACCACACCGTTTGTGCGTATTTTAAGTACAGCTGCTATTGTCCTGACAGGGCGGGTACTAGAGGCCCCCGGGCCCAAGACATTTAACCAGCGGCCCACTAGGGCCAATTTCCAGGACGCAATTCTGAACCAATCGACACCCTAACCCCGTGGATTCCTTCATTTGGATTCACATTGTCTGTTTGGCGAAGTCCCCCGGATTTAAATCAATCCTTATTAATTAGTTGACATATAAACCACTAGACATGGCGGTCCATTCCCTTCCTATGTTTTTGGAGACGTTGCAGTAGAGCCATCTGTAGTGGCTCTACTAGCAGGCTCTAGTAGTGCGATGGGACTAATCTGAGGTACGAGGTGAGGCAGGTTGGGAGAGGAGTTGTTCATTTGAATAGTGAGGAAACTAAGGTTCGGCCGTTTTGTCGAACGTTTGGAAAGCCGTCACAACGGTTTACCGAGACATCTATTATTAGAGATTTTTGAACTCTACCACATTTTCTACCAGAGATTATCTAGATTGACGGGTGTTCTTATGAAGTTGTAAATATATGAAACTATATCTGTGAAAACCGCATATAGCCGCAGTTTATTGATTTTATAGTTTTTAATATTAAGTGTCTTCTCGTGTTTTGTTGAAAGAGAAAGGATAGATAAGGCAGGTTTCTGTACAATAAAACCTCTCCAAGTGCCTATTAAATTGTGTGATTAGTTTGGTGAAGATCCTACTGGAATATTAGGACTATTGATTAATGACTCTTGGGTCATGTGACAAGAAGACTGCACCTCCCTCTGCCGCCATCCACCAATCAGCAGTTATCACCTGGAAAACACACACACACATACACACTTAGTACTACCGCATGGTATAGTTGGAGATAAATAACCATTTAAAAATACCTAATTTAAAAAATGGACACACCAAAATCGACAACACTTCCTGTTCACTACCTGTTCAAGAAGTCAGGATTTCATTTAGTGCCATTGTATTTGACCTCCTTCCCACATTTCTTCAGTGTGTCGGTCAGGAAGTCCACGTCCTTCTCAGACTCGATCCAGACCAACCTCTTGGGCAGGTCGATCTCAAACTTCACCTCTGGAGCGACACAGAAGGTAAAGAAGATCACATATCTGCTGTAAATCCGACGTGTGTCATTACCTAAACGAACTCACTGTCAACTAGTGATGGAGGTGGTGCTAGCTTAAATATTAATTTACTGTGTATTGAGTACAAAACAAAATTAAAAGCGTAAAACAATCGAATTACATACAATGTGCCAACAAGCTAATGCAGTGTTTCCCACACATAGAGTTTACTTGGGCTGGTTTAGGAAAAAAGAAAATACAAAAAAAAAACTAATCTAATACACAATGTAAATCTCAAGGAGTGTTTTAGTTAGGCTATTGTTTAGGGCAGGGTACTTTGTATTTTGCCTATTGAGTACAAATATTGACCAAACGATGATTCTTTAGATAAGTGCTGCTGTGCCCGACGGCTTCGCTTGGAACTCCGGGGCCCTGGCCAATCACACACCAGAACCCCGGGCTCCTGGCCAATCACACACCAGAACCCCGGGCTCCTGGCCAATCACACACCAGAACCCCGGGCTCCTGGCCAATCACACACCACTAGACACACGGGGCTCCTACCGGTGATCACGTCTTAGGTCCCTGCGGTCTAAACACCTGTTCCTTTAGGTCTTAAGTCACATCGCTTATCAATTCAGAGTGTGAAGATCTGTTGAATATCCTAAATCTTTGTAACTTCAAAAGTAGAATCGAATCCTCGTGCAAACGGCTCGCTATTTCATTAGAATGAAATGACATAACGTGACTGGACGTAACGTCAATTAAACTTGAATACATGAACTCGTCCGTGAAAATGATTTCTGCCTGCCTGTCTCATAAGACAACGCCCGTGTTCCCAGGTAACTTCACGACGAAGTCAAACTACGTCTCTTGTTATTGTTTTTATTGAAAGACCCCTAGCGGTACAAATTACATATTACACCTTTTTTTTTTTACATTAAAACCTCTGCCAGACTTATTGAAATTCCAACTTTACATAATGTGTAAAGGTCAGAAGTATGTGATGTGTACATGGAGTTTATTGTAGGTCTTAAGAATAAGGTCAGAGGATTGAGTGTCTTGCTCAAAAGGCACATGAACAATGGTTTTAGTGTTTCTCACAACGGCAACCTCCGCCAAATAAGAACCTTTTTTGATCATGTGGACCGAGTGAGTCGCACAGAAGTCATGAGACATGTTTGGATCTTTTGTCTATTTCAAATCTCTAATATGAACTAAGATTTTGTACGGGCTGGTAGAACTGAATTCAAAATAGCTTTATTGCCATGGAAAATAAACATTGACATAGCAAACCGTAAAGGAAAAATAACAAATGTCGGCCTAGTACAAAATAATAAAGCGGAACTATAAGTTAATGATAAAGTGCTATACATCTGTAAAAAAAGTGAAACTATTGAAATGATAAAAACAAAGCAGGGAAGTAGATTAGTATGCTATAGAGGCACATAAAACAATATAAATATGAAATACTAGACGTTTTAAAGTGTACGTGGTGCATGTTTGAGTGTGTACGTGGAACGCAGGAGAACTGACCGTCTCCCAGTTTGCTGAGGATGCGAGTGACCGCCCCGGAGCACCCCTCACACGTCATGGCCACCTCAAACTCGTGCTTCTGGAAAGCAAGGCCTTCTGTTAAGGTCGCATCTACCACAGACGACCCCGTGACAACACTGTACAGGGGGTCTGATCAATACTAAGAAAAAGGCCTTCTTCTGGCCTGCAAAAAACAACAACAACCAGAAGTAAAACACAGATACTTTATTCGTTAATCCGTCCTTCTATCCTTCAGTTACGAATGCTCAGCTCAGGAATTAAGCAAAAGATTAAAACAAAAGTATGAATTTATATTGGCATTTTTTGTTGTTGTAAGAAAGCTGGTGACGCGTTGCTTTCACTAAAAGCATCTCTACCCTGTCAATGATCTTAACCACACCATTCCTCACTTACAGTATGGCCCAGTATATATTATCACCCAAGAAAGACCTAATTGTTGCACACCGTTGGGTTGGGGTGTGAAAATGGGCTGACGACTGGCGTTCATGAGATCCTCTCTGTCGCCACATCTCAACAAACAAATCGGACGTGCATTATACAAACGAGACGCCACATCTCCACTAAAACACGGCCGTGGGCTCACAGGGCTTGCAGCCCGACCTGGCTCGCATGGAGCCACGGCAGGACAGCAGTGCGCACAAGTAGCTTACCGTCATGTTCCCAGCAGTGCTGAGCAATAACACCGGCAGACCCCGCGACTTGTTGAGGTTTTATTTTAAATTTAAATCACGATCACAATAGAAGTAAATGTACGTTGAGGTTGACTTGAGAATGCGCAGGGATCGATGAGTCACGGCTGAACGAGAGCGGAACGACGAAGATGACGACGGTCTTTGTTCTGCAACCCAATGCCAAACCGGATTTCTCTTGAACCAACCTCTGTTCAATGGGATCACTATCTGGCAGGAAGACGCTCACTCAGGGGGAGCGCTATCTGGCAAGGATACGCTCACTGAGGCCCACTATCTGGCAGCTTTGCTCCTCTTATGGCACCATTATTTAAATTGTCATATAGTATTGTTATAAACGTGCATATTAAAAATTTAATAAAACCAAGAAAAAACAAATAGGCATTGGTAGAATTCATACAAATATAAATATATACGGCTGTCGTTATAGTATGCACTGCAGGAAACGTAAAGCGTCAATGTCTTCAAAATAAAAGCCCCGCATTTGAAGACAACCGTTGTTATAATACAAACATATACGCATGCAGTGGGAACATAAAGTGTATGAAGCGACAATGAAGCATGATCTAACGACGATTAACACGCAATAAAGTTACTGTCATTGACTCTGAAAAGCTCATATAAGCTGGTGTAGGGTTGAAACTGTAGGTCTTACTGTATTGAACATACAGGGCAGTGTTTAATTTAAAGCAGTACCGTTACGTTTAAACGCAAATTAATTTGTTATAGTGGCTAAATCCTCATATACCAGACTTTGGTATCCCTGAGAAGTTAAACCATGAACACTATCAGCGTCTGCTGTCGCCATTGCGCTATTTAAAATATCCATGGCAACGGAACAGTTAGTCACCTGACCATTATCGCCCCGCCCCTTCCCTAGGAGTCACATGACCAAACTCCACGGCCCTGTGTGCAGGAAATAGCTCGCAGTCTTCGGATAAGCAGACATACTGGAGATAGGCGTACGCTGTCTTTGCATAAACAGACAGCCAGGAATAAATGTACACACCACTGAATCAAAGCGACACTTCATCCTTATCACACTCAAATAATCCAAACTGTTCAGACTGAAGAAAACCGATAATAAGGTAGGCTCTTCTTTACAAAAATAAATATATATATTAATTTATATTAATATTTATCCGGCACTGTTTGTTTACAAACCAAATGACACTATCATGATCTGAGCTAACTTATAGTTTTAGCATTCTAACTTGCCTGAATGTGTTTTACACACTTGCCCCAATATGAACACATGGATTGTGGTTATGAACATTGGAAACAACAACATGGCGCAAGCACAGTCCAGTGGTCATATTGACTGCTGATTTTGGGACAATTGTGACCCATCCCTTTCGGTTTGCAAGCTGATATGTCTACAAGCCTAGAAATCAATGGTGTTTCTGCATTTCATCAATACGTCTCTCTGTATTTACCGGTATGAGTATAAGACCTAGAGAGTTAACGTCAACATTGATACTGCTCAATTAAAAGCATTGAGAGGAACTAGTTACCACAGTTATTAGGCAGTCTAGGTGGGAGGATGCATGCAATTGATTAAGTTCAGTCTGTTTCACTCGTTTACCCTTGTGGCTGTTTGTGTGTATATGTTTGTGTGCCTACATAATGTCTGCCCTCAGGGATAACCTCCCTGAAGGGAAATGTTTTCACAAAAACGATTGTGGAAAATTACTTTGGATGGTCTTGTGGATTCCTTAACCCTTACAAGGGCAAAGTTCAGGGGTCACTATATGGACCTGATCGCTGTAGATCTATCAGGTTGTTCTGCTGCTGCGCAGGGACACAATCCAACTACACACAGACAGAACCTTGTTTTTCACTTTTTACATGCACTATATTTCGACTTTCATGTCGTGTTTTATAGGTGTTCCGCTAGTGTTGACCAAGCGTTAGGATCTGGTCCCAAAGCAACCCTGGTTGAGCTGCATCTCTAAGGCCTACAGTATTTACTTAGTGATTTACTTAGAACAAACACTTTTTTGAAGTGGTTGTGGTGTGTATTAGATGTTTACGTAAGGGATCATTAGACATGTGAAAAGTACATATGTATGGACATATGTGTGTGTGTATACCGTATGCATGTCTATGTATACTGTATAAATAGTCAATTATAGAGATGTATCTAATACACACATGTAAATAGTATGTATGTATGTATACTATGGATTGTATGCAGTATGCACATATGTGTGAAGACATTAGATATGACATTTGATTTTACCTCCAAGTTGGATGGTGCTGACACGTGCGTCCGCCTAAGTTCTGGGAAACGAGTCAGCTCCCACCCAGCGCCCTCCTGACCCCACCCGGCTCAGCATGTTCTCCACCGGGACTGAACGCCAGCGCGAAGGTAGCATGCATCAAGCGCACCCAACATCCCAACACAGTGGAGAAAGTGTTTGCTTGTTGTGTTACAAGGAGAGCTCTGGTATTCTCCTTTTGTCAGACAGGATGGCTGATACTTAGATACTTAGACCTCCTCTCTTCTCATCTCTTTGCACCTCTATTTCCCCCTGCCTCTCCTCATTCCTCTCCTCTATCCTCCCATTCCCCTGCTCCTCCTATGCCTCTCTTCTCTCCTGCTCACCCCTCCTCCTCTCAATTACTCTCGAACACCTCTTCCCTAATTCTCATCTCCTTCACTATCTCCTCCTCCTCTCCCGCCATTTCTCCTCCTCTCTCTCACCTCCTCCTCCCCCCCTTCATCTTTTCCCCTCTCCTACTGGCTTCTTCTCTCCTTTCTCCAGGCTCTCCTCCTCCTCCTCTAGGTCCCAGTCTGCCACACAGCCCCTCAGAAGCAAACCAGCTCCATCCCAGTCCGGTTCCTCCTGGGCCCTCGAGGTCCCAGCGGCAGTATGAGCGCATCGGAGAAACCACCGGAACCTCGTAAGAGTTCACTCTTCTCTTCCGTCACACTCCCTCTCCCCCTCACTCACTCTCCCTCTCCTCCCCACCTCTGTTTCTCCCTCCCTCACACACACACTCGCTCGCACAGTCCATCTCCGTATCCCTCCACACACACACGACGGATAGATAGACCTAGGAGCCCACCCAGTGGACTGTACCAACTGGAAGGCTGATCCATCGATCACACATATGGGGGGGGGGGGGGGGGGGGGGGTGGACACTGAACACCAACATCACACCTGGAGGGAAAATAGAGGCCCCATTGTTTTCCCGCTTGCTTCGGATAGGACTCAAGTCTATTTGGGATGCAAATATAGAAAAAAAATCAGATTTTGCTGTGCTTTGGGCTTAGTTGCTAATCGATCACACCTGGTGGTAAAATGAACACGGGGTTTCCCGGTGTACTGTGCTATGCGTTGTTGTCTGTCTCTGAGCTGAGAAGTAACACCCTGAACGTCCCTGGGCTCCCCAGGTTTTTCCAGACCCTGATTCACTTGCTGAAGGGGAACATCGGCACCGGCCTACTGGGTCTGCCGCTGGCCGTGAAGCACGCCGGCCTGGTGGTAAGCTGCAACACAAGGCGCTGATGCCAAATACTGGTCCTTATTGAGAATCGACCTGCCAGATAGTGGTCCTTATTGAGAATCGACCTGCCAGATAGTGGTCCTTATTGAGAGTCAACCTGCCAGATAGTGGTCCTTATTGAGAATCGACCTGCCAGATAAGTCCTATTATAGGCTGAGCAATTATTATTAATCCACAAATGTATGTTGTTTTGTTGAAGATTAGTTCATCATTAACTAAAGGCTTATAAATGACTTATGTAACCAGGATCTACCTACCGAATTGTGTTTTTTGAGTGAGAGTCGACCTGCCAGATAGTGGTCCTTATTTTAGGGTGAGGAGTGTTTGGTTCAAAGTCTCAAGTTTGAATCACTGAATGGGCCTTTTGTGGTTGTGCTTGTGTCGTTGTTTTGCATGCTTGTGGGTTGCTTGAGCAAGATTGTCAAAGAGTGTCTGGTCCATTTTAATCAAACCCTGGAGCAATTTGTGTGCAATCTCACACCAAACAACATGCTGCCTCGTCAGGTGCTCATACCGTTCCCTTTCTTTTCCTATTTCAATTTGTAGGAACAACAAAGCAAAATAAATAAGCCGAAGACCACACTAAGTTGTTATTATTTTCCTCGGATGTTCTGTCCAATAGACGAGAAACCCGACATGCGTTTACATTTGTGGGTCCTGTGTAAACGCTAACCAAACCAAATAAAAAAAATCAAACAAAGTAGCAACTCCACCACTGAACCGGAGCAAATCTTCAGAATTCAGGTCTGAAAACGAAGACAGTGTGTCAAAGAGGGTTATAGGCAGTGAGTGATCCAGCACAGAGGTCATTAGATGACCCCTGGTGCAGGTCAGATGTCAGCGGCCAGGTGTACAACCTCTATAAGTTAACGCTAGGGGTTAGTGGTCATGTGTTGGAGCTGTCAGACCGCACTGCCAGCTGTGAGTGGTCTCTCTCTCTCGCCGTCAGGAATCCTGTTATTGGTTCACTTGTCAGTTTGCTAGCGGCAACAGTGAACGTGCTTTTCTACCTTTTATTTATAACATCCTTTGCCTATTTGAGCCGAACTGGACTTGCCTGAGACAATATTCTTCTTCAAGCACCTTATATATTAAACAAACCATTTTTAGAAGAGTGTTTTTTTAACCGACAGGGATGGATTGGAGTTTAAAAGCCAACTGTGTGTGTTTATCTTTCCCACCCTACATCCTCCTCATATCCCCTCTCTCTCCCCCCCGCTCCCTCCCATCTCTTCCCTCCCCCCTCTCTCTCTCTCTAGCTGGGTCCAGTCAGCCTGCTGTGTATGGGCATCGTAGCAATCCACTGCATGAGGCTGCTAGTCAAGTGCTCCCACCATCTTAGTGAGAGGTAAGCTTTCGTCTCCTCATCCATGCCTGAGGTGAGCCTGGGCCAGCTAGCTGAGGCAAGAGGAGCCCCTGTCTCTGGAAGTGGGAGCAACTTTTGGGAGAACTGTTATTTTAGTTTATGCATGATGTGTGCGTGATGGGACCCTTATTGACATTACATCTATCCTAAACGTAACACTCTGACTTATGCCTAAACTCTACTTTCTCTAACTTCATACCTAAACTTGAATATCCATAACCTGATACCTAAACTTAACCATCTCTAACCTAATACCTAAACCAGACCATCTCTAACCTAATACCTAAACTAGACCATCTCTAACCCAATACATAAACTTAACCATCTCTAACCCAATACATATTAACCATCTCTAACCTAATACCTAAACCAGACCATCTCTAACCTAATACATAAACTGAACCATCTCTAACCTAATACATATTAACCATCTCTAACCTAACCATCTCTAACCTAATACCTAAACCAGACCATCTCTAACCTAATACATATTAACCATCTCTAACCTAATACCTAAACCAGACCATCTCTAACCTAATACCCAAACTAAAGACTGTGATTGTACTGGGCAGCTCCCAGTGTCGTCCAGTAGAATGCTGTGGTTGTACTTGGTAGTTTGTTGGTGGAAATGTACTGGTGGAAAGTGAGGCAGCATGTTAAACCAAAATGCTAGCTCGGCAGGGAGCTAGTACCTCATCCGGTCTTCTGCAGGGTCAGCTGTTCTGCTCACCACAGCTTCTCATTTTTCAGGTCCCGAGAGGGACCTCGACAGAAGTCCATTCAATTAGACACACATCCTACTGGTTATCACGTATGGTTACTAAAATAATAAGTGAACATGGTTAGAACAGTGTCATGTTGGTTCAATAATGTAGCAGGTATTTAAAGCAAGGGTAGGCAAAGCCTATTTAAAGCATTTTCTGTCATTTGTTGAGATTCTCTATACATCCCGACAGCAATCAATAAATCAAATGCTCGGACAAAAAAAAAAGATTAAAACCGGGTATCTGTGGCAGGCCTGTGATAAGCCTGTTCAATCACTTAATACAGTCGGATGAAATTATCGGACGGCTTTCCTGTCGGTCTACCTGCCTACCCGGCTACCTGCGCGCACTCTGCCCGCGCACTCATGGCTCATGACCGGAGTCTTCCTCAAGGCCTGGCAGACCTCTTGCTGAAGCTCCTGAGCTAGTCACGTGTTTTGGGGGAGTGGCTTTGGCGGGAGGCCTGGGATTGTTTTGGTTAGATACTTTGAAAATCTAGCTTACTCTGGCCGGTTTACCTTTAAGTCATGCATGAAGGTCGTCGTTTGTAGCTTCAATAATGTTGCGATGTTCGCATCTACATTAACGTCGATACTACTCGTATTGTGCGAGTAGGTCGTTTTTATTCATCTTTACATTTTTATCTCTTCAATTTATACTACTGTCCTGTATTTTCTGCTGTGACGTCCACATTTTCCATCTGGGATTAATAAAAAAAAAAAAGCGTTGTGCCTTATCTTTAGTTAATGTGTGTTCCGCTTGTACAGGGTAAACAGACCGTTCCTAAGCTACGGCGAAGCAGTGTACATTGGGTTGGAGAACGTTCCCTGGCTGAGAAGACTCGCACCGTGGGGGAGGTACAGAATCCCCTCCATCTGTCCATTTCTATTCGTCTGTCTCACTCTTTTTCGATCTCTCTATTTATACATGTGTCTGTATCTCTTTCTATAAATCTCTTCCATCTGCCATACCAATATTTGCTTTGTAAGCATGGCTGTTGAAAAGGTGCTGTGAATTGATGTCATCTACATGTTATTACCGGTAACAAACAGCTCACCTGTCTTCCTAACTAACTCAGCTTCACTCTTCCACTGGGTTTGGCTCAAGGCTGTTGTCTCTCCCCCCTTTTGTACTCCAAACAAGTGGCAGTTGCAGCAGGAACGGAAGCAGACACATCATCAGATTTGCAGATGACTGATATTGTTATCCTTCCAGAACAGGAGGAACAGAACCCAGGGCTAGTGGTTTATAAAAAAATGGTCATGGTCCCTCACCTAACTGTGTCTCAAACCAAATCCATGGTCATCGATTTTAGGAAGTGGATTCCTAGTCCTGTCCTCGCCACTATTGAAAGGTGCTGACATTTAGCTGGTGGATAGATACAAATATCTGGGTACGGTTCTTGATAACGCCACCCAGGTGGTTTTACTGGGCTCCACCAGCACAAGGATACAGGTAGATGTTGTAGAATATCCGTTTATTGCAGAGTTGGAAGGTTTGTTACATGCAGAGCGATGCAACCAGAGTTCTACGTACTCTGGTTTTACTGCCACATAACCATGGATGTATTTTCTTGCACCAAATGCATAACTGTAATGCGTTGTTGGTGAAATACATCTCTGGAGGGGCCGTTGTTGTCGACCAGCTCCCTCAAACCTCAGAGGGTCGATCTCACCAAGTTCACTTACGATTTTCAGACAAATGGAACGACACTTATGATGCCGACGGGGATTCCCCCATAGGCAAGTCAAGGAGGGCATGTTGGATGAAAATTGGAACTCAGCCCAGGTGTTCAACACTGTCATGTCTTTTTCTCTTGATGAAAATGTGCTCTTTTAACGTCTCCACTAAAATGATGACTCTTCTACAGAAGCTTCGTTGAAACAGCTGTAACGTTTTGTATTGTGGCTTGGTCTAAGAACCTTACACTGGCCAAAAAAGAACAGACTTGGAAGGCTGAGCAAGGTGGGAAGCAAAATATCTGGTGGGAGTCAGGCACAGTTTATGAACCTTTTATAACAAGCCCTTCATAATGAGTTTTAGGGCGCCTGCTAGATGGACCAAGCCATGTACGTCTCTTTTGTCCCTGTTGCCATTTTCATCTTAAACTCTAAATAGCACGAATCTGCAGATCTGATCTTACTTGTCGTTGAACTGTATCTGAACTACCTTTTGTGTTGTATTGCTGTCTGTATGTATTTACTTATTGGGATCCTGGCTCCAAATCATTTTGCAATGGTTTAATCGAGGTACTCTTTTATTTCTCTCTTCCTCTTTCTCAGATGGACGGTGAATTTGTTCCTCATCATAACCCAGTTGGGTTTCTGCTGTGTGTACTTTGTCTTCCTCAGTGACAACATCAAGCAGGTCGGTCACATCCACACACCTACGGACAATTTCATACACAGAAACCCACGTAGACACATTCTTGCAGGCCCACGGGGTTATACTTTAATTGTCATGTCTACCCATCCATAGGAAACAATGTGAATCAAGATATTGGGCCAAGAATGTATAAGTGATGTACCGTTTCTCACCACTAGGTGGTAGTATATAGCCATATTCTAGAACTGTGCAGTCAGAGCTAGTGTTTCCCTTTTTCTTCTCTCCGGTTTTTCTGCCTGTGAATGTTATTGAGGTAGAACCGTACGTGTAGGGGAAACGTTATGTTTCTTCATTTGACCTTTTAACTCGCCTTAATGGGAACATCAGGTGTATTTGTGTTCATCGGGTACAAGGGGCTTACAGGTCCATTTTATGTGGCAACGGAGTCCGACTATACCATGACTTGTCACGTGGGGATGTATGTCTATATTGTGTACATATATCGTAGTTATTGGAGGATGTCTGTCAGACCAGGAAGTTGCTTTGTCAAGTGCGAAAAATGAAGTGAGACGAACGTGGGTGAAATTAGCGAGAACTACGAGGACACGTGTCAAGTTGTGTCCTATTTGGAAGTTTCCGGTTCACAACCACAGTGACATCACCTTCTCCTTTTCTGACTGCTATGACTGTAGTGGAAGAGATCCCAACAGATTTTCAAATTAAAAGACAAAACCTTGCCGAAGGAGTTTCAAGCTACTTCTGAATAACACCTCCCTCTTCCTCCCTTCACCATCCTCTCCCTCCTCTTCCTCCTTCTTCTCATGACCCTCCTCTCCCCCCCCCCCCTGTTAGGTGGTGGAGGCAGCCAACGCCACCACCTGGGACTGCCAGGTGAACCAAAACAACCAGACGGCGCTGGGGGGGACTAGCTTTGACTCCCGCATCTACATGCTGTTCTTCCTGCCCGCCTTCATCCTCCTCGTCTTCACCCCCAACCTCAAGTACCTGGCTCCCCTCTCGCTCCTCGCCAACCTGTTGATGAGCTGTAGCCTGGTGCTCATCTACTACTACTCCTTTACGGTAACACACAACCGCAACTGCACACAATACAACATGGCTACACAACAAAACTACACAACACAGACTGGTGCTCATCTACTACTACTCCTTTACGGTAACGCACAGCCATACAATGCAACTACACACAATACAACAGCAATGCAACCAGTACTAAACAACACAACACAGCCCCATGGTTATCTGACACTACCTCGTAACTAACACACAACGCAACATTATTCATTAATAAAAAATAAAAAAAAAGACTCTTCCCCTGCAATCAGAGAAGGCGGAGATCATTGCTGCAGATCGCGTTTTTATCAACTGTTGCTCAACAAGGCCTACCACACTTAGACATGACCCCCAGTCTGTTGGTGTTGGCTAGCGTTGCCTCAGGTGAAGGAAGGGACCCAATAGTTACACACACTCCATTGACTATTTGGTCAACCATCAGACACTTTGATCCACAGGGTGGCAGTAATGAGCAGGTAGAGGTTAGGGAATCTTTTTCAAAGATGCTTTCAGATTTTGGACCTTTGGGTTTGAACACCGTACCCTAACCGTTCAACTCTCCTTCCCACTCTACTGATGTCATGTGCTTAGTGGTTCCTCCTCCAGTAAGCTGTTCCCTGTTTTCTGTTCCCAGAACATCGAACTCCCAATCAACCTGCCCATGGTGGGCAAAGCCAAGGACTACCCGCTCTTCTTTGGCATGGCCATCTTCGCCTTCGAGGGCATCGGAGTGGTAAATAGCACCAATAACTAATGTCTATGCTGATGAGATAAGGTGATTATTACAAAAAAAAAAATAAAAATACATTAGTTACAGAACAGGGATTTTCAATAACATTCATACAGATTCTTCGTCAGTGCTTTCTGTTATTTATCAATTTTACTCGGGGATAAATAAAGTTACTACGTTAACTCGTCTTTTAAGAACCGGCACCCGTTTTGCCCGACGAGTCAACACGCTCGCTGTGGTCCACAGGTCCTTCCTCTGGAGAACAACATGCAGAAGCCTGAGGGCTTCAGCATGGTGCTGTACACTGGGATGGGAGTGGTCACCTTCCTCTACATCAGTCTGGGCACGGTGGGGTACATGTGCTTTGGAGACACAATCGCGGGCAGCATCACCCTTAACCTCCCCAACTGCTGGTGAGCTACCAACCTTCAGCTAACGCAGCGCTAATGTCGTGCTATAGTGTCATGCTAATGTCATCCTCCCAGCTGCTGGTGAGCTACCAACCTTCAGCTAGGATTGTGTTCGCTAAGATTTTGCTAACGTCCTTCGTCATGCTAGCATTCTATGCTCCCCAACTGCTGGTTAGATACTACTTTCAGTTAATTAAAAGAAAACCAGAAAAATCGAATGCTTGTATTTAGATATTGATAAGCCAAACCATGCACTGAGAATAATGTTTTATATTCATTAACTAGTATATTCATTAAACATTCCATTGTTTGACTACAAGCTGTGAATTTGTTTCTTTATACTTTTTTGTTTGTATTGTAACATGATACAGATGGGATTTTGTCAATCAGTTTCCCCGCTGTGCGAAACCCATTCACCCTTAAGCCTTCCAGATGAGCATGCCCGGTTCAGCTCTTCCTTTAGACTCCCAACGCACAGCGCTCGATAAAGCACAGCGGTTTCCCCTATGCACCCCCGGTACAACTCACGGTTCAAATGAATGGCTGTCAGAAGAAGGCAGACTCTGTCCCCCTGAGGGTCACGGACCACCGTGGCTTTTAAACGAAGATATTCTGTCTGTGAAATATTATAACATTCAATATAGTGATACGGTCTTGACGCTGTGGGGTACTTATGTTGGAAATGTCACTTCCAGGACATCGACACTTCGTGTTGTAGTCCAAGAAGCACAATAAACACAAGCCAGTGACTCACACTCGAGCTCCATTCATGAAGACTCTTAATAAAGGGGATGCAAAAGCGACTGTCAAACCCTTCTCCCAGCAGGGGGCCCCTCCAGTACTGGCTCCCTGTCTCCTTCTAAATGCCCTCTCCCCTCTCACAACCTCACTGAGATGTCTGTATATGGTAACAGACAAGGAAATGCCCGTTGGTGCAAAGACACACCCCCTTGGCACAGATGAACTGTTCTATGTTCTCTGGTTATTAATTGGCGTGCAGGTGTGCAAGTTATTTAAACATGAATTGTTTGGTACGCACTGACCTCCCCCCCCCCATCTCTTCTATTATCAGACTCTTTAATCCAAAGTTACTTACAATTAAGTGCAGAGCAGGTAGGGAGCTCTTAGGGCATCTTGCAGCTAGGAGTCAAACACCCTAACCACCAGACAACCCGTCCAGTTATTTGTATTCATTGCTGTTATCTCCCCCTCCCCAGGATGTACCAGATCGTGAAGCTCCTCTACAGCTTTGGGATCTTCATAACCTTCGCCCTTCAGTTCTACGTTCCGGCGGAGATCATGGTCCCGCCCGTGGTCGACCGCGTCTCCGGCCGTCGCCGGAAGATCGCCGTGGACCTGCTCATGCGGGCTGCGCTCGTTATATTTACCTGTAAGTCATATTTACCTGTAAGTCATATTCACCTGTAAGGTGTATTCACCTGTAAGTCATGTCCACCTGTAAGTCATATTCACCTGTCAGGTGTATTTACCTGTAAGTCATATTTACCTGTCAGGTGTATCCACCTCTAAGTCATATTCACCTGTCAGGTGTGTCCACCTGTAAAGGTATAACAACCTATTAAGTATTTTTGCCTTTGACGCATATTTACCTGTCAGGTATACTGTCTTGGCTATTTCCTACCTTGAATCCAGCTACTACTTTGGCTAGAATAAAGCTAATTTATTGCTTTGTTGCGTAGCTACGTTGTTGGCTGGAATAATGCTCCTTTATTTGCATATCCAGCTTTGTTCTTAGCTAATCTAGTTATGGATATAGTCATGAAACCAGGCGTTAAACGAGCTGAAAATCATCATTTATCTTGCGCTTCTCCTGTATAGTTTAGAGCAATCACTTTTGCCATCCCCGTCTTTGCAGTGTAAAAACGAAGGGAAATCGTAGCCATTTAGCGTTGTACTGTCTGCCCCTCGTGCCTCCTCCTCCACTAGTCTCCTCATTTCCTTGCAGTGAGAGCAGATGATAAAGACCCCCCCCCCAAAAAAAACTCCCCCTCCACTCATTACAACCGATGGAATGGCACAGGGAGAGATGACAGACGTGTGTGTGTGTGTGTGTGTGTGTGTGTGTGTGTGTGTGTGTGTGTGTGTGTGTGTGTGTGTGTGTGTGTGTGTGTGTGTGTGTGTGTGTGTGTGTGTGACCATTGTGAATCAGGCTTGTGGGGTCCCCGACGGCCAATTAAAGTAAGCAGAATCAAGCGGGGCCAAATAACTCACACCTCTCTCTCTGTTACCCAGGTTGCCTAGCTGTGCTGATCCCAGAGCTGGACCTGGTGATCTCATTGGTTGGTTCGGTCAGCAGTAGCTTCCTGGCGCTCATTTTCCCGCCGCTGCTGGACATGCTGACCTTTCAGACGGAGGGGCTGTCACCATTGGCTATCATAAGAAACGTGGTCATCAGCGGGGTGGGCCTGATCGGCTTCGTCACGGGCACCTACAGCGCTGTCCTGGAGATCGTCACACGCAACAACCCGCCGCACAACCAGAACCTCTCCGCCTCCTTCATGCTGCAGTGAACCACGGAATGGAGTCAAAAGGGGCGGGACTTCACGAACTCAAGCCAATCAGCACACGCTTTCATTAGGCGCGTTACAACTCATTTTTATCCGTTGGTTATTGTGTTCGAAACTGCTGGAATTCTCGTTTGTGGTTGTTTTTATTACGTCGTTTTAATGCTGTAAGAGGGACATGAACTGGTCCCAGGTGCCATGGTGCAATGCTCAAATGGAAATGTTTCATGCCAAATGCATTAACTAAATATAGGTGACGGACTATAAACCCATTTTTTTGTTGTTTTTATTCTTAGGCAGTATGATTTGATACTTGACTTTTAAACGTTATACTGTAACACTTGACATTCAAAATGTGACCTCACAAATTGATGCCATAAGCCCGTATTGGTCATGCTATGAACATGACCAATATGGTACTTTCAACTTTTCAAGTCAGACCAAACTTTCTATGTTTTGTTTACACTGCGCAAGCTTTTCGGCCTTCCCCCCCCCACACATATTTTCTTGTTGCACTTTGATTATAGAGCGTACTCCATTATTATATAGGACACCTTGTGTACAAACCAGAACCAAACTAAAGTTAAAGTAAAATTCGATGTTTTGACATCGATTTATAATAAATAGTAAATCAATTATGAAAGATGTTATGTAGACACCATCAAGGCCGATGTACACCAAAACAAAAATGTTTTTCGTCCAATTAATTTGCCGTTGTACGTTAACTTGTTCTTCATCCGATGTTATGTTTACATGTATTTTGTTTTATTTCAGAATTTCAAAAACATATGTTTAAAGTGTTATCAATTGTCAGTTTGGGCAAAATTGTAAAGCGCCTTCAGTCAAACATACACCTAGGAAGGAACTGCCAACGCCAAACATTTATTAAGGTTAGAAGTTTACATTCTCCACTAGTTTTAAACAACACGATACCATTTAAATCAAAGGTAATTGTCGATTCAGTACAGGTGAGCTGGGAGGTCAAGGATGTGGTTTTGAAATTAAAAGTGGGACCCTCTTTCCAATATAGATCAACTGCTGAGTGCATTACCAAGGAAGCCCCTCCCGTCGCTGGTTTGGCTTGCTGGTTTGCTTTAAACCACAGGGGGAAATAGTACAGTAATTGATTTTGCACACATTTCAGTGGTTTCACTCTTCATGGTGGATCCATACTTGGTGTTAATACTAAATACTTGAGAGTTCAGCGTATTCGTGAAAGTAGAATAGAATGTATTTCCTTTTACGGCAATGCACCGCATATGGTGTAGGCATTCTGACGGAGCATCCACATACCAAACAAAAACAAAGTATAACAATATATCAATGGAATACGATTTTGCTGTAATGGATAAAACAATAAGATGTAACGCTGGACAAATAGGACACATCCCTTTTTATTTCATGTGAATATGTTAGTGGATTTTTTTTTAAATAGCTTCCAAGTCATGTGACCCAGTCACTCCTAATCAATAACATATTAATACTAAACTGTAAAGAAAAAGCACTCAACTGAAATAAAAAGAGGTGTGTCCTATTTGTTCAGTGTTGTATTAATTAGGAATGACTTGGAAGCTATTGAAAAGAAAGAAGAATTTGCCATTAAAATATTATTCTAAAATGAACTAAAAGGTTGTGTGTCCTATTTGCCCAGTTTAGAATTAATGTTATTGATTGGGAGGGACTGGGTCACATGACTTGGAAGGTATTTTGTTTTTAAATGTTCTATTAAAATATTCATATGAAATAAAAAGAGGTGTGTCCTATTTGTCCAGTTTAGTATTAATATATGTTATTGATTAGGAGTGACTGGGTCACATGACATGGGAGCTGAAATTATTTTCTAGTCAAATATTTATCTAAAATATATTAAGGACACATTAGCAATCAGGATAGGTGTGCTACATGACACCAATTTGGTACAAAATAAAAAAGTATAATTTTCTCTAACATGTGCAAGTCACCACGAAGGTAATGTAAATAGCGATTGTGACAACTCACTGTAATTTATTGACGGTCCCTAAGCGAAACCCCTTGGGTTAAGAGCGAGAGCTCGGAGGTGAGCTAACCGTCCTCTACCGCGAACGCTGGGGAAAACCGAGGTAGAAGAAGCGGCTGGATACGGACTGGATGTCCGTCGAAAAGCCAACTTTAAACTAACTTCACCGCAGAGAGCGAGAGCGAGAGAGATTTCAAAGAGTAATTTTTATATTCATATTTAATCTTAAATTTTTACTCCACGTACATCATAATCCCTTAAAAACGGCTACTTGAAATCGGTTAAGCAATGTAAACATTAGCGGGACGGGGAGGTGTAGGGTAGATGGGAGGTTAATATGAAGTTAAGGTAGAGGGGGTTAAAGTGAGGGTAGAGAGAAGGGGGAGGTTGAGGTGAGGGGAGGTTAAGGTAAGGGTAGAAGGGAGGTTATGGTAGAGGGGAGGTTATGGTTAAGGTAAGGGTTGGAGGGAGGTTAAGGTAGGGGGTGAGGGTAGGGTAGATGGAAGGTTAATATGAGGTTAAGGTAGAGGGGAGTTAAGGTAAGGGTAGAGGGGAGGAGGGAGGTTAAGGCAAGGGTAGAGGGGAGGAGGGAGGTTAAGGTAGAGGGGGGAAGGTTAAGGTAAGGGTAGAGGGGAGGAGGGAGGTTAAGGTGAGGGTAGAGGGAGGTTAAGGTTAGGGTAGATGAGGGGGGAGGGGAGGGGTTAAGGTTAGGGTAGATGAGGGGGGAGGGGTTAAGGTTAGGGTAGATGAGGGGGGAGGGGTTAAGGTTAGGGTAGATGAGGGGGAGGGGTTAAGGTTAGGGTAGATGAGGGGGAGGGGTTAAGGTGAGGGTAGAGGGGAGGTTAAGGTAGGGGGGAGGTTAAGGTTAGGGTAGATGAGGGGGAGGGGTTAAGGTTAGGGTAGATGAGGGGGGGGGTTAAGGTTAGGGTAGATGAGGGGGGAGGGGTTAAGGTTAGGGTAGATGAGGGGGAGGGGTTAAGGTAAGGGAAGAGGGAGGCTATGGTGAGGGTAGAGGGGAGGTTAAGGTAGGGGGGGAGGTTAAGGTTAGGGTAGATGAGGGGGAGGGGTTAAGGTTAGGGTAGATGAGGGGGGGGGGGTTAAGGTTAGGGTAGATGAGGGGGGAGGTTAAGGTTAGAGAATATTGTATAAATGGTCAAATGCATGTGCATTAGTAAACTCATTACGAGAGTTTTACTTAATGTTAGTGCAAAAACCCAGAAGGTTGAAAGCATTAAACTTACCACACAACATGGTGAAAGAAAAACAAAAAAAGCAATCACGTAGGATTTTCATATGATTTTTATTTTATATTATAAACCATTATTAGTATACATTTTAAAAAGCGTTTCCACATCGAAACATTTCGGGGAAGCGTGTCCGATGTCCAAACCCATTTTGAAAACAATTGGAGCGGTATATCGTGAAACCAGCCTCAACCATCTCTCCCTAACTCTGTCCCTAACAGTGAACCCTAACGCCTTGAAGGACAAGGAGCACTCCCACTGTGGGAAGGAAGGAAACCTTGATGGAACACATTAGGAGGGATCCTAATGAGCAACATATGGTGACAAAGTCAAGTTGTGTAGGAGATGAATCCACAGTCCAGCGATGACTTCAGCTGTAAGCAGGCACTGTTTGTCAGTCACTCTGAAATGTTGCCACAGAAACAAATGCTAATTGTTCACTTTAAGACTATTTGAATGGCCAAGTTGTATCATGTATCAATAGGTTGTTACAACTGTAGTAAATTAACACAATATCCATGTAATCAGCAGTGGACTACTGACCTGCAGGACTTCAGCTGTTCAGAGATACAGGTGTGATACAGCTCAGGTGTGTCTGGCCCAGACTGAACACAGCATTTCAACCGCGCCTTACAAAAAAGGGATGACATGGATTATTCTCATTCAAAATGATACAACATTTAGTTATTTAGCAGACACTCCTATCCAAAGAGACCTAGTGAATTCAGATGCATGTAATTACATGTAGTCTGAGAACTTGGGGGTGGAACCCAGTACCATTTGATTGAGAGCCCAACACCCCATCCTGCCCTGTACGAGGACCACTAGTACCAGATTCACCTTCCAGATGCACGGCTCCTGCTTCAGCTCTCTCTCCTCAGTGGTAATCCCTTTAGAGTCGGGTGTCACTCGCCCCACCAGGACATCCTTCACCAGGCAGATCCTCCAGCACGGCTCCGCCATCAGCTTCCCTCGCCATGGATTCCTGGGTGTAACAAACCGGAGGTTTGGCTTCAATGTCTGGCCACAATCACAGTGGTCGTTTTTCTGCTCTGGTGACATACATCAGTGGTTTGTGCGGTCTGGTATCAGTGGTAGTTTGCAGTAATGTCTGGTAGTAAACAACACAGTTTATGCCAACTTACGAGTAATCCATGGCAGGTAGACTCATGGTGTTCCTCCAGACGCACGGCTCCTCCATCAGGTCTCAGCCAAGGTTCCTGGTCTGGTTAACACCATTAGTTGAGCCATGGGTGGGTGGACTTTATTCTTTGGAAGTCATTCTGAGCTGAAGTGCTGGATGGAGTGTAAAAGAGATGGATGATGAATGTAAGGTTTGTTTAAATATTTAAAACCTACATAGGTGCTCTGGAACTTGTTGTGTAGGACCAAGCATCTTCAGTTATTTGTTACTCAGAAATATAGAAGTGTGTGAATTCAAGAGCGTACTTCTGGTGGTCACATGACTTATATAACACAATGTTGCCTAACAGCTGGGATTTACCTTCTAAAGACATCAGCAGCCACATCGTAGTCCTCCAAGCTGATCCTGGTCGGTCATCTGTGTCATCTAGTCAAAATACAATCAGGATATTAACTTAAAAACGGTCTTGCACTTCAACAGACAATAACTATCAGTTTAAATAAAAAACTAAAACTTTTAGAACTTATGTGAGAAAGTAGAGCAGAAGATGCAGCCTTCACATTTAGAGCAGAAATAAATCCTGTTCACTCAAAATCATTTTGATCAGAAGGGATGGCTGCAGTGACAGATCTAGGACTAGTTGAGTGGTTAGTTTAGCAGTAGTACTCCATTCCATTGAGGCGGCGGTGAGAGTGATGATAACTTCAGAGACGGGTGTCCTTACCCACGAGGGACGTCCTTCGGCAGGCAGGTCTTCCAGCACGGCTTCACCATCAGCTCCGCCACAGAGTCCTGGTCTGCAACATACCGAGGTGGATTCTCCGTCTGGTAAAACAGTGGTAGCTCGGTCTAACATCTGGTAACAAACAGTGGTAGCTCGGTCTAACATCTGGTAACAGTGGTAGCTCGGTCTAACATCTGGTAACAAACAGTGGTAGCTCGGTCTAACATCTGGTAACAAACAGTGGTAGCTCGGTCTAACATCTGGTAACAGTGGTAGCTCGGTCTAACATCTGGTAACAAACAGTGGTAGCTCGGTCTAACATCTGGTAACAAACAGTGGTAGCTCGGTCTAACATCTGGTAACAAACAGTGGTAGCTCGGTCTAACATCTGGTAACAAACAGTGGTAGCTCGGTCTAACATCTGGTAACAAACAGTGGTAGCTCGGTCTAACATCTGGTAACACACATTTGTAAAGGGGTACCGAATAATCCAACTTTCTTAAGTTTACAAGTTGACTTATTGAGTTTAAACCTTTAAAATGTTTGAACTATAGTAGTTGCAGCAGCAATAGGAGCAAAGACAACTTATATGACTCAGAAGACCCAAAATATTAACTCAAAACACAGCTTTGGCAAAATTTCACAGAATGAAGATCAGAACGAAAAACATAAATCACACTCTACAATCGTTTGCAAGAACTAAAAATAATCTCTGGGCTTTAGCGTTTCAGAACAGCTTGGTGATGGTTACCCTCTGGTCCCCAGCCTCTGGTCCACCCTGGTGCCCCATGCCTGGTCCAGCAGATCTGGTTACCCTCTGGTCTCCAGCCTCCGGTCCACCCTGGTCCAGCGGATCTGGTTACCCTCTGGTCCCCAGCCTCCGGTCCACCCTGGTGCCCCATGCCTTGCCCAGGGGATCCTGTGAAGTCAGAACGCACCTTTATAAACTCGTTCATACAGCTGTCTTGTTTTGTACATTAATTAAATCTCGGAAGACGACGTGCTATAACTAAATAGCTGTTCTATAATTTCTTAGCTTTATTTACTAACTAGAGACAGGTTGGCCATCTTCAAGAAGGCAGTCTTCCACACACTGAATCAAGGTACTGAACAAATCACAATCAAGCATATTCTCATTAAATATAAATCCTTAAAAACATTACAACAGCAAGATAAATTACACTATCGAATGCCACTTACACTGGTAAGCCTGGTTCAACGCTTTCTCCTCCACATGTCCTACCTCCCGACCACTCTGCATAGATCACTTTGAGAAGGTCATAGCGTTATAGAAAATGAGGATTGAATACGGTAGGTATCAAAGTGAAACCGTCCATATCAAACGCTCACCTGTGCGGCTGGATCGACATCTTGTGCATCATACAGGTTCAGGACAGCAAGTACTGGAGTTGCCCCCACTGTTAACACACAACAGACATCACAACGCCAAAAATAACATCACACTGGAATCCCATGGAAACAACTACCAGAAACAGGAAGTGATGCCGCAACTTTTAAATGCTTTCCAAAAAACCCTGTCCAAGCCAATGAGATACAATTTGAAAATAAGAAAAGCTGTATTATGTCTGAATCGGTCACTGCTCTTTATTGAGCATCATGGCCTCACCATAAATAAACAGAAAGCCAATACAATAATCACCGGGTACAACTGTTAGTTGCCTTGTGTTATGTGACATTACCTCTACAGCCACAGTCTTATGGTAGCATTTTCGCAACAATTAACATTAGACTCTTCTGACCAGCTATGCCATTTGATTTATGCAAATAAGCATGCCAACATTGAACACTTCCTTTTATTTCTGAATTTTAGTACAGACTACATAGAGAAGACAAGTTATTCAGCCCAAGCACTGAAACTGAAAGTGCACTGACCTCACTGTTATGGACTACTTCTTAGACCAGTGGTGGCAGCAGGGAGGGATGGAGCTGGGTGTGGAGGCAGACACCTTGTGACACAAACTACAGTTACAATTTCAGTTCTGTACAGTTCTTTAGTCTACATTATTGTATTAACATGTGGGACATGATTCCCTTATTTCAGCTGTTGATTACTTTCAGAAGGTACCATTACTATTCACTACAAAAGTGTAGGTGTAAAAAGTTTAACTGACAATCACAGCCCACATATTTACAACACTAGCAGTATCAATAGTTTATATAATAGTAAAGGATACTTAACCATATTCAGCTGCTGGGTTGTTCGCAATCCATAGTATGAAAATGCCAAATTGTCGCCGATTTAAAATGTATTGCAGCCTTAAATGTTATTCGCGACTCAAAAACGTGCGCGCAATAACGCAGCGAGTCCTCTTAAGTACAGCGCAATTATCGAAGTCGTAGGTAAAATTGCGAGACAAACGCAAACAATTTCGGCAACTAATGTTATGTTTTATTTTGAATGCCCTACCTAAAGCACAAGACATCAGTCAAATATGCCAGATGGTTACGAATAGAAATTAGGTACTGCCAGATGACCCTCATAGGGTACTCTCGTTAGTGACGAGGTTACGCAAATGCCAATCCTGATCGTACTGCCAGTTGCCCTGCCAGGTGACTGAACATCGAACCAACTACTGATTTGGTGCTAGAATGTTTAATCAAATCAAAGCCAACCATAATGAGAACAAATAAAGTGCCCATATTGGCCTCAATTATGTTCTGCACGACACCTCTTGCTGAAAGGATACAGCAGGCTCATAGAGCGTACTGCAGCATTAGAGGGTCACAAACTGCATTCATCTAACATACCTCTGCAGAACGCTCTAAACCCTCCGCCTGGAATCCCAACGTTCCAGTACGAACCAATCCAGCAATAAGTAACGTAACCAGCACCTCACCTTGAGCTGAACGATGAAGATCTTGTGGTCCTTTGATCATCTTCTCATTTCAAAATACAGCCAACAGACTTACCTTGAGGCGATCTAGTAGTATGTTGCTGTTGGTTTATGCACTCATCATTTTGACTATACATTGCAGTTCCCCCATCTAACAAATTAACTACCACCAATAAACAAGGCTCACAACTGTACAATAAACCTAAAACAATCATGTTAAGTAACCTAAAAACATATCCCTCATCTCAGAATATTGACCACAAATGATCTAGATATTAACAGGTATAAAGTGCATTTAGAGAACGCAAAAAAATAAACCAATAATTTGAAAAATAACAAACTTCCCTACAGAGTTGAGATACTCTGTTGGGTTCTGACACCTTTTGTCCACTTCCTTGCTACTCTCAAAAATATTGCATCAACATTGCATGAGTGTGCCTTACTGATCTGGGTGTGGGCTTAGTGACCAGAGATGCATGCTAGAATAAGGTGCCGTCTGAAGTCTACAGTTCTGTAGATTTACCCCCTCAGAAGCAACCAAGTGTTCAAAAGGCTGTTGTAACATCAGTTACACAAACTGGAATAGCCGTCAGGACTGTGACAGGGACTCCCACCGGAGAAATGCCAAGGGTAGCATGTGAGGGCTCTAACACTTAGCTACTAGAATACAACCTAGCTCTTACTTGAGAGAACCATGGAGCACATTTTAATGTTCCTCTTCATAGATCTTGAAGCCCCAGTGAGGGTTTCTTTACTTCCTCATCTGAAGAAGAGCATAACTGCAGCTTGAAGAGGACCCGAGTTGGGCCGTTTCCGAGATGGTTTCTGATTCAAGGGGACTTATATCCCAGGTCCAGCTAGCCTTGTCCAATACATTACAGTTCCGCATGAGAAAGACTTGCATCTCAGCATAGACAATCCACAGGGCTTGTCAGCCATCAACGTTTCAGGGGTAGGAAATGTAGGCACATCGCAGACTTAAATAACCATTTGTAAAAATGTTCAGGTACATTTTCCAACTTGTCAGATTCGGTCCATCATCCATTGTTCCAGCCATCCATTGTTCCTTCCCATTGTCGTGACGATCTGAACCCGTTCGCATTATTCAGTCCCACTGCAATCCAATCTGCATGATTCGCAAGTCGTCCTGCCCAGTGTGTACGAGATGTAATCAAAGAGCAGATGCTGGATCGCTCCAAGCTCTTGATTTTTCTGGATTGCACTTTGTTTCTGTGGTTGATTTTGACCACAGACTGAAGTCATCCAGAAACGTCCGGCCAAAAGATACTCAAGGATGTTTTAAATGCAGTAGTGTCGTACTGTAGCTGAAAATTCAAAAGATAAAATGGACCACCACCTAAAATCAACCAGTTTAAATCTTGAGGGGTCATCCCACATCCCATGTTTATTTTTGCATGACACCCATGTCAAGACACTCATAGTATGCCGTGTTAGGTCGATCCCTTTAATACCCCATGCCAGGTAGAACCATGGCCAAGCTCACACATGTATAACCCTATGCCAGCTCAAACTCTGGCCACACTCACATAAAGTACCCTATGCCAGGTCAAACCCTGGCCACACTCACATGAAATACCCTATGCCAGGTCGAAAGCTGACCACACTCACATGAAGTACCCTATGCCAGGTCAAACCCTGGCCACACTCACATGAAGTACCCTATGCCAGGTCAAACCCTGGCCACACTCACATGAAGTACCCTATGCCAGGTCAAACCCTGGCCACACTCACATGAAATACCCTATGCCAGGTCGAAAGCTGACCACACTCACATGAAGTACCCTATGCCAGGTCAAACACTGGCCACACTCACATGAAGTACCCTATGCCAGGTCAAACCCTGGCCACACTCACATGAAATACCCTATGCCAGGTCGAAAGCTGACCACTCACATGAAATGCCAGGTCAAACACTGGCCACACTCACATGAAGTACCCTATGCCAGGTCGAAAGCCTGACCACACTCACATGAAGTACCCTATGCCAGGTCGAAAGCTGACCACTCACATGAAGTACCCTATGCCAGGTTGAAAGCTGACCACACTCACATGAAGTACCCTATGCCAGGTCAAACACTGGCCACGCTCACATGAAGTACCCTATGCCAGGTCAAACACTGGCCACGCTCACATGAAGTACCTATGCCAGGTTGAAAGCTGACCACGCTCACATGAAGTACTCTATGCCAGGTCAAACACTGGCCACGCTCACATTAACTACCTATGCCAGGTCAAACACTGGCCACGCTCACATGAAGTACCCTATGCCAGGTCAAGCACTGGCCACGCTCACATGAAGTACCCTATGCCAGGTCAAACCATGGCCACACTCATGCTGTATCCTATGCTACGTTGAAGCCCGACCACACTCACATGTAGTACCCCATGCCAGGTCAAAGCCTGTCCACCCTCACATGTGGCAAAAACCCCATGCCAGGACAAACTCTGGCCAGGCTCACATGTAGTATGAAAAAGAATGCTACTTAAAGAATTTATTTTCAGTTTTGAGATAAACAAACTATTATCATACTCAAAGAAAAACGAAGCCAAACAAGGAAACAAAGTAATAACCTTGTTATAAGCTTCGCAATGGAAGCCTGCAGAAAAAAACAACTGCTGTAAACTAGGGCTGGAATTAACAATCGATTGATTAATCCAAAACATATTTATATTTAATCAAAATGTCATAAATACCAAACACTGACACAAGTTACCAAAGTGATGTCTTAAATTTGTAATAGGTTTATAATGAAGTATTTGAGTTCCTGAAGCATCAAGGAAAACATTTCAGGTATTTGTACTCGACCCAAATGAAAATCGGATAAACAAAACAAATAGTCTACAAATTGTTGCAGCACTGGTAACCATAATACCTTAGGCATCAGATTAAAATTGTGTACAACATTCTTCAGCACTGTCCGACATTGGTAATTGATTGTGTAGGGTGTCTCCAAAGTATATACACGGTTGACTCAGGTCCCTGAAGTGACGTACTGGCAGTCCAGTGGTTTCCTGAATGAGTAGCCTTCAGATGCAAACTGTGCCGCTTTGATGAGTGATGACAGGGACAGGATTTGATGGAAGTGGTGAGAAGGTAATCTGTTGAGAAGGACAACCCAGTGGTGGGGTGGTAGGTCTTGAACAGCAGGATCTTCATCATCACATCTGAGCAGCAGGCCGATGATCCCCTTGCTGGCTCAGACACAAGCCTTTCTCAGGCTGAACTGCAGAGTAATGGGCGAGGCCAGCTGGCCCTGGAAGATGGGTGCCCTCAAATCAGAAACCGTCCTGGACCCTTTCTGAACTGCAGTTGTGCTCTCCTCCAGCTGGGGAGGTAGTGAAACCATCGCTACGGCTTCAAGATGTATGGAGGGCAACGTTGAAATGTGCTCCATGGTTCACTGGTGCAAGACCGAGGTTGTGTTCTAGTCGCTCAGAGGAAGAGCACTCACACCTTGCCCCTGGCGTTTCTCCTTAGGGGAGTCCCTGTCACTATCTTGAAGGACATTCCAATTCACGTAACTGCCGTTACGACGGCCTCTTAAACACTTGGTTTCTCCCGAGGGGGCACGTCTACAGAACTGTAGACTTCAGAGAGCACAGAACCCTAGCATGCATCTTTAATCACTCAGCCCACACACCCCATCAGTAGGACAACACGTGATGTGATGCAATGTTCAGGAAAGTAGTGGGAAAGTGGGCAAAAAAAAATATCAGAGCGGGGCTTGGGGGGGGGGGGGGGGGCTGAGAGCGGGGGCATGAGAGGGGTGCTGAGAGGGGGGGCATGAGAGCGGGGGCATGAGAGGGGGGCCTGAGAGGGGGGGCCTGAGAGGGGGGGCCTGAGAGGGGGGCCTGAGGGGGGGCCTGAGAGGGGCGGCCATGAGGGGGGGCATGAGGGGGGGCCAGGAGAGGGGGCCATGAGGGGGGCATGAGAGCAGGGCCATGAGAGCAGGGGCATGAGAGCAGGGGCATGAGAGCGGGGCATGAGAGCGGGCCAGAGAGGGGGCCAGAGAGGGGGCCAGAGAGGGGGCCAGAGAGGGGGCCAGAGAGGGGGCCAGAGAGGGGGCCAGAGAGGGGGCCAGAGGGGGGGGCAGAGGGGGGGGGCCATGAGGGGGGGGCATGAGGGGGGGGGCATGAGGGGGGGGCATGAGGGGGGGCCATGAGGGGGGGCCATGAGGGGGGGCATGAGGGGGGGCATGAGGGGGGGCATGAGGGGGGGCATGAGGGGGGGGGGCATGAGAGGGGGGGGCATGACAACCTATACTGCACCACTATCAACAACACAGCATTCATGGCCTGTTCAAACACTGAATTAGCCCATGTACCAACAAAAAGCCTTACTATTTAAATCCACCTACACACCAAAATGATACCCCAGTATAAAAAGAAAAAAAATCAGGACTTACAGTTCAGTTTCTTCTTCATGGTTCAATTGTGATACTCACAGAATTGCAGTTTCTTATTCTTGACCTGTGAAGGAGTGCAACGAGCAGATTAGTTTTAGAGCTCAAATGAACCACTCAACACAGTGGCAAAGCTGCTTCATGTTCAATTCATTTGAATTATTCATGCCTTCCTTTCCCCAATCTTGAGCGCCCATCTTCTCATATTTGTAGAGTGGCCAATTTTTTACAAATTTTAAATTTCAGTTCCTAATTATTACGCTTTTGATATTTTGAATCATTTGTAATATCAATCAACCTTTTTTATAATGGAAGTCAGTGGGCTTCAATCTTTAAACTCAATGTACTTTCACCTGTAGAAACGTCATTAAAACTTGAAACTAACTTGAAAACTAAAAAGGCAGAACACTCCTAATAACACCATCAAGGGTTAAAATTCAAGTCAGACAACGTCTTCAAAATCAGCCCACACAACCAACAACATTATTAACACCCCCCTCCCTGAGTAAAACGCATGCCATAGAGCCCCATCCACGAGAAATCTTCTCAAACGAGCCCACGTCCTTCTACACCCAGGGCCGACACGAGCAACCACAATCACGGAGAAAAACTGAAGCTCCACTCACAGCGGCTCCAGACACACGGTGTGGTTTACTTCGAAAAGCGCTCGCTTGCCTCGCGGTGAGCCTGGACCACACGGGTCGTTAGCCACTCCTAGCCGTTAGCCGGACAACCGCCAGCCGCGTTGTGCTACGACTGTAAGATAGCATCGAGATGACCGTGTATTGGAGGCATCAGACGGAACAGCGCGAGCAGCACGCAGCACGCAGGTCAAAGCACACGGAGCGCGAGCCGCAACAGGTGAGCTCGTTAGCACGGAGCGGGGCCCTAATTAGTCAAACGACATGCAGGTGCGCCCCCGGGAGGTTTATTGCAGCGGAAGTCGGTGTGCTTCAATCTACAAACTCATACTTTAACCTGTAGAAACGTCGTTAAAACGTGAAACCAATAGGTCGTTCATACCGTTTGCTAATACCATCAGCAGGTTAAATAAAGATAAATCAATTACAGCCAAGTGTCCTCACTTTTTGTGTTAAGATGTGCAAATTGAAAGCTGGATAAAATTGGCAACACATTACTAAAGTGTACCCCCAAAGCTCTCTGTAAATAAATGTATTTTGCATAAATACATGTAAGTGGCCTATTTAATCCATGATCAGCAGCCTAGGATGACATGCCATTGTGACAGCTTGCTTTCACTCTTACCTCTGTAGGGGATAGCGATTATGGAAGTGTGTGGTGGCAGTAACACCAACGTCTACCAACTTTCCTCCCGCAATAATTATTTATATAATTACGTTTTACCGGGACACATTAATTAATAATTTAACATGCAACACATTAATTCAACGGAATGCACAGTTGTTATTATAGTCAGATCATGATTTAATGATGGGGCAGGGATATTGATAAGCCAATCAACTCCGTAACAAGTCACTAGCATATCAACTGATTCAGTTGATATGATATTATTTATATACCACAATAAACCATAGTTGGAACCATGTCACACACAACCATGCACGATGTCAAGGAGTGAAGAAGCTCAGACTGGAGAATAACAGAGCAATATAAAGATAAATAGACAGATCTATAGAGTAGTCCAGACAAGGTTCACAGTGTACATTCTTTAATAATATTGTACTAATAAAATGGACATTTTACATTGGGCCGTTTCTCAGATCAGAAAGAGAAACGTTCAAATATCACATTATTGGTCTCCATGGCGAAGTGCAAAAAAAAACAGCATGAGTAAATAAATAAAGTACCGTTTTTTTCCCCCCGTTGGCGTCGTAATAGAGAGGGTCCTCGCCATTTCACAGTTGAAAAGCTAATTTCATACAAGCACTGATCTTTTAGCAATGACTCAAAAGAACCAGTTCCCTCTCAACCTGCGGGTGAGGAGGGTTAAGAGCCAATTATCTTGGATAAAGTTCACCCAGTTATCACCAACTGTGACTAGTTGCCTCACAAGAACGGACACCTTTGTCTTTTGATGGGCGCCGTGAAACGAAAAGAAAGACAACGGCTCGACGTCTCACGTTCAACTCATTCTTCTACTCTGAAAGCTTCCTTTTCAGGAAATATATCCAAGACCGTGACTCAAACCCCTCAAATACCAGTCAGTTCCCCGCAGTGAGTGCCTTGCCCAAGAGCACCTTTTGTTCATTACTAAGATGTTATAAATGTTCACCTTCATTTTCCCGTTATTATGTCTGTAGTCCCACAAGGTTCCTCCTTGTTAGCGCCATTCTGTACTCCTGCAGCTGCATTACTGCCCTTTTTTACCTGACGTTGAGGAATCTGAACAAAAGCCTAAAAAAGTGGCTTCACTTTATGGGAATCATACTGGATTTGAACTGACAGATGCACCGTGAGTCTTTCAATTCCAGAAATATCCCCCCCCCCCCCCCCCCCCCCCCCCCAAAAAAAAGTGCACAGAGATGTGGTCAGACTATTTAAGTTCTCAATGTCTCATTAGTATCCATGCCCTTTCGTAGTTTAATATTTACATAGAAACAAGTGTGTTTATCCTTGATACTGATGTGAAACTGCGCACCATTGTGGAGACAGGGGCTTCCCAGGATTCACAGTTTGCGTAGCAAAGGCTCCTCAGTAGAACACATTAAAAATTCACGAGTGGCACGCAGTCCATGTGTGAGAACATATTCGTAGCAGCAGATAATGTAGGTAAAGTAGTACACACCACCTCCCCCACCCCCACCCTGGGATGCAGAAGCAAAGGGGGAGAGGAGGAAAAACTGAGCTTTTCTTACTTTATTTTCTCTCTCTCTTTCTCTCATGGTATAGCCTGACAATATCCTCCTTCTTTACTCCGTCCCCCTCTCCCATTCGATCTCTCCGCCATCTTCTCCCATTCCCCTCGATTTCCTTTTTTCTTTTTCTCGGTTTCCATTCAGTCCCTTTCGTTCTTCCTTTGATTCCTCCTTCGTTACAACCCAAAGCATCTCATATGTTCCTCACGGGTGTCTGACCTCCCTCCCCCCGCCCCCCTCTCCCCCTACCTCCCCCTCTCCCCCTACCTCCCCAGCAGTGGAACCTGAAGATGATGACGGCGATGCGCTTGTACTCCTGCCTGAAGTTGTGGTTGAGCGCGCCGTACACCACGGCGTTGAGGCAGCTGTTGGAGTACGCCATGAAGTAGCTGGCGGCGAACAGCCACTCGGGGACGGCGGGGCCCAGCCGGGCGTCCAGCGCCACCGCCAGCCCGATCAGGTTGATGGGCGCCCAGCACACGGCGAACACGGCGAACGCGGCGAACATGGGGAGGAAGTTGCGGAGGTCGCGCGGCCTGACCCGGCGCCCCGCCCGGACCACCAGGATCCAGATGCGCAGGTAGCAGTAGGAGACGACGGCGACGGGCAGCAGGAAGTGCACCGCCACCACCGCCGCGGTGTACAGGGCGCTGACGGACTGGGCGAAGGTGCAGGAGTAGACGCGCGCGTCGTACCGCAGCGACCCCACCAACCAGTTGGGCGCCACGGCCACGACGGCGAGCGCCCACGCCAGCAGCACGTAGCGCGCCGTGTTGCCGCCGGAGAACACCTTGTCGTAGCGGAGGCCGTGGCACATGTAGCAGTAGCGGTTGACGGCGATGCCGGCGATGTTGAAGGTGGAGCCGACGACGCTGAGGCCCATCAGGAAGCCGCTGAGCTGGCACTGGAGGTGGCCGGCGATCCAGCCGCCGTTGAAGATGGCCGTGAGCACCAGGGGATAGGGGTAGACGGCCACCAGCAGGTCGGCCAGCGCCAGGCTCACCACAAAGGCGTTCCCTTGGGGACACGGCGGCGGAGAGAGAGAGGGACAGGGAGACGTTGGGAGTGCTGGGTAGCGTGATACAACACCAATAGAATAGATTTTAAATAGAACGGAAACACAACGCAGTAGAGGCCGACAGAACACAAGGATTAAGGGGAACAGGATTGAATAGAATAGTGCAATGGCAAGCGTTCTTTGGTTAAAGACAATGCACAGAGAGAGAGACAGAGACAGAGAGAGACAGAGACACTGGATGCCCTACAATTAACATTGATTCAACAGATAAACATGTTACACTAGGTCTTTGTGTGTCTGTGCATTAGTGTGTGTACCAGAGTGATCAGTTGTTGTGAATTCTGTGTGTCAAAATCAAAGTGTCAGGGCCCATCTGTCAGACACCACTAGATGCCCATTTAAAAAGAACCGCTCTATGCTCAACCCTGCAGTGGAGAGAACAAAGGCCAGGGGCATGAGAGAGGAGAGCATAGGGAAGAGGAGAGGAGTGGAGGAGAGAGGACGGGAGGGGAGAAAGATTTAGTTGATTTGGCCTGTAACATTATTATCCAATTTCTAGTATATTTATCTTTATATATACGTATATATTTTTTTTTGTCTAGAAGAAGAGGAATGAACACAGAAGGAGGTTTTAAAAATGAAAAGGATGGATGAGAGAAGAGATTAGGCGTTTGGATTTGACTCGTGACTGAGATTCAGTTGGTCCTAATGCATCCAGAAGGTGACAGACTCCTGGGTTACCTGGCGTCTCGTGAATGATGATGTGTCGGCGGGCTTGGACAGCATACAGGAAACGACCGCAGCTGGCTGTTAAAGTATTGATCCCAGACTAAACCCATACATCACTAGGGTGCTATTATGTCTGCCGTTGCTCCAAGCAGGTGACAGTAAGAGAATGAGGTGGAATACGGAATAACACACTGATAAAGGTTGATTAATAACGCCCTGCCCAACACCACCTATCACAATAATATATTCAGACAGGATGATGATTAATGATTAATACTTAAACACCCATGTCAAAGCGACTTGCATTGAATTCCAATTAAGGAGGGGTTCATGTTTCTTGCTCAAGGATGCCTATATAGATGCCTATATAGATGGGGGGGGGGGGGGGGAGTACCTTTTATCTGGCAGTCAAACACCCTGACCACTACACTGTCCTGCATATATTCAGACGTTTTGTTGTTGTATTACTCTATTTTAATATGTATTTTATTTGTTCTATCCATGCCATAAATGCTAGGGTTTCACAGTTCGAAATCCTTCGGCTACTTGATAGGCCTACGTGAGAAGATTTGAGTGTCTGTGGAAATGACCAGGGCAAGTGCAAGACCAAAGGGTCATTGGTTCTAATCCATACAATGCTTGGTACAATCTACTCATGTGATGTGGGGCAAACTTATTTAAAATCGGAGGTGTTCTATGACCATTATGCAGGCTCAGATTCGTATTAGCCTATTTAACCACTTGCTTGTGCATCGCATTATGTTCCTGGGAAAGTTAGTCAAAGTTAGTCGAGTGTCTTATCTAATAAGTGCACAATAATGAAGCTGCAAACCGTTCAATCCACAGACTATGCAAATCCCCCTACCTGCTTTTCTGAGTTTCTTGTTCCTGAGCACGGAGATGACCACCAGCAGATTCCCGATGATATCCACCACTATGGTGATGATGAGGACGCTGGACAGCAAGGTGGCCGCCCAGGGGAAGGGCAGCCCGCCGGGCCCTTCCGCCGCTCCCGGCGTGGAGTTGCGGGGACTCCAGGTGCCCTCCTCCACCACCGACGTCTGCTCGTCCTCCGCCAGCGGCAGGGGCATCAGCTGCGGCAGGGGATGCGCGTCCACCGGCTGCATCGAGCGGTCGGGGCGCGCCGGTCCATCCAGGAGGCGAGCAGCTACCAGTCCTGCAGTCGCTAAGCTTTCCAAATTAGGCATCAGCAGGGTCGACACTTTGTCATTGCCATTTTTTATAATACTTTTTTTTTTAACAATATGACGAGCACTCTGACTTTGAATGTACTAAACACAAGTGATATAAATCACTGCAGTCGTGTTTTGAATGTTTGGGAAACCAAAGTAACAGGAGCGAATGATTTGGATTTCCTCAAAAACCGTCCAAGAATGTTCTACTAATCGGTGCAAACGGCTACAAAAAGTCTACATATTTTCAATGGCTTTACCCGTCTGGATAGTTGAGAATTATATTCGGAGGTACCTATTCACGGATTGCTTTTCTTGAAGTGTACTGCCTTCCCACCGTACGCACATCCATTCACAAATCCGCCGCGATACTAATTCACAATCCCGGCAGCCTGCAGCACAGTCGGATCAATGTTCTCTGGTAGCTCCACGCTTTTATGGACGACGCCAACTTTCCCATCTCTCTCTCTCTCTCTCTCTCTCTCTCTCTCTCTCTCTCTCTCTCTCTCTCTCTCTCTCTCTCTCTCTCTCTCTCTCTCTCTCACACTCACACACACACTCACACACACACACACACACACACACACACACACACACACACACACACACACACACACACACACACACACACACACACACACACACACACACAGCATCTCTGCTGGTTTTAATATGGATGTGATCCTGGGCAGTAAAAATAATTAAAGCTGATGTCAGGGCAAATAAAACTATTGTAGGCCTACACACACACACACACACACACACACACACACACACACACACACACACACACACAAACAAACATTGATTGACACATTCACCTGCTGCAGCGAATGCTAACGTGATGGTTTCAGTTTGGTATGCGTAAGGCGGTGACAGGATATTAATCAGAATCCGTAGCGGCGGCGTAGCACCGAGACCTCCGCTCGTCCCTGAGAAGGATTCTTCTTGACATGAAACACGTCTAAAACACGCCAACACGGACCTTACCGTCAAGAGACACGATGCAGATAAACACGCGTCAACATGCACACACAGCATTTTAATGTTGTTTTTTCATGCATGTCGTGTTTGTGCATAAAGTCGCCTTTGTATGTTTTGTTTAAATTTTTTATCCAAGTGTGTCTGTGTGTTGGTGTGTGTGTGGATCTGCTTGTGTATTCTTGTGTGTGAGTATGTTTGTGCAAGGTTGTGTGTGTGGATTCCTAAGTGTGTGTGAGTGTATGTGATTATGTTTGTGTTTAGCTCTATATGTGTGTGTTTGTGTGTATTTGTGATAGTGTTTGTTTGTCCATGCATTACATATGTGTCCTCTCTGGGTGTGTGTGTGCGTTTAGTGTCTTTGTGTGTGTATGTGTGCACACGTCTTAATACTTGTGTGTCTGTGCTGTGATGCCCTGCTGCGGTTGTTTTATGTTGCTGGTTGGAGAGAAGGTGATTATGATTCACAGGTGGGGCCAATGGTACTTCAGTGTCAGTGGAATGGCACACTGCTCCATCACAAAGATCTCTCTCTCTCTCTCTCTCTCTCTCTCTCTCTCTCTCTCTCTCTCTCTCTCTCTTTCTCTCTCTCTCTCTCTCACATGCCCCCCCCCCCTCATAAAAATCAATAATTGTGAACGTGTGAAATGAGCAGTAAAGCTATGCACATGCTGCATTCAAGTATTCCAAGTAAGCGGCGATGAGATTGGTGAAGAAAGATGTGTTGCTCAGCGACTGCTGAAGCCACACGGTTGTTTCCATCAGCCCTGGACTCTGACCTCTGCTGCAGGGTGTAAATCTTCTCTGTGTGCTCTCACTCTAGGAATCAATCATGGCGAGGTTATTGGCCTCGCCGCGTTCAGCTTGCCCTTTTGTAGAAGGTTCGGAGGTCCTTGAAATGTCAGTCACTGGAGCCGTTTTGCAGTTCGGAAACACTGATCCATCTAAATGCGTTTATTTGGTCTTAAAGTTGTACGTCAACATTACGTGTGACGTTAATATAGACAAATTAGATGAGTTTGGACCTTGCATTGGTACGACATTAATAATAGTGACTGTTCATTCCGCTTTCCACTGTTGGCACAAGCACACAAGGCTGTGCTTATTGTCCTTGTATTATTTGAAAAGCTGCCATGTAAGAATCTACTTACAAGTCTGAAACCAATTTAGATGTTAAGCATATTACATCACACCAACATTATCAGCAACCTGTATGCCTTCTTCACCGTGTCTGCTCTGTTACCATATAGGCCTTCCTTGTCCCCCCTTGTTCATTTCTGACGCCTCGAGATTTAACCAAAAATGTTACAACTTTCCGTTGTGGCCTTCGGCTCGCTTTGCGTTATCATTCCTCCTCCCAACTGCACTTCCAGCCTCCAGTTTGTTCTAATATTCCGGCCTGGGAACCAAGGTGGCACAAGGCAGGATCACCCGGAGAGTGTCGGGTTCCCTGGCGTGAAGAGTCTGCACAGTGGTCTCCAGGGCTTTACTAACCAGATACGTGAATGGCACATGCATGAAAGTGTCTGATGCAAAAGGTGGAGAATGTTCAGACGAGGACACTGATATGTTAAGACGGCGATACGTGGCCCAAATCCCAGAATAACGAAAGCAACAGAAGCTGGTTGGTGGTGAAGCCATGTATGGGGATTGTTTGAGAACGACCCTGGCTTGGAGCTCATGGGAGGAATCACAGAAGCGAGAATATAAAAACGGTTTGCCAAAACTGGAAAAGCGGATTATTTGCAGACCAGCTCGGCTTTTGTACTACTTTGTTAAAGTTCTAGATAAAAGTCTGAAAATGTATTTGGTGGTTTCCTGATCTCTTTCCTTGTTAGAGTTTAAGTGTTGTACCTTCCACAACATCATGTATATATCTTTATTTTATATCTTATCTTTATATCTTATCTTTATTCATTCTTTTACAATATTGAAAAACAAAACAAAATGTAGACAGCATTAATAAAATCTCTCACAGAGAAGAACAAACCAGAACATGGGGCTTGTTGTACCGCACATTGGTTACACAAAAGTGAACAATCAAAACACAAGTAAAGTACATTCTGTTGACCTGATACTACGCACAAACAACAGCTAGCAACACAGACAGCAGATACAGTAAGCATTCGGGCCACAAACACAGCTCCACATACATTTCCGTTTGAATGCCTTGATTAGGTGTGTGTGTGATGCACGTGTGTCTGTCGCATGTTGTAACTACATGAAATAGAGAACATCGTGCTCACAGGTGGGTCCACAGGCAGTAGTCTGATATGTCGTCTATAGCAGGGATTCCCCACAGGAAGTATGCGTACCATGCGTAGGCATTTTTCCTCGTTTTGCCTACAAAACGGAAACGTGGTGAAATATTAACATCTGTTGCATTTGTTGAATGTTCTAAAAGTTGATTGTTGCTGATCAGTGATGTTACAACACAAACGGAAGGACATCATGATGGGGCTTGTAATCATAACACGGAAACACTGATCTACAGAATCGTCTTCCTCGGGGTCTGCTGAAGAGGCGAACAAGGGAGCCAGTAAACGAGACCCCTAATTTGTTCAACATGTTTCCAGGGCTTTGAACTGGTTTTCTTTCGCGTTGGTGAGCTGACATCCAGCTCGGGGGGGGGAATGTATTTGATCCATTGCTGAGTAGCTCCCTTTTTTGTGCTAGTAAGCGTATCTATTGCTTTTGTGCCGTGTGAGTCCGAGCAACACGTTGTCTTCCTGCCACGGGGGGGGGGGGGGGGGGGGGGGGGGGAAAACCCAGCAGGAGGCCAGACTGGACGGGGACATTTAAGATGGCTGCGTGAAGAGTTCTGAAAACGCCCCCGCTCCTGCTATCATCCTGCACAACGCACAACGCACAGCGCACAACGCAGCGGCAAACCTCAAGCCCGCGCGTCCGACGGAAACACAGTCCACCGTCGCACGCCAATCAGCGTACGGTTGCAAATAAAAGCTAGGATAATTACAGAGGCAACACATCTAGTCCAACACCTATTTAGTCATAGGTACGCATGTCTTCTCTTAAGATGCCAACGAGGATCCAGCCCCGTGCTATTCTATTAACCACAAGCAGGAAGGACATGAAATGTTTCAGCATGAAATGTTATTCACATAAGTCAAGATGCGCTATAGAAACGTGTCGACGCCATAGATACATTCCCCCAACCCCCTTTTAGCTCTATAATTAGCATTTCTATTTTCCTTTTTTTTTCTTTTTTCTTTTTTTTTAACCAAAAATATGAATCATACAAATGCAAACACATGGCAATGTAAGTAATTTCTTGAAATGCAACCATCCCCGACGACGAGATCCACACAGGATTTCTATAATCCGGATCCCGTAAGTGCTGTTAGCAGCCATTGCAAGAGCAACAACATCCAAGCCATCCCAATCGGCTTCTGCATCAAAGCGCACACACACAGACTGAACTGCTAGCCCACGCATCACTAATGCACAGAACACAAACAACACATTGATAACTGGACCGGACTAAAAGTGAAGGGACTTTTCATTCAGGCCATTATGACCCCCCATCCCCCCCCCCGCCCCCGCCCTGCCCCGCCCCGCCCCGCCCTGCCCCGCCCCCCCCCCCCCCCCCCCGCCCCGCCCCGCTAAAACATGACCTCCTCGGAGCTGCCGTAGTCGCTCTCCACCGTGTCCGAGCCCCCCCCGTAGCAGCGGGGGGTCTGCCCCGCGGCCCGGGCCCGGGCCTGGGCCTGGGCGCCGTTGAGGGCCGGTGGCGGTGGCGGCGTGGCGGCGCCGTCGTTCTCGGCGTAGGACGGCGCCGCCACGCTCAGACGCATGCTGAGTCTCTTGTAGCCGCCCGACACGTTGTCCAGGCTGCGCGCGTGCGAGCCGGGGCGGCGGCCGACGGCCGCGTACTCGCCGGGACACTGGGCGCCGGGCAGCGGCAGGCCGTCGGGCCCCAGGAAGTCGTCCAGGTTCTGGCTGCTGTAGCAGGGGGGCAGCGGCGCCCGGCGGTCGCTGCGCTCCAGGGGGAAGGGGAAGCCCCCGAAGCGGGAGTTGCGGCGGGACTCGGGGGTGCCGGAGGAGCAGGTGTCCTCCACGATGTCGAACTGGGGGAACCCCCGCGCGCCGGGCCGGCCGAAGTAGTCCGGGTCGGCCGGGTACACTGAGGGAAGGGGGGGGGGGGGGGGGGGGGGGGGGGAGACACATGGCTGCGTTACACTCGTCATTGCCGCATCCCATAATAGTTCCCAGAGACAGCGGGCACGCAGAGATCGGTCTGTCAGAGTGGGTTTGTGCTGGGTGTCACCCCATAGGCGGGCGTGAAGGAGACCACGACGCCAGGGGATAGCAGGCCGGTTTTATACGCCTGTAGAAACTGTTGAACGTGTTGAACAGGCCACAGGTATTTGGTTTGGTGAAGACATGGATCTATTGTCGTCATTCCCTTTTGCTCTACAACGAGAAGCAAAGATGGATACATCTTAAAAAAGTATATATATATATATATATATATATATATATATATATATATATATATATATATTCTTTCTTTTTTCTGGCTGCTTTCGTCCATGGTGCTCTCACCAAATACCAAGTTATCGCCTGCAGCTGACAGCTGTGTGTATTTCTTGTGAAGTCTCTGCTTATTAGAATGATTTAAGCCGTGTTCAAACCTAAAGCGAAGCACTTTTCTCTAGAGCTCTGCATCAGCCTCACAAGCCTCTTGGTTAGGAAATAGCCAATTAAAGCAATAGATAGATTCATGCGCACACTCAAATACAGATTTGCTTCATCGTAACACACACAGGCACGCGCTCGCGCGCACACACACACACACACACACACACACACACACACACACACACACACACACACACACACACACACACACACACACACACACACACACACACACACACTACCTTCATAGTCCATGTCCCACTGGTTCTTCCTGATGGAGTCGTTGTCGGAGCTGGATGGGGGTCTGGCCGGTAGGTTGGGGGCCACGCTACACACCACGGGCCCCTGAGGCTTAGGGCAGGAGAGGACCCTGCCCCCCGAGGAGATGATCTGGCTGCGGGGCCGCAGCGACCTGAAGGGGGTGTTGTCCAGGTCGTTGGTGGTGGATCGTACCAAGGAGCTCATCTCCATGGGGAAGCCCTCCTGGTGGTCTTTCATCATGCTCTTGGTCAGGCTGGGCTGGAAGTAGCTGGGAGGAACACAGCACCAGTTTCGTTAAAAAGCCAGTTCGATGAAGACCAGTTCCCGTCCCAACCTCCTTGGATTCCTTTATTTCTAGCGGCTGGTTACCGCACAGCAGGGGTTCCAAACCCTGGCGTCGCCTGGTATGCGTGTGTGGGGATGGCTGGCTAGTACACTATTATCAGGGCTGTCAAGCGATTCAAATCTTTAATCGCAATTAATCGCATGACTGTCCATGGTTAATCGCAATTAATCGCAAATTAATCTTTTTTTTTAAATTATTTTTCTAAATGCACCGTAAAGGGCATTTTTCACGTTTTCAATATTCTTATCAACATGGGAGAGTAGATCAGCCAGGTGGTCCAGCCACAGCGGACAGCGCTGTTATAAAGTCTGTTATAAAGACGGGAGAGTGAAGCCCGCTCTCCAGTGAGATGCAGGCTGGTTATTGATCATTGGTTATTATTCATTGATCAAGATCAATGAAACGGGTCATATGTTTATGGTTAAGCGTAGCCTACCTTTATTGAGAGTCGGGGCAATTTAAAGAGGAATGAGGTTGAATGCAGCATTAACCGTCTCGGTGACTGAACGTGATTACAGTGCGTCTTGTGCACGATCCTTTTTGAGTCACGTGATCGGCTCCTGTAATTGCTAATTGCCATCCGACAGCAAGGTGCTGTTCCTCTGTGTGTGTGTGTGTCTCGGCTCTCATCGAAAATGAATGTTTAGTGGCGTTTAAACTAATTTGCGTTAACGCTGTTATTATCGCGTTTATCACCCAGCCCTACTATATATATATGTTAAATAGATACATTCTAGGCACATTTTTGGCTTAAGAATGCTGAAGGGTCAGGTAATATCATTTTGGGCCATTGGGAGACCCACTTGGTCCCTGCTGGGGCCCGCTTCTGGGCCGCGACCCTCAGTTTTGAGAACCACTGCTGGCCCAAGGACGAAAAGCAACAGCTGGCGGGCGGCCCTACCCGTTGGAGTCCTGCACACACTCGGGCTTCTTCTTCTTGTGCGTGACGTAGCGCTTCCGCAGGCACACGAAGAAGGCGACGAGCAGGAGCAGCACCAGCACGCTGCCGCAGATCTCCATGACCTCCACCATGCCAATCCCAGCGGACACCTGGACAGGTGGACAGAGCAGCGATTGGTTGAGGTAATGGATTGGTTGATTCGTTGGCCGACCAATTAGCCGACCGACTGGCCTGGCGGGTTGATACAGAGACCGAATGGCAGCTGGGACAGGCGCAGTGGCTTAGGGAGGTCGACTCGGACCTGAAAGGTTCCGTGTTCGATGCCTCGTGTCCGCAGTCCATCTGTAGGCATCCTGTGATCAATATGCTCAATTTTGACCTGTATCTGAGTTCTCTGTAAGTCGCTTTGGGTAAAAACGTCCCGCTAAGTGACTAAATCGATGTAAAATAAACCGTACTTTATATCAGATCACAGGATAGGTGGAAACAGAGAACGGTTGCTGGAGTCCGTGCGGGTGGAACCTACCACGGGCAGAGGGTCACAATGGGGGAACCCCTCAATTAACTTGCAGTCATGCCCTCCTCCGCAGGGACTGGGCGAGCACCCGTCGATCAGGTTGTGGCACCTATAGGGAGTACAGAGGCGGAACAGCTGTTAGCCTCACAGGGCAATAGTACAGGGTCTGTAATGCCTTTGTCATCTAATAATGGGTCGAAGGAATGCGCATGTTAGCCTCTCTCAAGCGTCGGTGAATGAATAACCAGAAGGATTGTTATTTCGATATCTGAAGGGCTTTAAGACAGGAGGAGGTGATGGATCATTAATTCCTACTTTCACGTGAGTGTGCCACATAGCCAGCATGTCATTGCATCTGGCTGATGCGTTTGTGTGTTTTAGCGCCATGCGCTAGGCTAATGGAGCGAGCCTCTATTGAAGCCAGCATGGTGGAATGGCCACCAAGCAATATGCTGATCTTCCTTCAGGAAGTTTTAATGGAGCCGATGGGCGACGACACACTAGACTAGGAGACCGTTTCAGCGGCCACCGCCACACCACAGATACACAAACATTGATCTATATGTGTCCTTCTGTTTTCAGTGCAGTGTGTGTGTGTGTCTATGTTTTATGTTTTCAGTGCAGTGTCTGTCTATGTGTGTGTGTGTGTGTGTGTGTGTGTGTGTCTCTGGGCATGTATTATGCTTTCAATGCAGTGTGTGTTCGTGTATATGTTTCATGTTTTTAATCCAGTGTGTGTGTGCATGTGCGTCTCTGTGCATGTTTTATGTTTTCAATCCAGTGTGTGTGTGTGTGTGCGTGTGCGTGTGTTCCAATATGTGTGTGTTTATAGTGTGCGTGTGCGCATGATTGCCGTCGTTTCCCAGGGTGTCTCACTGTGCACGGGGGTTGTCCAGGGAGCAGTTGCAGAAGTATCCCACCGGCCTGGGCGTGCACAGAGCCCCGTGCGCGCACGGCTGCGACACGCAGGGGTTGTGTGTGAGCGAGCAGCGCGGGCCGTGGAAGTGGCCGGGACAGCGGCACAGCGGCTCTGGAGGGGAGAGCAAACACAAACCCAGATGCGTTAAGGTAAAAGGTAAAGGTACTTTTATTGTCACATACACATACATACATATAGTGAATTTCTTTCCTCTGCATTTAACCCATCCCTCAAGGGAGCAGTGGGCAGCCAATCACAGCGCCCGGGGAGCGGTTGGGGTTAAGTGTCTTGCTCAAGGACACCTCGACATAGATAGGGTTGAAGTCGGGGCTCGAACTAGCAACCTTCCGATTTTTGCCAGCCGGTTGCCAGTCCACCTGCCTTCACTCCTGAGTTAAAGGGGGGGGGGGGGGGTCCGCATCCCCGGGGGCCCCCCAAGCCGAGGGGGTGTCCAGGGCGAAAGGTCGATTCGGTATCAGGTGCAACGCACAGACGAGTCGCTGTGGTACACTTATAGTATAATCTTAAAAATAGATATATTACATTACAGTATTTTACAGTATCACATTCAATTATTTTATAAAGACATACCAATAAATCAGCGAAGAAAAGACCTACAGTACATCTCCATTCTTAATGATCAGAATAGCAGATCCTCAATACCCATCTCTGATGAAAAATAACTACTTTATATTCTATGACGTTAGCCACTGCTGTAGCATCCTAGCGCCCCATGAAGGAATTCATGTGATATCTAGGGTGGTGAGGTTGACATGCTAGCCCTCCTTCCATAGCCTCAGGCTGCCCGGTCTTCTAAGAACCCCAGGGGACCTCGACACAAACACACAGCTTCAGAAATGACGTTCATTCCGAAGCTGTGTGAGTTGTTTTCTGAAGGGCGTACGTGGATTCCTGTGTTGCCTCAGCACAACACTGATCCAAATCCTCCCAGGCTTTCCTTTCATACTTTTATAACCCTACTACCAAGAACAACGGCAATACTGTCAGCAGAATATACAATTTTAATGCAAAGATGCTGATGCCGTTGCGCTTATCAAGCCTCTCTTTAAGTAATGGAAGGAGTCAAAGCACAAGACGCCTCTTGGATTCTCATAAATAATGCAAACACAATGCAAATACTGAGCCTCTGAATGAACTCTCTCTGTGTCGCACAGAGGGAATTCATATGCAGCATGTCATACAGCTACAAACCACCTATGGATCCTGTGTTTGCATTTCAAGCAACATTTTCCTCTCCTTACTAAGGACACACAATTCTCATGAATGTTGGGAATTAATCAAGTAAAATCGTTTGTTATAAATAGTGTTCCAACAATTTTTACGTCAGGAAACTGGACGGATCAAAGTCTCAGAAGACCCACCTCCCTCAGCCGTCTCCTCGCAGACTCCTTCATTCTGGCACAGGCCAGGGGAGCACCCCCCTAACCGGCCGCAACATTGGTACGCCCCAAACACCCTCCTGAGACCGGGCCCTGCCCATTGGCCCGCATCGCCCGCCTTGATTGGCTGCCCGTTGAACTCGAGGCCCTCGAGGCAGCCAATGAAAGGGGGCGGGGGTCCCTGGGCGTCGGGGGGGGCGTCGGGGTGGGCGTCGGGGGGGGCCGAGGCCAGGAGCAGTGCACCATGGGAGCGCATCATGCGGCAGGGCTCGGTGGCGTTGGAGGCGGTGTGTTCGTTGTCCAGGGTCAGCCACATGCGGGTGGAGTTAACCACCAGCAGCAGGTGGTGCCAGCGGCCGTCCGACACTGGCTCCGCCCGCAGGGCCAGGGAGCCCGGCAGGCCGTTGCCACAGCGATACCGGAACTGCAGCTCCCCATCGGTCAGCTGTGGACAGACAGGCGGAGATGTCAGAGAGACCGCCTGACGGTCAGTCGATCCACATGGCCTCGCGTGACCTAGACGCCGTTGTGTATGTGGTGGGCGTTACCGTGGAGACCTACCTGCAAGGCGCCCCAGTCGCTGGCGCTGGTGGCCATGAGGAGCCCCTGCTTCTGGAAGGTCCTGAACCTCAGCGAGAGCCGGAAGGCCTGGGTGTCCTCGTCCATGCGGTGGAGGTACCTGACGTAGCCCTCGCCCGTGAACCTGAGGGCCGACTCTGGAACCAAAAGGACGGACGTTCTTATCCCCGTCGAAGTTGACAAACCACCCACCCCCCCCCCCCCCCCCCGCTTTGGGGTTCTCGGGGGGGGGGGGGGGGGGTTCAGTATCGACATGTGATGCTACCAGGATCTGTTTGTTCTTAAAGAGCGTTGCCTGATGGCCGAGGGAACTCTGACCGTCAAGGAAAAAACTGTCGCATGACGAGAAGGCGCGTTTGAAAGGTGGAAAGGACAGAAATAAAAGCACTTGCTAGGCTTCGGTCATTGCGCTTAAATCAAACTACCATG
>JACYXH010000129.1:1562500-1730000 GCA_026745465.1 Lota lota | reverse complement strand
CCTGCAGCTCCCGACACACCTTGAGAGAACGTGACGTCGCTTCCTTCTCAGATGGTTCAGCTGCAAGCCAAGCAGAACGACGAGGAAGTTGCACAATCCAACTGACACTGAACTCTTTTATTGAACGGGTGAAAAAGCAATTCATCCGAAGCCCCACGCCTCCAGGAAGTCTGCGGACGAAAGGGAGCCAACCGCCAGCCGGAACTTTTTTTGGCTGGGAACTACCTCGCTCTCCTCGTTCAGAAACGGACGTTGAGAAAACGGAGAGCTCAAGGGTGGGTGGGGGGGGGGGGGACGGACGGACGGACGGACGGACGGGGGGGGGGGGTCTTGACGACCACTGCAGGGAAAGTGAGGAAGAAGAAGAAGAGGAGGCCTGACATCACGTGACCGAGGGCTATGCAGGGGATGCTCCATCCCGACGACATGATCGAGGGACATCAGGAAACTGGCGCTCGCACGCCCTCACACACTAGACAGGGAACGGCACACGTACGCACACACACACACTCACACACACACCCACACACACGCATACCGCAACGGAGCTTGAACCAGGGCGCCAGACACACACACACATAAAGACACATACACATGGATGTAAGACACAGGCGCATACGAACACACACACACACACACACACACACACACACAAACATACCTATTAAAATAAACAAGCAAGACGAATAAGAGCAGAGCAGCTGCATTCTCCACACAAGGCTTGGTTCTTTGAGTACACACACACAAGTACACACAAGTACACACACACAAGTACACACACAAGTACACACACGTACGCAAAACCACACACAAACATATACTACTCCTATGACACATGCTACACAAACACAAACACTAAAATGGTAAATGGACTGCATTTATAGAGCATGCGGCCACTCGAAGTGCTTTAACATTGTTGCTTCCCATTCACCCATTCATCCCCCGACGGCAGTGTGAACCATGCAAGGCCACAGCCAGCTCATCAGGAATCCTGAGGGCTAGGTGACATTGCTCAGGGACAACAACACTTTTTTAGCAGAAGCAATAAATACATTTGCTCTTTGAATACCGGCTTCTGTGGAAGCTGAACAGGGCTGGTCCTGGTCCACCCTTGGATGGGAGACCAGTTGGCGCTGGTAGAGGTGTTGGAGGGCCAGTAGGTGGCGCTCATCCCTCTGCCCTATGTCATATCCCCAACGCCCAGGGACAGAGACGGGGACTCCGCCCTGTCCAAGATCACCGTCTTTCGGGTGAGACGTTAAAGCGAGGTCCTGACTCCCTGTGCTCACTAAAGATCCCATGGCACTCACCGCAAGAGCAGGGGTGATAACCCCGCCGTCCCGGCCAAATTCCCAACCCGGCTCTTGTACCAAAATGTCCCCCTAATCATCCTCCGGTCTCTAATTGGACGGTTTCATTGTTTGGGTGCTGGGAGTAGATGAGGTGTCATAGCCCCCCCCCCCCCCCCCCCCCCCCACACACACACACACACAAACTACTATGTAAAGCGCTTTGGGTACCTAGAAAAGCACTATATAAATGCAATCAAGTAATTAATTAGTGTGTGTGCGTGTGTGTGTGTGTGCGTGTGTGTGCGTGGGTGCGTGCGTGCGCGTGTACCTGCAGCAGCAGATTATGGGTGATATGGGAGAAGACAGGGGCGTTGTCGTTGACGTCGCCGACGGTAACGGTCACCTGGACCGCCGTGGAGAGAGGAGGACGCCCCTCGTCTGCTGCCTGCACCGTCAAGGAGTAGTGAGGAGTCTGAGGAGGAGCCGGAGGTGGAGCAGGAGGAGAAAGGGGAGCAGAGGAGAGAAGGGGACACAAGAGGAGAGATATGAGGAAAGAAGAAGAGGAGAGAAGGGGACACAAGAGGAGAGATATGAGGAGGAGAAGAGGAGAGATATGAGGAGAAGAAGAGGAGAGATATGAGGATAGGAGAAGAGGAGCGTAGGGGACACAAGAGGAGAGATATGAGGAGGAGAAGAAGAGGAGAGATATGAGGAGAAGAAGAGGAGAGTAGGGAAGGCGTAACGGAGAGAGAAGAATAAATTAATTAAATGTAAAAAATGAATATCATGAATATTAGTATTATATCATTTGAATCAAATGTTCATCTTAACACAGACTCTCTCTCCTCCCCTCTATCTATGCATCTCCTCTCTCTCTACGTATCTCTAACTCTCTCTACCTGTTCTCTATCTATGCATATCTAACTCTCTCTACCTGTTCTCTATCTATGCATCTCTAACTCTCTCTCTCTACCTGTTCTCTCTCTCTAACTCTCTCTACCTGTTCTCTCTCTATGTATCTCTAACTCTCTCTACCTGTTCTCTCTCTATGTCTCTCTACCTGTTCTCTCTCTCTGTATCTCTAACTCTCTCTCTGTATCTCTGTCTCTCTACCTGTTCTCTCTCTCTCTGTATCTCTAACTCTCTCTACCTGTTCTCTCTCTAACTCTCTCTACCTGTTCTCTCTCTCTGTATCTCTATGTCTCTCTACCTGTTCTCTCTCTCTCTGTATCTCTAACTCTCTCTACCTGTTCTCTCTCTAACTCTCTCTACCTGTTCTCTCTCTCTGTATCTCTAACTCTCTCTACCTGTTCTCTCTCTAACTCTCTCTACCTGTTCTCTCTCTCTGTATCTCTAACTCTCTCTACCTGTTCTCTCTCTAACTCTCTCTACCTGTTCTCTCTCTCTGTATCTCTAACTCTCTCTCTGTGTATCTCTAACTCTCTCTACCTGCTCTCTGTCCAGGCCGGTGCGGGTTGAGATCTCTCCAGTGCGGGGATGGATGGAGAACTGCTGCCGGGGGTCTCCGTCAACGATGGCGTAGCGCAGGAGGCTGTGGAGTGGACCGTCTCGGTCCGTAGCCACCACCTGGAGAGAGGAGGGGGGAGGAGGGAGAGAGGGGGGAGGAGGGAGAGAGGAGGGGGGAGAGGGGGGAGGAGGGAGAGAGGAGGGGGGGAGAGGGGGGAGGAGGGAGAGAGGAGGGGGAGAGGGGGGAGGAGGGAGAGAGGAGGGGGAGGAGGGAGAGGGGGGGGAGGGACAGAGGAGGGGGAGAGGAGGGGGCGTTAAATCCGGAATTGTTTGGTGTGTGTGTGTATTAATGTCTGTTAATGTGTATAATGTTTATATATATATATATATATATATATGTGTGTGTGTGTGTGTGTGTGTTACAGTGGGTGTATATATACATATATGAGAGAGAGATTGTGTGTGTAGGTGTATATGTTTGTGTATTAGTGTGTATGTGCATGTGTATCAGCATGTGCGTGTGTATTAGAGTGTGTGTGTGCGTGTGTATCAGCATGTGTGTGTATTAGGCTGTGTGTGTATCAGCATGTGTGTGTGTGTATTAGGCTGTGCGTGCGTGCGTGCGTGCGTGCGTGCGTGCGTACCTGCAGCACGGCGCTGCCTGGCGTCAGGCTCTCGGCGACGTGGGCGCTGTAGCCCACCTGCCGGAACGCCGGCGCGTTGTCGTTCTCGTCCGTCACGTCGACGATCACCGTGGTGTCGTCACCCAGCCCCGCCCCGCCGCGCCGGCCCTCCACCGAGAGGTAGTACTCCCTGCGGACCTCGTAGTCCAGGGACCTGGCGAGGGTCAGCAGACCTGGGGGGGTGGGGGGGGGGGGGGGGGGGGAGACGCTGGTCAAACCCGTCGACCCATTACCTCTTCCCAGTGACGCCAGGACAGACGGTTGTGAGGGTCTGATCACGCAGACCAGCAATCATCATCCTCATCCACAAGTCAAGAGTTAAGAGTCACAGCCAAACCCACCGTGCAGTACCACACTCCGCCACAAGGCTTATTCGATATGAGCACATTCGGTAGGATCGAGCTTCAATAATCCCACAAGGGAAAGTCACACGTTGATCTTCTTGTTTTAAATCTATTTTCATGGCCTCTATGGCTAGGACAGCGAAGACAGCAGGCCTAACCAGAAAGAGGGATTTACATGTCCCATTGGACCGCTGGTGGGAATCAAACCTGGATCACTAGGAGGCCTACATGGTTAGCGCACCAGGGGCCCAGGGGCTTTCTAATTCGTTGCAGATAGAGAGTGAATGAGTGTGTCACTGCCATCAAACAGTGCACTGTGTATTTTAGATTGTATTGAGATTATTTTGTCAACAGCTGTCAGTAGCGGCCTCATAACTGGTGCTGATTCTGATTGGCTCGGCTGGTGACAACAACCAACCGCTAAACATTCTGCAGGTTCAGATCAATTAACCAACACACCAGTAATTGAGAAACTAGCCAATACATGTTAAGTGTTGCGTTGCACAAACACACACACACACTACAGTGCATCTGTGTCTCTTTGTTGCGTTGTTTGTTGGACACGTTAGGGCACGAGCACATACATGTGAGATCAAAGAAAAGCCAAGATAATATAACTTTTAAATAACCTCTGTACCCGAGGACTCACTCTATTTTATCCAGGTCTATGCTATTCCACACTACCCAATTATATTATATTCAGTTGTATTATATTTCACTCTATCCAGTTATATTATACCTCTCTATTTAGGATTTAATCAAAATGTCCCCTTCAGGGAATAAAACTCTTATTCCAAAGACGTGGCGGTTTTGACTCTTGAACATAAGCATACGGTCATGTTAGCCACTGTTGCTACTAGCTTTAACTGTCATCACATGTCTGAGATTAATGGCGTGGGGCAGATTGCCAAAAATCCACATCGTGTGACATGATGTTGCAAATAAAAAGCCAAGCGTTTCCCTCTTCGTGTCGCAGTAAAGTCGCCCAAAGATGGCGTTGCCCTGGACGGTTTAATCCATCCTTTATATCCTCTGTGGAGTTTATTGCGCAACTTGTGGCTTTACAGGGACTAGGGGAGACTCAACAAATTCAGAACGAAGAGCGAGAATACAGCGCAAATCACTGAACAAATAAGTGACTCACAGCACCTGTGGTGTTGACACAGAGAGAGCGAGAGAGAGAGCGAGAGAGCGAGAGAGCGAGAGAGCGAGAGAGAGAGAGATGAAAGAGAAGGAGAGCAAAACAGAAGTGAAGGACAGTTGTAAGGATTCTTGTGTGCTGTCCTCTGTATTTCTTGTTGTTCATGTTTTTGTTGTGTGTGCGTGGGTGTGCTTTTGTAAGTAGGTGTGTGGGCATATAACGTAATTCAATGTGTGTTATTATTTTTGCTTGTTTCTGTGTGTGTACGTATGTGCGTGCGTGTGTGTTTGTTTTAAATCTGCCACAAATTTAATCGAACAGCTTCCTATGTTGTTGACATGCTGACATCGCTTTCGGCTGCAGCTGTAACAGAAACGTCTACTAATGCTACTGCTACCGATGCTATACAGACACTAGCGCTCAGTTACAGCCCACTATGTACAGTGTGTACAGTATCGCTTTGTGCGCTTGGGTGTGGAGTGCATTCATGTGCAGAGGAATGATAGGGAACGTTGAACAGTCTGCATTTATAGCACTCGTCTAACCTCTAACCTTGGGTGTCCCAATGAATGGCCCACATTCACCCATGCATACATTCACTCACCCACCCAGTCATACATACACACATTCACCCACTCCTGCCCACCCCCTACCTGCATTCAACCATTCGGGCACACCTTCACCCTTTCGTACACACGTCCGTGCACGTCCTCATTGCCAAATTCATAAAGGTAAGGAAGGACGGATGAATGGAAGGAAGGAGGAATGAGGGAAAGGAAAGGCAGCTAGGAAGGAAATAAGTCAGCTGCTTATAACACGTGTTTTGTTCAGTGAATAGAGGAATGAGAGAAGAGAGAGAGAGGAGCGGAAGACGAGCATATTAGAGTCAATCCAATCTGCCCGTCTTGATGTGTATGAGTGTGTGTCTATGGTTATGTATAAGGGTGTGTGCGTCTGGAGTGTGTATTTAAGTGTGTGTATGCCATGTGTGTTTGTATGGATTTTGTATATGAGTGTGTGTGTATACAGTGTGTGTATGAAGTGTGTGCACGGGTGTGTGTGTATGGAGTGTATACATGTGTGTATATATGTGTGTGTATTTGAGTGCGTGTGTGTGTGTGTGCATGGAGTATGTATATGAGTGTGTGTGTGTGTGTATGAAGTGTGTATATGAGTGTGTTTGTGTGTGTATGGAGTGTGTATATGAGTGTGTGTGTGTGTGTATGGAGTGTGTATTTAAGTGTGTGTTTATACAGTGTGTGTATGAGTGTGTGTGTGTGTATACAGCATGCGTATGAGTGTGTGTATGATTCATGTGTGAACGGTGTCGGCTCCAGAGCAGACAGCGGAGGTATTTTACTTTCATTACCCTGAGCAGGTCGACCTTCAGGCAGGTACCTCCTGAACAATAAGGAAAGGTTCCTGTTGCAGCCCGTTGCAGCCGGCAAACCAAATAGTCCCAGTGCCTTTTCGGCGGCACTTGCGACGCCACTACAAAAGAACGCAGACACCCCGAGGGTTGCTAACTGCGGGGTGTGCCTTGAGGTGTGCGTTGAGGTGTGCGTTGAGGTGTGCGTTGAGGTGTGCCTTGAGGTGTGCCTTGAGGTGTGCCTTGAGGTGTGCGTTGAGGTGTGCGTTGAGGTGTGCGTTGAGGTGTGCGTTGAGGTGTGCGTTGAGGTGTGCGTTGAGGTGTGCCTTGAGGTGTGCGTTGAGGTGTGCCTTGAGGTGTGCGTTGAGGTGTGCGTTGAGGTGTGCGTTGAGGTGTGCGTTGAGGTGTGCGTTGAGGTGTGCGTTGAGGTGTGCCTTGAGGTGTGCGTTGAGGTGTGCCTTGAGGTGTGCGTTGAGGTGTGCGTTGAGGTGTGTGTTGAGGTGTGGCACTCCGTCCGGGGAGCAGTTAGTGTTGATGGCTGTGTCAGGTCGGGTGAATGTATTAGCACATCGAAAAAGAACAGCACTCATCCTAACGCTCATACCCAGCGACACGTACTGGCTCAAATAAAAAAAAGGTATCACCAAGTTGCCGTGGGCCGTAACCATGGGGTTCACAAAACAGGAAGCGGTCGTACCCGTATGCCGGTCCAGGAGGAAGCGTCCGTCGTCGTTCCCGGACGCGATGCTGTAGAGGATCCGGTCGAGGCCGCCGCCGAGCGCCGAGAAGCTCAGCACCTCCGACCCCACCGCAAGGGATTCTGGGAGCCGGGCCGTGTACTCGGAGCTGAGGAAGACGGGCTGGTAGTCGTCCAGGGAGACCACGGTCACCGTCACCGCGGCGGCCGAGGAGAGCTGGCGCGGCAGGCCGCGGTCCCACGCCTTCACCCGGAGCTCGAAGGCGGGCGGGGCCTCGGGGCTCAGCGCTCGCTCCAGACGCAGGATCCCCGAGAGCTCGTCCAAGGAGAAGTAGCCGCCGTCGCCGCTCACCAGCGCGTACCTGACCTCAGCGTTGATTCCTGGAAGGGCAACAACGGGCACAGACACCAGGGGGGGGGGGGGGGGGGGGGGGGGGGGGGGGTCACCGACAAACCTCATTTGGGGTTAGCTTGTTTTTGCGTCTATGCTATTTGATTTCCTTTGTTGGACCACTTCTTGAAATCACTGATTTCACTGCGCTTTCTGAGACAAGTGGAACTTGAGGAAAATCCCATTAAAAACTCAAATGAGGAAAAGTTAAGATGTTGGATGTAATGAAAATACTGTACACACACACACACAGAGAGAGAGAGAGAGAGAGAGAGAGAGAGAGAGAGAGAGAGAGAGAGAGAGAGAGAGAGAGAGAGAGAGAGAGAGAGAGAGAGAGAGAGAGAGAGAGAGAGAGAGAGAGAGAGAGAGAGAGAGAGAGAGAGAGAGAGAGACAGAGACAGAGACAGAGACAGAGATGACAGAAAACAATACTGATTGTAATATCTACAGCCAGAAACAGTGTGAAGAAACAACCAAATGCTGCTTGATTGTGGCAGGAATAAAGCTATACTACTAAAGACGCTGATACAAACATTATATCATTTTCTAAACGCTACTTGCTGTGTGCCCACTAGGGATATTGGGTTGAGTGACTAAATATTAATCCTTTCAAATATCTAAATTTTTATTTCTTCTCTTTGACAGGGACATCTTGCAAGTTGAAGTTAGCAGTTTTCTTAACCATCTCAAATTATTTGGGGCCTAGTTGCCCGTGGCATCAAGTTATTTTGGGAATTACAACAAAGGACATGTGATAAATTTCAGTTTATTAAAAACAGTTTTTCCTTTCTGTTTTGTAGGCCTACTCCGATGATGTTGTATGTGCTTGTTTAACACTTTTTTCCCCCCGCCTTTTCCACTGAAATGCGGAACTGACCTTTGGTCGTCAGCTGCTATTTTGTGTTATGGGGGTCGGCTTAGCTCAGGAGGTAGAGCGGGTTGCTAGTTCGATCCCCGGCTCCTCCCAGCTGAGTGTCGAGGTGTCCCTGAGCAAGACGCCTAACTGCTCCCGACGAGCTGGCTGTCGCCTCGCATGGCTGACTCCGCCGTCGGTGTGTGAATGTGTGTGTGTGTGTGTGTGTGTGTGTGTGTGTGTGTGTGTGTGTGTGTGTGTGTGTGTGAATGTGTGTGTGAATGGTTGCATGTCGCTTTGCATGAAAGCGTCTGCTATATGTAAAAATATATGTATTATCATATTTATCATATTGGCCCCGGGCCTGGATCCAACCGACCCGCGGGCCGGGGCCGTCACTTTGATGCCCCTGGGTTGGAGCGAGTTCGATTCCCTGTGGTTAATCAATGTCTAGAGCAAGGCACTTGCATTTACAGTGTGGCCATCTTGACTGGCACAGGGCAGATGCTCTAGATTTAGTACAGATGGAATTTACTACAGTAGGCATTAAAAGGTGCATAATAACTGGGTGTTTAGAATGAATATACCTGCTGGGACAGGCCATCGAAACATTATGTTCAGAACCACCGATACCTCACAGGAGCACACACGCATACACGCACGCACACGCACAGAGCGTAGAGATGATTGCAGTGTGTGGGGGTGAAGGGAGAGTCGTCACAACTTGTTCTCACACACAATAAAGGGTTCCAGGAGGTTATGATTCACCGGTTGTTGCTGAAACTACACCATTCCTCACAATATGAGTCATTACTTAAATTACTTGTAAATGTCACAGTATGCCTCAGTACAATGTAAGCCCCCTTTCAAGGCGCCGCTGAAGCAGATGTTACTGTGCAGGTGGTTCGGGGGCTAAGCTAGCGATGACTCAGCTAGGCTGGTATTGATTGAGTTCGACCAGTACTTCTTCTGCTTGGCTAGCGCTGTTTCCATTAGGCTGTCTTGAACCTTCGTCATGTGACACGTTAGCATGTTAGCATGTTAGCACATCTCACCGGCGTCGGGGTCCTTGGCGTAGAGGACGGCGAGCGGCGTCCGCACCGTGGTGTTGTCGAACACGGTCACCTCGTAGCGGTCGGAGGAGAACCACGGGGGGTTGTCGTTCGCGTCCCGCACCATCAGCAAGATGTCCGCCTGGCACGAACCCCCGCCGCCGTCCGTCGCCTTGACAACCAGGTTATGCTCCGCCTCCTGCTCGCGGTCCAACACGGCCAGGGTGAAGAGCTCCCCTGGAGATGGAGATAAGTAAAGTTGGGGGTCGTCTCTTAATCCGCAACCTTCTTTCTTTTTTTTTTACAGCTTTTTAGTGAGAAATTGAATATATACTACATAGACAGACACACACACACACACACACACACACGATCCTAGCTATCCTGGTAGGAAGGCTGTTTGCGTTCTTCCATTTCTATGGACACAGGGCGAAAGGCAAGCTGTTCTGGTATAAGGCAGCAAGTGTTTCCTTGCCGGCAAGAAGAGTCAATACTGTCGCAATCTTAGTGTCTCAGTGACGTTACACAAGTGTGTCTAGTTATGGGTGTGAGCGGCGTCCGCGCAACCGAAGACTCCAGCATTAACCTCATGAACTGTCTAGAGAGCTTGAGTGATTGACGGCGACGCCCCCCCCCCCCCCCCCCCCCCAAAAATAAAACACTTTTCTGTTTCTTGATTCTGTTTTGGGTTCAACATCAACCGCTTCCACGGACACACACAAAGCGTATTTGTCCTCCTCGTTCGCTGCGCTGGCGGCTGAGTCACCTGTCCGTTGGTCCAGGTGGAACTTGTCTGCGTCGGGGCCATGCAGGCTGTAGGAGACGAGGCCGTGGGGCCCCGTGTCGCGGTCCGACGCCGACACTTTGAGGACGAACGCGTTGGACGGGGAGTTCTCCATCACCACCTCCGTGTACACCAGCTAGCCCAGAGAGACACGTTAGCGTTAGCGCCGGAGCATTGACGTGACTCTGGATGACACTGTGAAACATGTATTCAGCGTAAAACATGTCTAAACTGGCTTGGTGACACTGTGAAACATGCCTTCAGCGTACAACATGTCTAAACTGGCTTGGTGACACTGTAAAACATGTCTTTAGTGTAAAACATGTCTAAACTGGCTTGGTGACACTGTAAAACATGTCTTCAGTGTAAAACATGTCTAAACTGGCTTGGTGACACTGTGAAACATGTCTTCAGCGTAAAACATGTCTAAACTGGCTTGGTGACATTGTAAAACATGTCTTCAGCGTAAAACATGTCTAAACTGGCTTGGTGACACTGTAAAACATGTCTTCAGTGTAAAACATGTCTAAACTGGCTTGGTGACACTGTAAAACATGTCTTCAGCGTAAAACATGTCTAAACTGGCTTGGTGACACTGTAAAACATGTCTTCAGCGTAAAACATGTCTAAACTGGCTTGGTGACACTGTAAAACATGTCTTCAGCGTAAAACATGTCTAAACTGGCTTGATGACACTGTCAAACATGTCTTCAGTGTAAAACATGTCTAAACTGGCTTGATGACACTGTAAAACATATATGAACATATACTGTAAAACATATCTAAACTGACCTGAGGACACTGAAAACGTAAATATACTGTAAAACATTCCTAAACTGACCCGATGACACTGTAAAACATACAGGGTAAGGCATAATGAAAACTGACCTGGTGACACTCTGGGCTGTTGTCGTTGACATCCACCACATGGATCTCAACGGTGGCTAGGGCCTGAAACTTCCCGTCGGTGGCAGTGATCTGCAGGGTGTACCGGTCCTTCGCCTCCCTATCCAGGGGCTCCTTCAGGATCAGACCCCACTCCCCCTCCTCCTGCTGGATGATGGCAAACTGCCCCAGGGAGTCCCCGTCTGCACAACACAACACACACCACATGGTTAACGAGGAACCAATCACCGCAAGGCATAGTCTCGTGGTCACGGCGTTGGCGGGACCTTCGGGCGAAAAAAAAGGCGATCTGGGTTTGAGCCCGCAGTCTACCAATCTCTTATTTACTATTAAGTCATTCAGCTGGTGCGTTTGTCTTACAGTGAATTAAGATACATTTTTGGGGTTACAGGGTTTTTGGGGCATCTTGCTCAAGGACACCCACGGGAAGTGGTGTGGAAATTGGGGTTTGAATACAGCATCTTTAGGCTGAGAGTCACACGCCCTAACTGCTACAGACTATATGGCTCCTCACCTAACCCCTTACCTGCACCTTAACGACAAGTTTCTACCATAAAAAACACAAAGAGACTAAATAGTCAATAATAGTAAATAGCATAGCAACAGGTTAGCGCACTACCGGTTGAGCCAGATGTGATCCCCAGCCTAATGTGATGAAACCACACCACCTGACGCTATTATGTTTGTTTTTTTGGTGTTGTTCATGTGTGGGAAGGTACAGCCGTCGTTCATGCTCTTAGCTTGAAGGAATCGGAGTTTCAGGCCTGATCACATATCACTCCACAAAAACACCAAGACATGCTGATCAGAGATCAGCAGGAGATATACAATGAACCCAAACCACTGCTTTGATTGATCCCACGGTACCACAAATAATGGGGGAAGGGCACGCATGACAAAGTCACACACACATACACAAATGCGGGCACATAGGCGCAGTGTGTGGCCATGTGCCACCTCTCTGCCACACACACACACACACACACACACACACACACACACACACACACACACACACACACACACACACACACACACACACACACACACACACACACACACACACACACACACACACACACACACACACACACACACACACACACACACACACACACACACACACTTTTTGCCCACCGGCTAATGTGGGCCTGTGAGGCCTTTTGGCATTGCAATGTTTTATTATCTATCTTATCTTCCTTTGACATTTTCTGTATGCATCTTCTTTAAATGTAAAGAACTTGCTTTGCACTTTATTGCACAACTGCATTTTCTTGTTATTCATTTCTTCCTACAATGTTGTTAAAGCCCATTTAACCGCAGCGCCTTGCGGCACGCCATGCACCGCACGAATGAAGGCGAAGCCAAACGCCAATCCGCTGGCTGGCTTCTGCGCACACACCTGTGATGTAGCACGTCACCAGCCGGTTCTCCAGGGAGACGTCGGCGTCCGTGGTCGTCATGGAGACGATGACGCCGCTGGGCCAGCGGTTCTCCGGCGTGAGGACGCGGTGCGCGTCCTCGGTGAAGCGCGGCGCGTTGTCGTTCTCGTCGGTCACCGTCACCTCCACCGCCACGGAGGAGGACAGCGCGGCGTCGCCGCCGTGGTCGGTGGCCACCACCAGGAAGCGGTACCGCCGGGCTGCCTCGCAGTCCACCGGGCGCGCCGCCGTGATCCAGCCGCTGTCGCCGTCGATGGAGAACACGTCGGTGATGACCTCGCCGCCGGCAGGGTCGCCCCCGGCCACCGGCTCCAGGCTGTAGGTCACCTGACCGTTGACGTCCATGTCCGGGTCGTTGGCGGTCACCTGGGGGCCAGAAAGCGTTGCCATGGGTACGGACACTAAAAGCTTTATAAATGCAATGCCCTTTTTTTTTTTATCAATCTTTTTGACGCAACATGAAAATGTTTCAGTGACATTCATTGACCTTTTCAAATTGGCTCATTTATTAATTCATCGCCTTCTTCTTTCTCTACTCCTGATTTACCCATCTTCACTCTCCACCCCATTCATCGGTGAAGCCTAGAATCCCCTTCTATCACCCTGCTGTTACCTGTAAAGAGCAAACCACCACATGATCTCTCAGCGGTTTATTTTCCGTCATCTCACCTGGATGACGGTGGTTCCAGCAGGCATGTTCTCCGCCAGGTACGCCCGGTAGGGGTTTGCCTCGAACACGGGCTGGTTATCATTCACGTCCTGGACCTGGATGTTGACCGAGACCAGAGACGCCACCGCTGTGCCGTTATGGTTCCCTTGGGCCAACACGTCGATCTGGTACCACTTTGTCCTCTCGTGGTCGATGGTCTTCTGCACAAGCAGGGTGCCGCTCTCCTGGTCCAAGCTGAACACTTTGTCCTTGTTGCTGTCCAATGTGTTGCCGTTTACCAGGCTGTATATGAGAGGGGCGTCCGAGTCGGCCCTCACTATTCCGATCTCCGTGCCCACGGGGACGTCTTCGGCGGCTGAGAAGGTGTACAGCGGCTCCGTGAACTTGGGCAGAGGGACCTCAGGAGCAACCACTTTCACCTGAAGGGGGACCGTGGAGTTGTAGGCGGGAAGGCCTCCGTCGCGAGCCTTCACCTTGAAGTTGAAGATCTTGTTCTCCATGCCAAGCAGACTCTCCTTGACGCTGACCACGCCGGTGAAAGGGTTGACTTCGATGATGTCCTCCGTCACCTCCTCCGCCTCGTCCACCACGTAGGTGACATCCGCGTTTCTACCCTCGTCGGCGTCGTACGCCATGATCTGGATGACGGGGGCGCCTTTGTTCACGGTGGACTGGATGGACACCTGGTACTCCGTGGCCTTGAAGAGGGGAGCGTTGTCGTTCTCGTCGGTGAGGATGATCTTCACCGTGCAGAAGGCCACCCTCCCTCCTCCGTCTTTAGCCATCACCTTGATGGCGATGACCCTCTGGGTGGGGTTCTCGCGGTCGAGCGGCTGCGTCGTGACAATCTGCCCGTTGCCGTCGATGGCGAACTTGTCCTCGGCTAGCTTGTTGATGATGGTGTAGTCCACGGTGCCGTACGGCCCGTCGTCAGGGTCTATGGCCGCCAAGCGGATCACACGCGTTCCGGCGTCTGCGTTTTCTGCCAGCTCGGCCTCGTAGAGGTTCTGTTTGAAGTAGGGACCGTGTCGGTTACTGTTCATCATTTCTATGTTAACCGGCGCCGTGTTCTGAAAGACCCCATCGGACACAGCCACCGTCAGGTTGTAGTAGGGGTCCAGGTGTCTCCTACAGACGTTGGAGAAGGAGATCATCCCAGAGGATTCGTTGATGTTGAAGTGCCGGGCTTCGTTTCCCGAGAGGATTCTGTACTTGAGGTCATTCAAATCCTTGTCGTCTGGATCGGAGGCCTGAATTTTGATGACGATGTGCCCACACTTAGCCATCTCGTCCAGTGTGACATCATACTGGGAATTGACAAAGTGTGGTGGGTTGTCGTTGATGTCAGTGACGTTAACGACGACGTTGGCCTCACTGCTAAGAGGAACAGTGCCGTTGTCAGTTACTTTGATTTTTAAATGAAATTGTTTAGTGTTTTCATGATCCAGTATCTGAGTGTTTACAATGAGTCCACTGTGGGGGTCTAACTCAAAATAATCGGTCTCGTTCCCTTCAGTTTTTACCATTTGGAACGTCAGATCTTTATTTCTCTCAGAATCCCTGTCTGAGGCAAACAACTTTAAAACAGAGGTGCCAACAGGAAGCCCCTCCGGTATGTCCACAGAGTACGTCAACTTTGAGAAAATCGGAGCGTTGTCATTCACGTCCTCCACTTCGATTTCAATGGAGGCTTCAGAGAAAGCTCCCGTCACAGAATCAGAGGCACGCACAGTCAAAACATGCATGGACTGGCTCTCGTAGTCTAACGGGTTTGTAACAGTTAGCACTCCTGTTTTGAAGTCTACATGGAAATTTTTTGTGGCGTTGTCCTCCTCCAGGCTGTAGATGAGCCGATAGCCCTCTGGATTCCTAGCCTGCACGTGTAAAATGGTGGTGAAGGGGGGAACATTCTCTGGGACTTTAAGAGGATAAAGCATCGTCTGGAAAACCGGATTTGTTCGGTTTCTCAATTGGATGCCGAGTTGTGCTGTTGTGCTATGACTGGGTTCACCCTGATCTTCAGCCAAGATGGTGAGGACATACTTGTTCAGAACATCAAAGTCAAGAGGTCGTTGTAGGGACACATCACCAACCTTAGGGTCGATCCTGAACAGACCAAAGTCTTCGTCAAGGGAGTAAATGATGGATTTGTTTTCTCCCAGATCTCGGTCAGTGGCCGTTGCCTGATACAAAACATCCCCAGGCTCCGAGTCCTCCGAGACCAACATAGAGAACGGCAGGTTGAGAAACTGTGGGGCATTGTCATTCATGTCGTCTATGTAGACCTTGACCTGGGTTGTGGTCCTTCTAGGGGGGACCCTCAGATCACGAACCTCGACCACTACCTCGTACAAGTCCTGCTCCTCTCTGTCAAAAGGGACACCTGTGGTTTCAAGGATCCCTGACGTTTGGGAAATGGTGAACCGACCTTTCGGGTTCAGAACGGAAAACACTAGAGGTTCGTTCAGGTGACAGCCAGTGGGTCTGAGGGCTGCTAATGCTTTCACCACTGATTGGTTCTCCACAACCCTGGCTGAATAGGATGTCTCCCGAAAGGCAAGGCCACTTGCTGTCAAGTTAAACAAATGCACCTTGACAATAGCAGAGTCTTCATAGAGCCCATCAGTAGCTTTCACAACAAGCTCGTAATGCGGCCTGTACGCCAGGATATTGTTCACGCTGATGACTCCAGTCTTGGGGTGGATTGAAAAGGCATCGTGAAGATTGCCCTCTGTGATGAAATAGGAGATTTCTGAGTCGGCATCAACGGCCGTAATCTGTAAAACCTCTGTGTCGGTGACCGCTGGGAAGATGACGGATGCCTCGTACTGCGACGCGGTGAAGTGCGGCGGGCAGTCATTAAGGTCCACGATGTGGACGGTGACCCTGGCGGCGTGTTCAGCGTACCGCGACGGCTCCCCCGAGTCCTTCACCTGCACGCTGAACCGATGCACGGCCTTGGCCTCGAAGTCAACCGGCGACGCCAAAGACAGCGTGCCCGTGTCGGGGTCTATCCTGAACACGTGAAGCGCCTCTGGCTCCACGATGCGATAGACCAGCAGCGCGTTTGAGTCTCTGTCTGCGTCGAAGGCCCGGACGACCAGCGGGGCGTCGCCCTCGCCCGTCACCACGCTGCCGACGTGAGCGGCCTCGCTGGTCCGTCCGCGGTACTCCCGCCGCGGGAAGACGGGCGCGTTGTCGTTCTCGTCGATCACGTAGACGCGGACGACCGCCTCGGACGAGGCCCCGGCCGGAGTGGAGGCGGTCACGCGGAGCTCGTACGACGGGCGCTCCTCAAAGTCCAGGCGTTTCCGGACGGCGATGGAACCGGCGTAAGGGTTGATGCGGAACGTCCCATCGGGGTCGCCGCTTTTGACGCCGTAGTGCACCGCGGCCGGGCTCGAGGCTGAAACGGTCACCAGCAACGCTCCAGGAGAGCTCAGCTCACTGATCTCCACAAAGTACTCTTCGGCTGTAAAGGCTGGAGGGGTTTGTTCAGAGATGAGGACGGAGATACGGACGGAGCAGACATCGCTGCGCTGGGGGAAACCCTGGTCGGTGGCCTTCACAGTCAGGTGGAACTGCTCTTGGGGCTGGGGGTCCAAAGGCTTGGTTAAACTGATGGATCCCAGGACTGGGTCAATGGAAAAGAGATGGTCGATGTTCCCTGCGAGGAGACAGGAGAAAATAGGTTGTTCATGTGTTTCTTTGTTGAAAGGCAAGGCAGAGGAAAAGTTGAAGTCATATAATATTAAGATAGTGAGCTTCTATAATAACCTGTAAGTTTTTTTACACAGGAGAATCTTGAATGTTAACAGGCTTTTGGTAGATGATTAAGCCCAGAGTAGCAGACAGCCTTGTTGCTATGCACCTTGTGTTCATAAGTCCAAGGCAATGAAAGCAATAGACAAATACCCTCGGAGCCCTTAAAAAACAGAAATGTTTCGGTTGCTTTCACTGCTGTAGAAAAAAAAAACATGTCACTGCCCAATTGTGAATCTGACAGGTGTAGGAACAGAGAAGACTAATCCCACTGCTACCCAACACAAAGGCCTCCACTCACCGGAGTGCAGAGAATAGGTGATGTCTGCGTTGCTGCCCGCGTCCTTGTCCAGCGCCTTGACCTGAATGACCTGTGACCCCGTGGCCGCCATGTTGGAGAGGCTGGCCTCAAAGCGGGGACTCAGGAATACGGGGGAATGGTCGTTGCAGTCCTCCACGTACACTACCGCCTTCGCAAAGTTCCTCTTCACCGGGATCTCCTGGTCGCGGACCTGTGAAGACGCAAGGCATCGCAGTTGTTAATATTTCATATTTCAATGTAATATGTAATATCTCAGCATTTGTGCCACTTTATGGTTTTATATTGCATGTACAGTTTTGTGTATATTTTTCTAGATTGAACATATCTATAGCCTTACTGTAATTCTTTTACGTTCATACAGGTAAACCGCGATATAATGCGGCCGTTCGGTAACTCATTGTGAAATGATTTGTGATTATGGGGAGACACTGCTGTGTTTGAAACGGTCACAGCGTCTCTCATGCGAGACCTCGCAAAACAAAGTCAGCCTAGGTTACAGTATATTTACGTTCATTCAGGATTTTACAGTACTACAACTCTCTTTGAGTTCTCTCAACAAGGCGGAGTATGATGCATTCAGATGTACAAACCCTCTAGCTAGTTGGCAGTTACTAGCCTTTAATTAGGCTAGCATTTACTTTGAAAAGCACTGTGATTTTTATGTAGCCACTCAGACTGGGATTGCTTTGAAAGCTAACTCTATGAAATGAGCCAATGTCAATGTATTTCCGTTCACTTCTGTTTCCCCTGATCATACATTGCCCATGCAGTCCCTCAAGAGTCCCACGCTGCTTTACCATGAGGACGAGCGTATGGGTGGCGATGTCCTCGTAGTCCAGTGCCTCGGTCAGCACCAGCACACCGCTCTTGGGGTCCAGGTGGAAGTACTTGAGGCTGTTGGGGTGGAGGCTGCTGTGGATGGAGTAGACCAGCTTGCTGTTGAAGTCCTGATCCTCAGCACTGATCTGCAGGATGTCCTTCCAGGGAGAGGTGTCCTCTGGGACGCGGACCTGAGCGATCATAGACCAGAGACCAGTTTAGCGCCAAGAGACCAGACAGGATCAGAGAGAAGATCAGAGAGCAGACAGGATCAGAGACTAGCGGTTCTGACCAAGAGTTCTCACTTTTGGGTACTGGTTGATACTGAGAACTGATAGGAGTACTTTGAATAATAATGCCATTTTCAAATTGTGATTGGTGCATCCCTATAAGAGACCAGACCTGAGACCAGATGGGACCAGAGACCAGATTAGACACTAGAGACCAGATTAGACACTAGAGACCAGATTAGACACTAGAGACCAGATCCGTTTTCAGAGAATGATAGAATAGATTTACCTGCCAATTCATTTGACTTCACTATCATTGTGGCGCTCATTCTAATCTTCCCCGAAGCCATCGCAGAAGGAGAGTAAACGAACGACTGATAACTGTGACTCAACACGTGAAAACAGACATCCCCTTCATTAGCTATACCAGGGTAACTTGTACTTTCTCACTCGTCCCCAGAGCATTCGGTCCATGTGGCCCGCGGTGAGCCTCACCTCGTACAGCGACTTCAGGAAGACGGGGCGGTGCTCGTTCATGTCCAGCACACGGATGTAGGCCTTGGGGCGGAGCAGAACAAAGTCAGCGATGGGAGACTGAAGGGGCACGAATGGGTGAACGTCTACTGGCGTCGACGACGCCTAACCGAAAGGTGCAGTGTTTCCATCCCCAACCACCGCAGCCAGCCAGTCAGTCAGCCAGCCAGCCAGTCAGTCAGTCAGTCAGTCAGTCAGTCAGTCAACCAGCCAGCCAGTCAGTCACCGCAGCCAGCCAGCCAGTCAGTCAGTCAGCCAGCCAGTCAGTCAGTCAGTCAGTCAGTCAGCCAGCCAGTCAGTCAGCCAGTCAGCCAGCCAGTCAGCCAGCGTGTGTGTGTGTGTGTGCGGACCTGTGTGGTGGCGGTGTGATGTCCGTCCGTGACGCTGACGGTCAGGTTGTAGTTGGAGCGCCGCGCGGCGTCCAGGCGGCGAGCGATGAGAATGGTGCCCGTGTTCCTCTGGATGTCAAAGTCATGATCTTCATCACCACCTAGGAGGGAGGGGGAGGGGGAAGGGGAGAGAGAGAGAGAGAGAGAGAGAGAGAGAGAGAGAGAGAGAGAGAGAGAGAGAGAGAGAGAGAGAGAGAGAGAGAGAGAGAGAGAGAGATGGGGAAAGGTGGAGAGAGAGGGGAGTGAGACAGAAGGTAGGAGGAAGAAAAGAGGTAAAATAAGGACACGGATAAAGTGTGTTGATTTTGAGAGATCCACAGAGGGTTCACCAGGCCCGTTGGGTGCGATCCATCCAGAACCTCTGAGACCCTGAGGTGATTCACCACATGAACTTTGATCCAAAACCGCAACCTGGATCTGTCTTTCACTCTGTGTGTGTGCGCTCAACAGCCCCCTCTCTCTCTCTCTCTCTCTCTCTCTCTCTCTCTCTCTCTCTCTCTCTCTCTCTCTCTCTCTCTCTCTCTCTCTCTCTCTCTCTCTCTCTCTCTCTCTCTCTCTCTCTCTCTCTCTCTCTCTCTCTCTCTCTCTCTCTCTCTCTCTCTCTCTCTCTCTCTCTCTCTCATCAGTGCCACATCTCCCTCTGTCCACCCGCCCCTTCCCTATGTTCATGACACACTTGTTTCCGGGGGAAGCATTTGGCGGGGACACGCCCCTAGCAGAATGCTACCTCAGGAGGGCTCAAACTCCAGGCCCAGATGGTGTTTTTCGGAGAGAAAAAAATGTCAAGGCTCACGATGTCCTGCTTTTCTACATAAAACCCACGATACATGACATACTTTTTCCAGCAATACTGGGAGTAGCAGAGGACATCAGGAGTGGAGGGAAAATATTGTGTTCTTATTGAGTGACAGGTTAGAGGGGAAGGGTAAGGGTGATGATTCCCAGGTTAGAGGTTACTGACTGAATGACTTACTGACTGAAAACCAGGAGAGACTTTTACAGGATTCTGTCTCATGTTTCCGTCTCTTTCTTAATCTCTCCATCCCTCGGACTCTTTCTCTACTGCTCTCTCTCGTGTAATTATTTAACGCTGTTACACATATTATTATCTACTAAGTGTTATACTACTCAAAGCATTGACTACTGTTTAGTTATTTAGCAGACACTTTTATCCAAAGTGAATTGAGATGAATAAGACATTCAGGAGCAGGTAGGGGTTAAGGCATCTTGCTCAAGGATGCGGACACTGGGGATCGAACCGAGAACCTTTCGCTTAGGAGTCAACACTATTCTGTCTTTGAATAGTGTTGACTCCGTGTCTTTACACTATCATGGGAGGGTGAGGAGATGAGAGACGATGAGAGGATGAAGAGGAGGAGAGGAGGCTAGAGGAGAGTATGAAGAGGAGTAGAGGGGGAGAGGGGAGAAGAGGAGAGGAGGAAAGAGGAGGACAGGGGAGAAGAGGAGAGACGAGAGGAGCGGGGAGAGGAGGGAAAATGCAACAGAACAGGTGGTCTGGCAGGTGAAGAGAAGAAGCTGATAATCTTTATCACACCTCCCACTGCCTCTCGTCATCTCTCTCTCTTTCCTCTCGTCATCGCTCTCTCCTCTCCTTGCCTCTCGTCATCTCTCTCTCTTTCCTCTCGTCATCGCTCTCTCCTCTCCTTGCCTCTCGTCATCTCTCTCTCTTTCCTCTCGTCATCGCTCTCTCCTCTCCTTGCCTCTCGTCAGCTCTCTCTCCACCTCTCCTCATCTCTCTTTCCTCGTCATGCTTTTCCTTCTTCTAATCTCCTCTGCGGTCCTCTCCATCAATCCTCTCCTCTTTATTTCCCCAACAACACACTTATCATTTTGTAATTGAACAGTTCAGTACAAGGCATCATGTGACAAAGTAGCTGGCCTGTGGTTACGTGTAGACCTACAAAAAGTAGCAAGCTAGTGTGCAGGAAAATGATTGTACTACTTGGCAACAGTACAGTCCCAGTCAGGTTACTGTTACACTGTAACAGTATATATACCGTTACATACGCTGATACTGTTACATATCAGCATGGCAGTGATTATCTTCTACCTACGACCAAATCACAGCAATAAAACACACTGTGCTGTTATGCTGAGTAGCATAAACAACCAGTATCCAACTCCTCAGAGCGGGGAGACCAATTATCTGATCAAGCTTCTTCTGTAGGAGCAAAACTTGCTGGTATATAGGAAATTGTATGGACTCCCATTGAATCGGATATCTCACTGAACACACGTCATGTCCCTGGAGTGAAAAAACGTGAATCCCAGCATTCCTCCCTCCTCCTCTACTTTATTCTGCTGAGCTCTGGGAAGAGGAACACCGCCGAGCTTGTTTAGATGCTCATCTGGACGGATGCTACCCGAGACGCTAACAGTCCTCTGCTAGCCCCTGCGTAGCGCTAGTCAGCGGCGATACTCTGAATGTCAGCTAGCACTTCAGCGTACACGCAGATGGGAATAGAGAAGAAGGCATGTCGGCTAAACAAGGCCACCATGGCAGATGTTTTGGTCTAAGTGTCTAAGTGTGTGTGTTTGTGTGTGTGTACGTGCGTGCATTTTTTTTGGATGTGCCTCGTGTGTGTGGTTAAGTTGTATATATATAAAGTATATATATATATATATATATATATAAATAAAGATATATGGGTGTGTTTTTATGTTTTGCTATACATATGTGTGTGTGTGTGTGTGTGTGTCTCACCTGTGATGGTGAACCACCTCAGCCTGTGTGTCTCCGTCATGATAATACCGACCATGTGAGTGAGCGGCTCGGTTTCCATGACGGCGAAGGTGAACTGCGCCTCCTCGAAGATAATCGGGTCGGAGGAGGCCGTCGGCACGGCGACCCACTCCACGTCCAGGCGCGCCGTTGCCGACAGCGACGGACTACCGCCGTCTGTGGCTTTGATCTGAAAACCCGTGAGAATAGAGATCTTTTCATTGCTACTAGAACCATTCAATCAAATCATTTCGTGGCTGTAACATCCTACCATGGAATGGAATTTATTGTTATGAATTTTTGTGTAGTGCATTTCATTTCATTGGCGCTGTCAGATCTCTGTGTATTATGCCCCAGTAGTTCAGGCTCTCGTTGTTCGTGTGTGTGTGGACAGAAGTGACTACTATACTGAACACCTGACTGTCTCCGTTGATCCAAACCATCCCCCAAACATCGATGTTGTTAAAGAACACACAGACATCGTATCTGTCAACATTGTGTGTGTGTGTGTGTGTGTGTGTGTGTGTGTGTGTGTGTGTGTGTACATTTACGTATGCATATGTGTGCGTCATGTCTACAAACCCCTTGATGCTCTGGGCTGTAATACCTCCATCTATTTATTAGACATGAAGTTGTGTATTCATTCCATTGTGGGCCCTATACTCTTTATAATGTAGATGTATACTGGAGAACCATTGGCATGCAAATACGTTCCCTGACAGCGTTGCCATGTTTCATTCATTCACCATCCTACAGCTAGTGTATGCTTAAACTGGAAAACATTTCTGGAATTGGGACGTGGGCCACCAGAATACATCAATGGAGATAAAATGGGGAAATTGCGCTGGCCTCAACCACCGCTGTTGCGTTTTGCCAAGATTCAATTAGAGCGAGAGACTAATGACGTCTGACTCAGATTCCTCCGATTTTATTCAGAACTGTTGGTGAACATGACCTCAGTTTGGTTAGCCCTGAAGCTGTACTTAGTGGTGTGCCACAGTGTAAACACTCTCTTGTTTATCTACTGCTAAATCTTTATTGCTTTCAACTTGTTAGCCTAAGATATAGTTATCTTCTCTCTAATTACGTTTCCGTCTTTCCAGATGTATCCAGGTTACCGCTTGCCTTCAAGGGGAAATGCACTGATGAGACGAGTCACTAGACTAAACTAGACTAAACTAGACCAAACTAGACCAAACTAGACTAAACTAGACCAAACTAGACTAAAAACTAGACTAAACTAAAAGGGTTTTGTCAAGATGGATACGGCACATTCAGGATGAAAACATCGTTGCCAAACAAGACACACTGCATGATTATGAGTCGACCAATTTTCTGAGTGAGCGATTCGTCGACACGTTTAAACAGTTTAAACAGTCAAACTCCAAAATCCCAAAAGTGTGTGTACCGTGAGAATGCTGTAGTTTCCCGCCCAAAAGACGCCCCGAGACGTCACCGCCCCGGTGCGGGGGTCGATCTGGAACCTGGTCGTCCGTGTTGTCATGGAGACCGTAGGTGACCTCTGCGTTTGTGCCCTCGTCGTCGTCGCGGGCGACCACGCGGCACACGTCCTGCGTGGCGGCGTGCGCCCGCCGCTCGGGCAGCGTGACGTGGAACAGCTTGTCGGTGAACCTGGGCCGGTTGTCGTTCCGGTCCCGGACCCGGACGACCACCGTGGCGGTGGCGCTCAGCGCCGGCGACCCGCCGTCTGACACTATCACCTAGGAGGAAGGGGCGGAGGAAACGGAGAGACGGCTAATGGGACCGAGTTACGTATTAGCACCGACGGCTAGCCGCCCAGAGGGCCCCCGGGGTTTAAAGTGCGAGGGATAAGTGAGGCCTTAGTACCGACGGGGTCGCGGCAGAACGCTGACGTATGAACAATAGACCGTTGACTGCGCCACGTTTATATATATATATATATATATATCTATATATATATATATATATATATATATATATATAAATAAATATATATATATATAAATAAATAAAAAGGGGTTTGAAAGACTGTAAAGGTTTGCACATACGATCTCTGCATGCGCTTCGTATGACTCAATGCGTCGGGATATCGATTATACCTGACGACGTTGGTTGGGTTAAAAAGGCGTGTGTGTGTGTGTGTGTGTGTGTGTCTGTGTGTGTGTGTGTCTGTGTGTGTATGTGTGTGTGTGTGTGTGTGTGTGTGTGTGTGTGTGTGTGTGTGTGTGTGTGTGTGTGTGTGTGTGTGTGTGTGTGTGTGTGTGTGTGTGTGTGTGTGTGTGTGTGTGTGTGTGTGTGTGTGTGTCTAGCGGCTAACGAGGGGTTTTACCTCTATAGTGTGTTCCTCTTTATCTTCCCGGTCTAGAGCAGCCAGTGTCAGGATCTCTCCTAAACAAACAGAAACAGGAAACACACAGTAAGATCGTTAGTGCTTGGAGGGCTTCTGTGGTGTGTGTCTGTGTGTGTGTGTGTGTGTGTGTGTCCGAGTGAACGTATGCAGGTGTGTGTTGTAAAAGTATGATTAGTGTGTGTGTGCATGCATGCTTTAGGCATGTTCATTTGTTGCATACACATGTGGGCCTGGGCATGTATTGTTGTGTGTGTGCTTATTTTGTGTACTGTATGTGCGTGCATGCTGTGTTAAGGCTTATTGTGTTTGATTATGTGTGTCTGCTTAATGTGTATGTGCATGCATACTGTGTGTGTGTGTTTGTTCAGTGAGAGTACTATGCTGACATCTAAACCAACAGTGTGTGTTGGGGTTGTTAATGTGAGGGCAGCTGGTGGTGGGCATGTTTTTGATCTTAAAGTCTTCAAGTCTGCGTGTGTACCTAGTCTGCGTGTCACATATTTTGCGTTTCTTGTCGGCGTCAATGGGTGTATTTGTGTTTGTTTTGCTTTATGTGCGTGTGTGGGTGTGTGCTTTTGGACAGAGCAGACGGTGACCACACCCAACACACATTGAGTGCTCTTGGTCAATACATTTTACACTATGTGTTTGTGCATGTATATGCATGCACATAAGCCTGTATGTGTGTGTGCACACGTGTGCGTGTGTGTGTGTGTGTGCATGCCTGCATACCTGCATTTGTGGTGTGTATGTGTTTGTATATGGTGTATGTTTGTATGCGTGCGCCTGTGTTTATTTGTGTGTTGTGTCTGTGTGTGTGTGCATGGGTGCATGCCTGCCTTTGTGTGTGTGTGTGGATGTGTGTTGTGTATCTGTGTGTTTTTGTATGCATGTGCCTATGTGTGTGTGTGTGTGTGTGTGCCTGTATGTACATGTGTGCCTGTGTGTGTGCATGTGGGCCTGTGTGTGTACCTGTGTGTGTGTGCATGTGTGTACGTGTGCGTGTGTGCGTGCGCCTGTGTGTACGTGTGCGTGTGTGCGTGCACCTGTGTGTGTGTGTGTGTGCCTGTGTGTGTGTGTGTGCCTGTGTGTGTGTGTGTGTGTGCCTGTGTGTGCGTGCGCCTGTGTGTACGTGTGTGTGCGTGTGTGCGTGCACCTGTGTGTGTGTGTGTGCGTGCACCTGTGTGTGTGCCTGTGTGTGCCTGTGTGTGCCTGTGTGTGTGTGTGTATGCGTGCACCTGTGTGTATGTGTGTGTGTGCCTGTGTGTGCGCCTGTGTGTGTGTGTGTGTGTGTGTGTGTGCCTGTGTATGTGTGTGCCTGTGTGTGTGTGTGTGAGCATGGGGGGTATCTGTGTCTCAGGTGTGAGGAGGGGTCATAGGTCTTGGTGGAGGTTGGGTTGAGGAGATAAAAGAAGAGGAGGCCTGGTATATAAGCAGGCGTGGAGGGCTGCTGGTGGGGGTTGCGGGGGCTAATAAAAGTTAAGCTCGTGATATATGTATTCGGTAGATAAGGATTGCTTTCTGGACAGAATCCTCAGCACTGCGGTATAAATCATCCTAGGAGGCCAGCACCTCCTTCTCAGACACCACCCCGTTTGCTTCCCTGTATTCACCATCACTAAGTTTGACCCATGCTGCTATCTGTAGCAGGTCATATGTTACGACAACCCCAGTTAATGGCCTTCAAAGGAGCTCTGCAGGAACAGGGAAAAGTGCGTGTGCGCGTGTGTGTGTGTGTGAGTGTGAGTGTGAGTGTGTGAGTGAGTGTGTGAGTGAGTGAGTGAGTGAGTGAGTGAGTGAGAGAGTGAGAGAGAGAGAAAGAAAGTGCTGTGTGTGTGTGCATTTGTGTGTGTGTGCATTTGTGTGTGCGTGAGTCTGAATGAGGGTGAGAGAGAGTGTACCTGTACCTTATATACAGTGAGGGAAAAAAGTATTTGATCCCCTGCTGATTTTGTACGTTTGCCCACTGACAAAGACATGATCAGTATATCATTTTAATGGTAGGTTTATTTGAACAGTGAGAGACAGAATAACAACAAATATATCCAGAGAAACGCATGTCAAAAATTTTATAAATTGATTTGGATTTTAATGAGGGAAATAAGTATTTCCCTCATTAAAGTATAAGTATAGGTAACGAGCTGAGATTAGGAGCACACTCTTAAAGGGAGCGCTCCTAATCTCAGTTTGTTACCTGTATAAAAAACACCTGTCCACAGAAGCAATCAATCAGATTCCAAACTCTCCACTATGGACAAGACCAAACAGCTGTCCAAGGATGTCAGGGACAAGATTGTAGACCTACACAAGGCTGGAATGGGCTACAAGACCATCGCCAAGCAGCTTGGTGAGAAGGTGACAACAGTTGGTGGACGAAACACAAAAGAACTGTCAATCTCCCGCTGCCTGGGGCTCCATGCAAGATCTCACCTCGTGGAGTTGCAAAGATCATGAGAAGGGTGAGGAATCAGGAATTTTCTCATCCCATAGAAAATCTGTGGAGGGAGCTGAAGGTAACTCGAAACCTTAATGATTTGGAGAAGATCTGCAAAGAGGAGTGGGACAAAATCCCTCCTGAGATGTGTGCAAACCTGGTGGCCAACTACAAGAAACGTCTGACCTCTGTGATTGCCAACAAGGGTTTTGCCATCAAGTACTAAGTCATGTTTTGCAGAGGGGTCAAATACTTATTTCCCTCATTAAAATGCAAATCAATTTATAACATTTTTGACATGCGTTTCTCTGGATGTATTTGTTGTTATTCTGTCTCTCACTGTTCAAATAAACCTACCATTAAAATTATAGACTGATCATGTCTGTCAGTGGGCAAACGTACAAAATCAGCAGGGGATCAAATACATTTTTCCCTCACTGTATATTATTTGTTTCTTCTTTCTTATTCTTCCTTTGTTAAAATTTCAAACTGCATTGCCAATTGAAATGCTTATTTTCCATGCCAGTAAAGTTCTTCTGAATTGAGTTTGAGAGTGTGCGTGTGTGTGTGTGTGTGTGTGTGTGTGTGTGTGTGTGTGTGTGTGTGTGCGTGTGTGTGTGTGTGTGCGTGTGCGTGCGCGTGCATAGCACACAGCGGGGGTCACGGTGTGTTTTTTCAGCAGAGCGACAGCAGGGTGAGATTGGAGAGTGTGAGAGCAGGTGGGAGCAGTAGAAAGTGTGTTTTAGTCATTGACCAGACATGGGAACCAGGGCATGGCCCTGTGTCTCCCAGTCTATAAAAGTACACTCTGGGGGTGGGGTTTTGTCCAAACTGCGTGAACATAAACAACAGCCTGCCAGACCACGGTTTATTTAGTGTGTTCCCCGGGATCAAGTGTCAACACTATCCACCACCATTACATATCAATTCGAATACTTTATCTTCCTTCATTGTTCCAATCGTGGCAAGCATGTCTTTCAAAACCGACCACCAGGGACAGCTCCAGAGGGACTGCCTGGGGTCTTTGGGATTCGCTTGAGATTGGTTCAATCTTAAATCCATGCCCCCTTGTTCCTGTTGATTTAGAATAAGGGCTGGATATTGGTTAAGGGTGTTGGACTCCAAGCCGTTGAGTACTTGGTTTGAACACCAATGTCCGCAGTCTACCGCTCGAAAAAACATGCCTAATCCCTGCTAGCATGCAACAGTTGAGCTAGCATGCTACAGTCAAGCTAGCCTGCTACAGCTGAGGTAGCATGCTACAGCTGAGCTAGCAGGCTACAGTTGTGCTAGCATGCTTCAGTCAAGCTATCATGGTCCTGTCAAGCTAGCCTGATGCTACTGTAGAGCTAGCCTTCTGTGGCTAAGCTGTCTGCTACTAGTATGCTACAGTTACATTATGCTACAGTAACAGCTAGCCTGATAAAGCTGAGGTGTCATACTAGAGCTGAGCTAGCATGCAACAGTTGAACTAGCAGAGCAAGCCTGCTGCAGCTAAACCAGTCAAGCTAGCCTGCTACGTGCGCTGAGTCACCCTTGTCCTGCCTAGACTCGAGGCCGCTTCACACTAACAGCTAAAACACATCGTCATTCACCAGCTACAAAGGCTGCCTTTTCATGTGTGACCATTCACTTTATAAGTTCAGTTATACTGTGTTCCATTTCATTCCATTTATCTTTTTATTTTTTAGTTAATAATGCCAAGCAATCACATATTGTTTAAATGTTAGGTGCTTGGCACAGTCTGCCTGTTCATACATATATTACTTTATTCACATAAAACCGACATGCCATTCGATTTTACTTAAATCTCAGAACGATGAAACAAGCGTGAAAACGGTCTGTTTAGTAATCACAGATAAAACAATCCCAACTTCTCTCCATGCCTTCAGAGAAATTACATCTTGAATTTTCAAATATTACCATCCGTAGATAATCCATTTTCAGGGATAAAAGATTAGTGTCTGTTTAGCTACATTGTTACTCACACTCATTCAACACACAGATGGTAATAAATACAGCTTCTTAAGCTTCTGAACTATAACAACTTTGCAAGCCAGCTCACCAAATGAAAAAAGGGGGATTTGGATGGCAATAATGACATTCAAAGTACACCAGTGTGTTCCTTTAATTAAATATCAAACGCTTGTTTTTCACCCCTCGACACACGAAGGCCCGCAGGCCATGCAGCTCTCGTCATGCTGTCGTTATTCTTCATCACTTCACTGCAATTGTCGCTGCTATTGTCTGGATGCTACTTCAGTGCCGCCTGTCCCCACCTAAGCCTGCACTGGTTTGGCCTTTGGGCCTGAAACAACACAGTTGTCTGCAGATTAGCAAACATGAACATTAAGCGTGTCGAGACTCGCCGCGGCAGGGACGAAGCAGCATCTTATTTGCCTGAAATATCAAAGTCATCGTCATGTGACATTGAGGCTACTCAGCTGCCATTGCCAGGAGAGCGTGCTGAGGCGTTTGAAGGGAATCCAGGCGGCCTTGTTAGTTATCACTCAGCGCTCGGCTCCACCGGAGCTCAGCTGAATGACTTTCTGAATGATGGGGGTCTTGCCTCAAGGGCTATTCGGGGGGAGTTTGGGTTTGAACTCTCACTTAATTGGCAACACGCCCTGGCTTTTCACAGGCGGATCTGCCCAGACCTGTTCAGGCCTGAGATAAACCATTTCAGGCCTTTCGTCTTGGGAGTCACGACTTATAAATATGAACACTCATGGCAGGTTGTAGAGCGGCATTATAATATCACATTTTGATTCTAGTGGGAAATTGTCTCGATTCAGTTAAAAATGTTTAGAGGATAAATTGGCTTCCCTCAATTAGTAGTCAATTGTATTTATTAATGCACTGTGTAAAAAAAAAATGAAAACATAAAAAAAAGTAGCAACACTTTTGCAACACTTCCTAAATTACTTTCTCAAAAACGGTGTCTTTGAGAAAGTGGTCGGTATGCAGGAGCGCATGGAGTAACGCGTGTGAAATCCCCATTTATTATAAAAGGTCAGGGGCCCTCTACGACAAAGATAGGTTGGTGCTTTATCCATCCCGGGTCTATGCTCTGCACACAGCAATACGTCACGCTAGTACCTGTCTGGGGCTGGATGTCAAAGTAGGTGCGATGGGACTCCAGCATGTGGAAGGACAGCTTCCCGTCCGACGAGGAGTCTGCGTCTGTGGCGTGGACCTGCAGCACACGCCCGGCCGTGGCGGCGTTCTCCGGGACGGTGGCGGAGTAGACGGGCTGGGACAGCTCCGGGGGGTTGTCGTTGACGTCCAGGACCTCCAGGAAGACGTGGGTCCACGACGCCAGCGGCTCCGTGCCCAGGTCCGTCACATAGGCCGAGAGCCAGTAGCTGGGGACGGCCTCGCGATCCAGCGCTACCGTCGTGCGGATCACACCTGGTGGGACACACACAGGCCGGGACATTGGACCATTTCTGCAAGTTAGATGTGGTTATGTAGGCTATTTATGTGCACACACATTCCTTGGATATAATACCAGCAGTTGCACTATTTCATCTTTTATATCATTTGTTTGTAATCTTACTTTTGTTGTTATTTGTTACTTGTTTGCACGGTTGAGGATACCTGGAATTCGAGCATTTCCCTGCCATTAAATGACTTCTGTTTGTTCTCTACTGTGCATTTAGTAAATAAACGTTCAACTCAAAACACTTCGGTCGTCCAACACTTCAATGGGTTGAATCAGGAGATAGTTTCCAGTGAACTATCCTAACAGCTAATAAACGGCCATAAACCCAAACGAGGGTCGAGGGTCGAGGGTCGAAGGGGTCGAGAGGGGGGGGGGGGTCAAGACGTCTCAAGAAATGTATCCTAATCTCTGAGCTAAATATTTTTGTTTTGTAAAACCTGTACATGCATATGTTCTGTTCACATATTCTTATGTGATGTTATACTACAATGGTAAGACCACTGTTGAAATGTTGAGTCCAGTTAAATTTGTTCTAGTCATTGCTATTTTGAACAATAAGATTGTGATCATAAATTCATCATCCCAATATTTATGTTTGTGACTTCCTACAATCAAACAATACAAATCTGGTAAGCAGTCGTCAATCTGTGTGTCACATTTGTCAAACTAAGATACAGGAATGTGTCATATTAATAATATAATACTTCCTGAGCTAGTATTTCAGATATGCGGCTAGATAGATGGTATTCACATGCATCTCCCATGTGCTTTATGTGAGAGTGTTAAGAATGCACTTAGTACCAGAGCTGGGACGGTATGAGTCCATTATGACAGCGGCGTCTATGTTCCCTGATTTGATCTGCTCCGCGATCGCATCACTAATGGAATGTGCTGGTAGCCAGGGGTCAGAGGACGTTCAGCGAGATGTATGGAGAACATCTTGAGCAACATCTCCCCAACAACACTCCCCCCCCCCCCCCCCCCCCCCCCGCACTGAAGGGCAGATCAAGTCGCACCAACCTGCCCTAAGGAATGTTGTTAATGAGGGGCTTCATTATGACTAATTGGGCATGTCAAGTACTGCATCAGGGGCGCATTGTTCATTTTGGCTGGCAGATGTACTTGGTTGTTGAATCAAAAAGTAAAGCTGCGTTGAGCAGCATTGCAAATGCAGCATAGATCAAGCAAACAGTGAGCGTTTACTACTGACGGCATGGCACGTATCGCAAGGACACAACCTTCCTATAATAGTACTGGCTGTGTATGGCTGAATCATTCAATCACAATGCAGATAAAAATCATGTCGGTTCAGCGGAATTTGGAAGTTACATATGCATACATTTATTTACTACTTAGTTATTTAGCTTTTACCCAAAGTGACTTCCATTTCATTCTGATCCATCACATTATAAAGCAGGCAGGGGTTAGGAATCACTGCAGGCTGCGGCCACTGCGGACAGGAGATTGAGTCAAACACCCTAACTACAACGCTATCCCGCCTGCATGTAAATAAATACACATCATATTTCTTACCGGTTTCCTCATCGATGGTGAAGACTCCCAGGCCGGATCCATCCTGGATGTGATACCGTAGGGTTCCGTCCCGACCCAGGTCCTTGTCTGATGCGGCGAGCGTCAAGACAGAAGTCCCGACCGCGGCGTCCTCCATCACGCGAGCCTCGTACACAAACTCGGAGAACGTGGGCCGGTGGATGTTCTCGTTGACGTCGAGGACCTGAATCTCCACGAAGCAGGACGAGGAGAGGGAGCGAGGGAGGCCGTGGTCCACGGCACGGACGGTGAGGTTGTAGGACGGCCTCCTCTCGAAGTCCAGCTCCTTCTCCAGTGTCAAGGAGCCCGTGGAGGCGTCCAGGTTAAAGAGCCCGCTTTCTGTGTTCTTGAGGTTGTAGGTGATATGGCCTCCACTTCCCTGGTCGAGGTCAACGCTGTCCACCCAAACCAACACAGTGCCCACAGGGACGTCTTCGGGGACTTTTATTTTGTAGGTTCTGGGGACAAACTTTGGTGGGTTGTCATTCACGTCCAGCAACACCACAACGAGATCCATGGTGGAGTACAGCTGTTGGCCAACGTCGGCCTGATCTCTTGCTTCGATCTGGAGATCATATCGAGGTGTTGACTCTCTATCCAGATTCGCCGCCACTCTGACCTCTCCGGTAAGCCCATCGACTTTAAACACCCCAGAAGATGAACAGAGGGAATACTGGATAGTACCACGGGCCTCAGAGTCTAGATCTACAGCACGCGCTTTAAATACACTGACGTCTACCTCGGTGTTCTCTGGGATGCGCACCACGTATCTCGGCTGATCAAAGACGGGCGCGTTGTCATTGATGTCCAGCACGTTCACCACCATGAGTTTCCATGAGGATGTTTCAGGTGTCCCTAAATCATACACGGTTATGTTCAGGATGTAAAACTCTCTACTCTCTCTGTCCAAGGGGCAAACCAACCGGAGTTCCCCAGAGAAGGTGCTTATAGAAAAACAACCGTCATCGTTCCCACTGGATATAGCGTACACGAGCTTGCTGTTGAAACCGGTGTCGTGGTCTGTGGCCGTGAATTTAACAATGGTGGAATTGAGGGGGTAGTCCTCTGCCAGGTCGATGGAGGAAGGCATGCTCGACTCAAACCTGGGAGAATGTTTGTTAATGATGTGAACATCGGAGAAAGACTCCTCATCCTGCTCGATTAAACCTGGCTTGATGGACTCGATCAGTTTATCTTTCAGCTGTCTGGAGATGCCCGTCTCCTGGCAGCGAATTGTAGCATCGGTCCCTGCCTCGGCGAGAGTGACGCTGACCACAGAAGGTTCTGAGTGGTGTTTCCCGTCTGTGGCTCTGACTCTCAGAGATAAGGAATGACCCACTAACCCGAGGTGAATAGGCCGGTTCAGAGTGATGATTCCAGTCACCGAGTTGATCGAAAACAGTTTAAGCTCGTTCCCGGACTCGATGACGTAGCTGAGCTGATTGAGCTCGTCAAGATCGATGGCGGACAGCTCAGCGACGGGGTTGCCAACCGGTAAATCCAGCGGTACAGTGGCGTTGCAGCCAACCCTCTCTAACAGCGGTACGTTGTCGTTGGCGTTGCTCATGGTGATGGTCACCGCACACTCGCTGACGTGACTGAATGGGCTCCCGCTGTCAAGGGCCCACACCCTGAGGTGGAACACACGCTTCATCCGCTCATAGTCCAGGTGTTCAGACGTTGAGATCACGCCTGTGAAGGGGTCGATGGTGAACGGTAAGGTGTCGGTGTTGGCAATGGCGTAGGTTATGAAGCCGTTTTTACCTTGGTCTTGGTCTTCAGCAACAACCTGTGTGACACCGCTGCCGATGGGGCTGTTTTCCGCCACAGAGGCCTGGTAGGAGACCTGGGAAAACGTTGGGCTGTTGTCGTTTTCATCGGTTATCTCCACAACCACGTGCGTTTCTGCTTGGCCTTGGTTAGCCATTACATCAAACTCATATCGGCTCTTTCTCTCATAGTCAAATGTCTTGGTTGTGACAATAATCCCTGTTTTGGGGTTGATTTTGAAACTTTTGCTGTCTGGGTTATTCTTGATGGTAAACGTGACATTGAAGGAGCCTGGGTTTACAGAAACCACGACCACATGAGTCTTTAGGGGTGAAAACTCACTAAGCGTAATAATGTAAGTGTCTTCAAGGAAAGCAAGGTGGGTGGAGTTATCTGGAGGAATGTGGACCACGGTAACAGATGACAGTAAGGGTGGAGAGCCGCTGTCTTTAGCTTGAAGGGACAGGTTCAGTCCAAACGGAAACTGATACCACATAATCTTCTTGGTAGAGATCAACTGAAAACTCCCAGCTTCGACACCTGCGGGGATAATTTCGAAACACTTGTGAGGATCCCCTCCAACAATACTTAAGGATTCCACTGGCTTCAGGCCTGCCTCCACAAGGACACTGACAGATATTTTACCATCGGCCAAAACCCCTGGCTTTCCAACAGGCGGGATTACAGGAGAGGCAGTGTTGGCCTTCTGTACCTTCACAGATACCTGAGCAAAATTGCCAAACTTTTGAACACCGGAGATCTTCTTCGTCCGGTCCTCGGCTAGGATGGTGAGGTGGTAGTGATCCGAATGGGAATGGTTGAGCTTCTTGGCAAGGCTGACGATCCCCATGAAAGGATCCACGGCAAACGGATGGGCTCTGCCGGTGAAGGAATAATAGAATCGGGCGTTACTCCCGACATCGGCATCGGTGGCACTGACCCTGGCCACGCTCGTCCGCAGGGGGCTGTCTTCTCTGATAGCGACGTTGTAAGACGCCGGAAGGAAAAGGGGCTTCAGGTCATTGGTGTCAAGCACTAGGACGGACACCTTGGTCTTGGCCTGGAAGTCATAAGTGCTCTCGGTGGCTTCCACGGTGAGGACGTAACTGTCCCGCACCTCTCTGTTCAGAAGCGCAGAGTTACTTTTGCGTGTTTGAATCCGCAGGAAACAGAAATCCCCGATCTTTACCGCCTCTACTTGGAAAAGCCCATCATCGTCCCCAGTGACTAAACTGTACTTGATGTCCCAGGACGAATCGGCCAATTGGATGCCCATCTTGACCGGCGTCTCTACGTAAGTCCGAGGGGCAGAGTTCTCCTTGATGGTGGTGTTGTAGAGGTGATGCGTGAACCGTAAGGGTGAGCTGTCTTTCCCCTTCGCTGTGCTCCCATCACAGACGCCCGTATTGAGGAGGAGAATGGTGGTGGCCAACAGGAAGACATCGTTTGGAAAAGCCATATTCAGCTTTTCCATGCGGCCTCCACACCCTGTTGAAGACAGAGAGAGAGAGAGAGAGAGAGAGGGATACATGGTAAATAGGAATAAGTGAGAAGGATGGATAGTGGTAGTCTTGGGACACAACGCCACTCTACAGGGTGTGGGCTAGAGTTTTGTAAAGTTATAATTTCACAACAGATGAATGTTGAAGGATTTAACACCTGTTGGCTTACTGTGCACCACATGAGAAGAAAACCAGATGCCAGGCCTTTATAACTATGAAGGCCACCATTTATTTCCCTTATTCCGTTTTCTCAGTGAAGAATACAACAGGAACACAAAACACACAATGACACAACAGCAAAGAGAGAAAGCCTAGAGGGAGGCATTTATCTCCTGCCTTAACTTGTCTCCACAAAACTGAAGTAAAAGCGTAGAAAGCAACACATTGTTTCAGTTTGCCTCAAAGGTTTTTTTCTATTTTTCAAACAGGTGGCAACCCAACCCTTTACCCATAATTAATCCTCTGATACAAAATAGAAACATCTAATCTGGGTTTTTGGTTATAATCCTCTGCCAGGTGGTTCTACCAGGGAAGATTTGTTTTACGAGGGACTTTTAATTGGTTAGATTACGGGAGGCGGACCTGCTGATCCAAACATAAATTAAACAATTGTTTTATGTCCAAAGTTCTGCTTGCCTGCAGGAAGAAGCTACTGAACCCACTTCCACAAACAATTGCAATTCAAAGACCCCACACACATTCTGACTGAAATCATCCTGATTGGTTTAGTGAAGGCCAAGTTAACATTATTTATGTCAGTTGTTAAAAGGATGTGTGGGTTCAACCAATGGGCGTGGTTTACACAGCTGGTGGCTCAAACAGTTCAGTAGCAGCTCGCTTAATCTCAGCCGAACCTACACACCTAGCATGATTTAACGCAGTTGGGACGAAACCTACTGAATTCAAGTCTCACCCTGTTCTGCGTGATTCAGACCAACTTGGGTGACGTCAGCCTAATCCTTACTGCACTCCTTTTTTGTAAGGGATGATTGTAGAAAGCTGGTAGGCTACTGAATTGAAATGATGTAACAGGAACCAGTGAAATGCCTTAGGAGCCACAGCAAAGGTTGTACATAAAGCTGATAATCCACCAGGACAGCTCACTACAACTTTTTTGTATTTGATTTTGTTCCCTCCTGAGATAATCTGGGCCAATATTTGTAAAAGGAACCACCTGGAGGTAAGCAAAGAGCCCAGGTAGCGTGTCCCCCCCCCCCCCCCCACCCCCCCCCCCCCCACACCCCACCCCACACATCAGAGCAGCAGGAATCCCTAAAACCTTGAGCTGACAGCACAGAGTAAGTAAACTAAAAAAGATGGGTGGGATGCCCCTTAGCTAAAGCACTGACAGCAGCTATCAATAGCCGCGAGCTAAAGGTTCACCCCTCGATATTCTGCGGGAAAACTATGTCCACTGAGCTCTGAAAGAGCCTTCTCGGCTGTCACTTTGCTGATCATCAGATAAATACCAAGGGAAGCCAAGTGGAGATTAGCAAGCTAAAAGGTTCACATATTTTGAGAAGACAATGATAAAAAGGGACACTGTGCAAAGGAGTTTGCACGGATGAAGCAATGCCAGTGAGAAATAACTAAAGGGAAGTTTCGATGTTTTATTTAAAGCTCAAACGTTATGGAGACCTGTATCGTCCAGCACGAGACTGTCCCATGGTGTTTGAGCACCGTTCTCCCATGGAAGGGCTGTGTATACAGAGATATATATTTAGATATATAGATAGTCTGGCGCTTGGTGTTCTGGTGAAGAAGGACAGGTATGCGTGTTTTATCGGGATGGTATCGGAAACACCATCAGATTAGGTGATGTTTGGGTTTAGGGTCGTCAACAGTGTGATCTTTACTTTACATGGAAGAGACTCATGGGATTACAGCCGCCTGTAGACTGGGGATTCAATCTGTTTTAACACAGCAAGACAACTTTCCAAAGTATGCGATGGGATAGAATGGCTATAGCCTTTCCTGATGGTCAGCATTCCTGATGAACAGTTTTTGTTTTGGTGTCTCCATGTGTTTACATGCACGCATGCATATAACTCTTAATGTACAAATGTGTGCATATTTACGCATGTATGTAATATACATACCTTCCGCATGTGTTAATATACGAATGCGTACCTGTATTTTTGGGTCGGATTTTAACTCATCCTAATCTACACCAAACTGCATTGTTGTGCTGAACTGGCTGTGACTCCGGCCTCATGCCGCTCCGTTTCGCTGCGCAGTCAAACAGCGTGCCGTGTGAAAACGCCTGTCAAAAGGTGCTCTCGTTGCAGATCATCCACGTCATAACGACGCCACTTCGTCAGATCAAGTTGACTCTACTTCCAGAAGTCTCCGAGAGTCCCTGCATCAGTGAGTCAAACCAGCCGCCGCCGCGGTGGAACGAAGGAAAGGCATCAGAGGTCATTCCTAGCCAGGCCCAAGCCATTCGGAAACATGCAGGCGCACACACGGACCGTTCTGCTTAATACAGGCGGAGCTGAGCACATGGACATCAGTGTCTTTTTAAGCAAACATAGGCACTGCTTGCAGCAACCTTCAACCACTCGTAATGTAAACTAACACTTGCATACATACAGCGCGCACACACACACACACAACCCCAGATAAGTATTTCCCTGTATGTGTGTTTGCGTTGGGTGTGTGTGTGTTTGAGCATGCATGCATGTGCATGTGTCTGTGGTTGTGTTCTTTCCCAGCGAAGGTTTGGGCAAGGCGAGGGACCTGCACACACACGTTGAGCTCCCCAAGTCTGGATCACATTTCAACATCACCCTTATGGTTCTGGGTGCAGGAATTGGCTAAATTTCCAGCCCTGCTCGATCTACAACCTTCCTCTCAGCACTGGTCTGGCACACACACACACACACACACACACACACACACACACACACACACACACACACACACACACACACACACACACACACACACACACACACACACACACACACACACACACCAGCAGATCATGGTGTATTTATGTAGCACCTTTTAAACAATGACTGCTTAACAGAGTGCAGAAAACAGCAATAGGGCGTGTGGATTGTGATGTCCCATCGCAATGACCGTCCATTTCAGAAGTGTAGGAGCACAGGAATGTTATTAGCATAAATGGTGTTTTGGTCATTGTTTGTAATTAATCGTGTAATTATTGGTCATTATGAGGTGACATTGTTAAGTTTTAAATGGCCACAGAGTTTCTAATGCGAGACATGGTAAAACAACATTTTGATTGGCCGAGGATACGGTATATTTACGCTTACTTAGGATGTTACATTACTACAACTCTCTCTCTCGTCATCACAAAATGGCAGAGTATCGGCAGAAATCCCATGATGCGTTCTTGATGTACAGTAGGCATTGAATATTAAACACTGGTGTAATTAATAACATTTATTATGGCACTGATATTGTGCTAAATAGAACAGGACTCAAATATCAAAATAAACAAATATCTGCCATTATAAAAACAAATCCCACAATAGTAAAAGCAACTACTCTTCGGACTCTGCCTGTACGAATTGGGTTCCAGGGAATAGCCGGTTCCAGAGTGATGGGTGCTAACAGGACAGGAGGGAAAACTCTCTGACCAAACGCTCCTCTACGTTCCTTCCCCTGGACCGTGAGAGACGCTGTCACTAATGGTACTCGCCCATTCAAACACTTTGATACGGTTTCACAGGAGGCTAGCGGTGTTTGGATCAGTTTGGTTATGCTAAAAGTTTGGGGTCAATGGGACGGTAGCCCAGGCATGGTGTCCAAGTCTGAGTTATTAGTTTCCGCTTTTTTAAGGGCAGGTTTACAGCCCAGTTGGAGGCCACAGGCTGCTTTCAGGAGACAACCCCCACAGCACCACCTGTTTACAGTGATCACGGGAGGCTGGGTGTCCCTAGGGGTCTGGGGCCGTCGGCACAAATTGCAGTTGTAATTACAGATCTCCACAAAATATACACTATGTATAGGATAGATATACTATGTATAGATATATATATATATATAGGAGATATATATGTATAGATATATATATATATATATATATATATATATATATATATACCTAGAGAGAGCGAGCGAGAGAGAGGGAAAGAGAGGGGAGAGGGAGGAAGAGAGAGAAGGGGGATAGATTCGCATAATTACAAATGTGAAGAAAAAAAGAAAAAAAGAAAGAAAGAATATATTGGCAGTGCTGTAGGTCTAAATTTGAAGCGTTTTCCTGAGCTAATAAAACCCGTAGTATTAAACAGCAGCCTGTTGCTTATTTTATTGAATGGGGTGGGAGTTTTACATGGTGCTCCCAACTTGAAGTGGCAAACTACTGTACTTTTTGTGTGTGTGTGTGTGTGTGTGTGTGTGTGTGTGTGTGTGTGTGTGTGTGTGTGTGTGTGTGTGTGTGTGTGTGTGTGTGTGTTAGTATGTCTGTGCATGCACATGTTAGTGTTTGCGCAGATTTATATCTGCTGTAGGGTAAATTTGGAAGACTTGTAAAACATTGCCACATCTGTTTCTATAAACACTGAAAGGTCTATAATGAAGGCTTTAAGATGTTTACAAGGTTGCAAATCGTGTTTATTTGCGTCTCTTATTCAGTGATGTCTACATGTTTACATATACAGCTCCTGGCTGGATAAGCCATGGCCCAGACAAGAAGGAGAAGCTCATTGCCTGCCTGTCTCTGTGAACACCGGGACAGTAGAATCAAACCGGAGTCGGGTAGAGGCGGCCGACTGATGACCACCAGAGATCAGGACGGCTAGATGGCTGATATGCCCTCCTATCAGCCATCTAGCCATCCACTGATGGTGCAGCTGTGCAGGCGGAATGCTATGCATGATAAATGAAGAACAATGTATATAAATATAAATTGCATCAACATTCAATTAAACTACCAAGGTAGGTAGGAAGGTTACCATCCCTACCTGCATAATAATAATTAAACCCTGAGTCACAATATGTTTTACATTTTTGTTCATACGTTCAATAGCTACTTAGAATCACTAAAATTTTATAAAACAAATTAAATACAGCCATATATTGGTCATTTAAATGTTCGTACAATGTGCATCTTTAAATGTACATTTAACATTGACATTTTTGGGAAATACTATCTGCATCACAATACTGTATGTTTACACAGCAAGATATGGCCTACTACCAGAAGTGCATTAGTCTTTTCGCTAAAAGCCTAATGCGTTTTTAATAAGCTTGTTTATTAACTGTTCAGCGGCTGTTCAGTTCAGCAACCTGTGCTAGCAGACAGCTGATTTCAGGCTAGGAATCCAGGGTTTGGTCAGGGGATAGTTAAACTTCTCTCAAGCATTTCAGGGTTAAGTAGGGCCCTTAAGACCGACCTCTCCCATGTCCTCTGAGCGGGAACCTTTCCATTAACATCAGGACTCAACATCAGGAATATCGCTTTTTGGCATGCCAACACCTTCTGGTTCCCTGTTCATATCAATCTGTGCTTCTGATACACATAAAACAGAGTATTGGTGTGACTTCTGCTGCGCTGTCATTGAGCCTTGACCGATCAGACTAGGCCTTATCGGTACCTTATCGGCCCTTTAGGAAGAAATTACCTGGATCGAGGGGTCAGTATTAGTCAGCAGACACAGACACAACCCATGTTCTAAGCAACTTGGGAGTAGAAGTCTTTCGCCAGCTCTTGCTACCTCCTGTGTGCTTTTCTGCAGTCTTCTCTGTACTTTATTAGAATCACACCTCAAGGATGCTCTACGAGCACTTCAGGAGAGGCTTTGCAAGAGTGTAACCCAAGGATCATGTTCTCCAACGGTCTCCAGACAACAGTTAAGCTGGTGTTTCTCAGGGTTAGGTCAGTGTGTGGGTGCGGTGGGGGCATATCTTTTTATTTGAACTCTCACAGACACCCTTAGGGGTCACCAGCCCCCTTAGTTAGTACTTTAAGTACAGGGAGGGTCTAAGCACATTCTTACCCAGGTCTAATGGTCAGTTCACTCACTAACACTTTGGGTACCACCTCTACATGTAGGACCAGGTTGACCTGAGCACCACCACATGCTTACAGCATATTCCAAACCTTAAGGAACCTGGTCCATGTCCATTTAGCCTTGCTGTTAAATTGACTTAAACAATGGATTGATTAGTCAGGTCACCTGAATTTGTACTTATTATTATTAAGAACTTTGATTGCCCTAATCTTACAACTTTTGCTTATTTATCAGAGCTCTGAACTAAGCTAATTGTTATTTACTTATTCTAATAAATGTGGACCTAAGGAAGCTCTCTGTGACTCTAGCTGTCCCAAAATAAGCTTGTCGTGGCTTGATAACTGGACAAGAGAAATTACGGAGAGGGTGTGGGGTAATGCAGGATAATGACTCTTTGCACTTTCTACATTAGGGGTCCTTCTCATCATCTCTCCTCGCCTCGGTTCTCGGTCCACTCAACATCAGCCGGCTTGTTAGCACGTCACTCAGAAAGACGTAACGAGCGCTAGACAAAAGCCATTACCTTTGCAATTGAGCAATTCAGTCAGTCAATCTGAAAGGTGGACGGCGCCTACTCTTATCAGCCAGAGATTGTGCCAAATAATCCACCGCATCATTTCAAAAGCCATCCAACGAGATAAGAGAGAAACTATGCATGTATCTTTTGAGTGGTCTTCCATACACATGCTTACAAAGCACTTGATGACAGAATATTAGACATAGCCAATTCCACCTAATTCCGGTCATGATTACGGGAATAGTACTTTATCACACAGCCTCGCAGTCCTTCCAGTTACCAATTATTCGATTTAACGACACTACCGAGACCCTCAAATAGAAAAATAGAAAACTCCCAGAACCCCAGTGGGAGAAGGAAAAAACATTTAGAACACGAAGTATCCTTTTAGAACCTAGACTGATGCCAAGCGCCTGAGCAGTCGGACATAACAAAATGTTAAGTTAGCTAGGAGCGAATTGGCAACAAAGCAAAGCCACGTGGAAAACCACCAGTCAATGTCAAAAAGGCCTTCGGTTTCTGTGCTGTTTCAGCACATTCTCGTGCATATTGAGTTGTAATTGTGGTATTAAACAATATGAAATGGACTAGATGCGATGGGAAATAGACTTAAGGATGATATTGAACCATTCCGGTTATAGGTGTAGGAGATTTTACAAAAACTGTTGTAGAATTTGGAAACACTTTCATGTGTTATATTTCTGTAATTGTTGCACTAGCACTAATAATGATAATTATGATTATTATAATTATCCTATGGCTACCAAAACAACTGCACTCTGTCCAGTAGTTTGTTTTAAATAGGTTGCGCAACACAATAACGTTTTTTAAGACACTCCAATTTTGAGTATATTCTTTCTAACTCAACTTTGTAGTCACCTTTTTGGATAAAAGCGTCTGCTAAATAAAAACGGAAATGGATCAAAACAGCAGGTGGTTTGGAGATAAGCACAAAGACAGGTTGCAGGACGCACTTGGCCGTCCGGACATTGAATCCACCTGTTCACAAAGTCCCAGAAGAGACGACGCTTGTTCCTTTGTCCATCCAATCACAGCATGGACGATGTGTGTGTGTGTGTGTGTGTGTGTGTGTGTGTGTGTGTGTGTGTGTGTGTGTGTGTGTGTGTGTGTGTGTGTGTGTGTGTGTGTGTGTGTGTGTGTGTGTGTGTGTGTTGTTGGGGGGGGGGGGGGGGGGGGGTCGGTATGTGTCACATAATAACAAAACCAAAACCATGATCTGCATATGTATCGGTTACAGGAACCAACAGACTGTGTAGATTCGTTGGGGGGGGGGGGGGGGGGGGGTGTGAGAGAAACCCGTCTTTTCGGTGACAACCAGCAGGCCCAACACCGTTGCCTCAAGCTTCAACCGAATGCGCGTGGCGTTAATTACCATGCATCACCCCCCCCCCCCCCCCCCCCCCCCCCCCCCCCCCCCCCCCCCCCCCCCCCCCCCCAGCAACCCATCCCCCCTTCCCGTTCAAATAAACATGGCTTCAAAAGGGGAACTTAGGAGTTGCTCTCAACCAGAAAAGATGCCCCTCTACAAGTTGTTTATTTCTGCCAAGTCGAGCTGAAGTCCGTTTGAGAGGCTTGGAGCGGACACTGCACCGTGTGCCGACTGGAACCGTGGAACCTGCCGCTGCACGCTCCAACACGCGCGCACTTCGCCGGGCGCCCCTGCCGCAGCCGCAAACGCGGAAAATCCGTTTGGGGACAGCGTGATAACGCTCACTCACACACACATACCGGGACACTCACCATGTATCCTACACGTCATTCAGATACTATGAACATCAACGGGTTTGTTTTGAGTCCCGTTTGTATTCCGAGCCGTCTTATATTCTTCTCAAAGTAAGTCATTAAGTAGCTGAAGTACAACTCCATGCACTCACCTGAGTTCCTCCAAATCCGTTCCTCTGGTAAAGCCTCCCGCTCTCACCCCAAAACTGTATCGGTCTTCTCTCAGTCTGTCTTCTCTCTGTTCTTCTTGGGAGCCTTTAGGAGTCCTTGGACAGCAGAGAGAGGAGTAGCGGTGAACCACTGTAGCAGTCTGGAGTAAGTTCCATGATGTGGACACAGAAACACACACACACTCACACACTGTCATAGGAGTGTGCTAAGTACCTAGCGTACTACCGCTAAACTTGTGTGAACCGGAGTGGGGCAGAGACACCTCTGACTGCCTCTCCCCTCCTCCCTCCTCCATGGTAGACACCGTCCCTCCTGCATGACACACACACACACACACACACGCGCACACACGCACACACACACTCAGTGAAGACAAAGTCATGCTCTCATACACTAATACATATAATTAATGTTAATTAATAAACACTAATGTAAAGTAACATTTGTTATTTGTTTACAAGTAACTAATGTAAATTAACATTTGTGTGTTACTTTACTTACTGTGTGTGTGCGTGTGGATGAATGTGTACCCCCACTCTCTATCACACACACACACACACACACACACACACACACACACACACACACACACACACACACACACACACACACACACACACACACACACACACACACACACACACACACACACACACACACACACACACACACACACACACACACACACACCAGATTGTGGTGCAGGGTTCCCGCCCTGCACTCTGCTGGGGCCCTGGCAAAACTACTTCCTGTGTGTGTGTGTGTGTGTGTGTGTGTGTGTGTGTGTGTGTGTGTGTGTGTGTGTGTGTGTGTGTGTGTGTGTGTGTGTGTGTGAAGGTATGTGAGCATGTGTGCGCGTGTGTCTGCATGTGAGAGAGGGAGAGAAAGACAAAAAAGGAGTGAAAGAGAGAGTGGCAGTAAGAGTAGCAGAGTGAAAAAGAGTGAGAGAAACATCGTGACCATATCATCGGACATATGTGTTTTAAAAACAATATTTTAAAGTATGCTAAAACATTTCCAAAGCAAACCCATAATTTCACAAATCCCATACTTCATAGGTCATACACCAAACTTCATTTATCGCCAAGGGAAAACTGGCGATCACCCACACACATCACAGGACTTTGTACAGCCCATTTGTGATTCATGACAAATTAATGAATGGAAGTCGATACTAAATATTATACAGTGCATCCGCTTATGTAAATCACAACAATAAATGATTACTGTGATTATTCACTCCAAGTCTATCATTAATTTTAAGCAAAATTAATTTAGCAAATGCTTTTAGAAAATGCATTATTACCTCTTTATCACTAGGCCTATTTCTCCAGGTTTTTCTGAAAATAACATACCCAAAGTAAATGTAGTATATCTCCACAACTGCAAGGGCTATAATATGTCATCTTGGTGCACAATAACCTTTTACTGTTGTTTCCCCCCCCCCCCGCCTCATGTTGATAATTAATAATTATGTTGAAATAAAAGTCAACAACATAATGACACGCATGGAACTGGCTTAACCAGCCTCGTTAACCTAACGCCAACATGCAAATCATAGAGTGGATTAGTAATCGTGGGCCAGTGTGTACTATAAATATAGATAGATGTTATTGCAATGAAGACAGTGACTTTGGAGGCCTTTTGTGATGCAATTCACGGTAATTATTAAATTAATGCCTTTTTAATTAACGCAAAACATGAAAGGGATGGTCACAAAGATCAAAAGCTTCCCCTTATGAATGAACTTGAATTTATGTATGAATGAATTTCTGAACACAGTGAAACTAATTGCGTTGGCATCTGCAGACACAGGAAGAGGTGTTATTTGTGTTTAAAGCTCTGAATGGGTTGGCCACTTCCTATATCTCTGATGTCCTAGGCCCTCCATTATAATTCTAGGTCCCTTAGGTCCTCTGACCAGATAGCCTACTTAAACTCTTTCTGCAGACTCTGTTTAAATCAAAGAGTGATCATGCTTTTGCCATTGCTGCCCCAAGCCATTGCAAAAGTCTCCATCTGCTCTTTCTATGGACACTTCAAAATCCCGCCTGAAAACCTTATTTTTCTCCCTGGTGAAATCCCTCCTTGATCTTTTTCTCTTTAGGTCTTGTAAAGTCAAACTGTTGGGCATGAACCAACATTTTATCAAGGAAAAGTATTTAACAGGGAAAAGAAACAGCACATCTTCCCCCAGATCAATGGCGACTGCTGGGAGAGAAGTACACCAAACAGCGGAACACTAAATATAACATGAGCGATGTACGTCAAGCTAAGAAAATGGAGAATGGCTTGGGAAATGGTCTCGTTTCAAAGGATGGGGGTGGGGGTGGGGGGGGAGAGACGCTTCCCCTTTAAGGATGAAACAGGCTGCGGCATCCGCTAGGCTGGAGGCCCAGTGTGTTCAGGCCAAGGTAGAGAGAGCTGACATTTACACCCCAGAGAGAGAGACCACATGGACCTGTGGAGAGAGGAGGAGGAGAGGAGATGGGGAGGAGGAGGGAGGGGGGGGGGGGACATGGGGGGGGGGGTTGTGGATAGAAGAGGACGTGAGGGGGAGACGAAAAGGATGGTGAAGGAGAGGGGAGAGAGAGGGAGGAGAGGGGGGAGTGGAGAGAAGAGAGAGATGCAAGAACAAAGAGGAGAGGAGAGAAGAGGTTTAAAGGACTGGAGCATTACAATTGCTAGAGATGGATGGAATCAGTAAGAGGAAGATGAAGGGGAAGTTGGTTTTATAGGACAGAGACAGACGCCCATGACGTTAGAGAGCGAGACAGAGAAAGATAAAGAAGAGATGTGAAAGATGAGAGAAAAGAGACGATTGGATGAGATCGATTTTTTGGAGGAAAGGGAAAAAAATTAAAGTGGCTTTAATGAAAATACAAAGAATGAAGGAGGTAAAGTAAGAGAGAGCGAGCGAGAGCAGGCTGGAACGGACAGAAGGATGTGGTGGAGAGGAGTGGAGGGGGGGGGGGGATGGGATAATACCTTGAAATAAACACAAACAGAAGGTGGGCAGCGATCCACCAGGACCTCCAGGTGACCCTGAGAGGAGGGAATCAAGACTATCAGCCTCTCCCAGCAGAACCATGCTGGGCCATCCCTCCACCCTCCCCCCAGCCACAGAGACCTCCACATACCAGCCCCGCTCCACTGCTACAACCAGCAATCCACCCTGACATTAACAAGACAAGGACCAAGATCATCAGGAGCAAAATCAAGAGGTCATAAGGTAAGAATGGAAACAAATACATCCAGGGTTGTATTTATCTTTCAACACAAGTTAATGTCCAAATATATAACATAATTTCAATCGATCCTCCACCATCAATCCATCAAACTTTATTGAAATGTCAAATTTTGCAAAACTGCTATAAAATGTGTTTTACAAGGAAGACAAAGAAATAAAATGTGTTTTAAAGAATAAAATATCTATAGTAATGTTATTTATACATTACTGTTGACAGTTGGTACCTCGTTGCGATCATCCCGGTCTTGCAAGTTCACATAATGTTCTCTGCAGATCATAATTGCCTTGATCCTGTTGAAAGAAAAAAATGTAATGACAGGACCAAACAGTGATCGAGTTTCAATTAATGAATAACAAACTAAAGTTTGGCAATCTACGGAGCAATTGAAACAGTTGTTTCCATGTCAAAGTTTTCCGGATAATGTGAGACTTATTTTGGCATATTTTGAAATAAATTGGTGCACAGCCAAGACCAGACTGATAACCATTGTGAAACACGACAGTGAATATCTAGATGGTCTCACAAGGCTAGCGGGTGTAATCTGAATTCAGCTCTTCAAAAACACATTCAGTTTAGTTTTCCCCTTCCTGTAAAACTATTGATGGTGTTGAAAGTTCTGACAATGTACAGCTGGTAAGAAGTACTTATTTTTGTACTATAAAGTATGTCCTGATACAGCTGTATGCTTTGGGCTTAGTGCTACCAAAACAACAACTAGCAAGTCCAGCTGAGTTCTACTGGTTCTCCTTGGATCGCAGAGTTCTGATTGGTTGGTTGTGGTGGTTTGATGGATCTCCGGTGGTTCTTTTGGGGTCTTGATGGTTCCTCTGGGCTTCTGTTGGTTCTAATTGACCTTTGGCGGGTGTTACAACCCACTGTCTAGAGGTAGTGGGGGAGGTAACGGATGTATAATGGCCAGGTTATGGATGATAGAGGAGTAAGTTGTGGGTGAACAATAAAGGACTGGAAACAACAGATGATGGTGAACAGGGGTTTACTGGGGCATTGATGAACAAAAACACAAAACAAGCACCACACCACAATGCAACCCGGCCTTGGGACTCGAGTGTTGCCAAAGAAAAGAAACCAAACAAAACAAAGTTAAGCTAACAGCTAACAAGTAGACTACACATCTACTTCCCTAACTAAACTAACCCAAAAATACAGTGCAACACTCCTAACCTAATGTATCTAAACAGAACAGCACTACATGATGTTAATGTATAGAGGCCTCTGTTCTACCTGTCCCAAGACCGCAAAGTAGCAACAAAGAACATATAAATGGTGGGGCTAACAAACAGTTCACAAGTATAACAAAACTATCCAGGGACACAAAACAGGGTTACCCTCAGCAGACCCAAAAGTGAGAGAGCACTAGCCTAACAAAACTGGCTTTTAAATGTGTGGCAGGCCTCCCTTGCTGGGAACTGATGAGGTGATTGGTGGAATCTGATGAGCTGATTGGTAGAGGCGGGATGATGATCAAAGTATTAATTGACTGGCACCTGCACATGACAACAGAGGGGAGACAAGACAGCAACATACAAACAATGGCCGAAACATTGGTTTTCTGGAGGGTTGATGGCCATCTGTCATCCCCCCTCCAACAGGTCAGGCATGGCAGGTTAACTAATGGACCCACCCCAGCGTTTCACTATTGGCTCTCACTCACAGTGCTGACATCTCGTCTCCTAATCGTCTCTCGACGGTCCGTCTGTCACCAAGTGCTCCTCCTTGCTGGCTCCTTTGCTCCTGGCTCCGTTTGGGGGTTGAATGATAGTCAGAGAACTAGTGTTTATGGGAATCGTCAAGGTACACAAAGAAAAAGGCAATGATGTGCGTTTTAGAAAAAGGAGTTCGGTAGATCGGACACTTTGATAGCCGGGCGATAGATTGATGAAAGTGTGCCCGACAAGTTGATGCAAACTATCTCACTCTCGCTCATATCTTCTCAGTTTGTCAACAAACGGCAAAGAATAGCTCTGCCAAGAGGTTGCCGTTTTATTCATCAGAAGAACGGCTAAGAATGGGAATGTCGACCACGAGGGCTGTTAATATTAATACAAATACTGTGGATTCATTCGATTCGATGCCTTTCAAGGGACCCAAGGACGCTTTACATATAGGAGAAAATTATATAGTAATACAAGAACAGAAGGATGGCAAACTGTTACAATTCGGATTGATTTCCACCAAGGAACAAATCAACAGAAGAAAGGATTCCATTGCCCCGATGGAATGACAATGAGAATCACAAGGTAACTCTCTTTAAATTCAACCCTGTTAAAAAAATCAATAAGCACATCGATAAAAGGAAGCAACGAAATAAAGTGACGAAATACTAAAACAAAACAATATAATACAGCGAAACAACGAAACTGAAGAGAATATGAAAATCAGGATTAAGGGTGGGAAAGCTGACTGATTGTTTTATTAAATGCCCTCGATCACAAACACTACACATTGAATTACACCACTGACAAGTTTAAACAAGTACAGTGAAAGAGCTCTAGGCATTATCAGGCTACCTAGCAAGTCCCATGCAAGACTGAGACTCGCAAATGGGTTGACACTTGAAAGGTAGACCGCGGCCAGTGTTCCGGTAATCCAGTAATTATTTTCATAACTTTAGCCTCTAATCTAACATCTCATAAACCAAGCCCCTTCTTTTCCTACCTTCTTCTCTCCACATTTCCATTCATTTTTGTTGTTGTTGTATGATTAAAGGTTTTCTGCACACATTCTTCCTCCAAAATAATCATATGTGACATCGCATTGTGAGGTCAAAGGCTTAAAGGAAAGCCTCCGGGATTATTTAACTTGGACCATGTTTTCAGATCGTTTTGGGTCTGAGGGTCTAATGTGGACAACAGTTTTTGAAATTGGTGCAGTATTGAGCGAGAACACTGCAGTCATAATCCGCAAAAAGGGCTGCAATGTAATCCTTTGGGGCAATATCGTTGCGGCAATGTACGTCCTCTAAAAGTTCTTGTTTTGCCACTGATAGGTTCAGATAATATTCTAACATTATGGAAAGGACAGGTTTCGGCCATAACAGCACATGTCATCACACCAGAATGAAAAGTTATTCCTGAATCTCTAAAATGCGTTTGGAAGAGCAATGAACAAAAGGACATATCAATACTTTAGTGTTACATTCAATTTAATTTTGTGTGTCTGCTGCACACAATCAAACCTTTTAGAAGTACAGTCATTTAATAATGCCTATAATGGCTACACGGTATTTTCTTACATTTGTATTTATATATTTACTTTGGTTTCTAGCATTGAATGTGAAAAATTGTGAGGGTTTTGTTTTCAAGGTTTATACCAAACACAAACAACTTGTGAAATGTTTCTCTAAAGGTGAAAGCAGCATAAATACCACCAGTTTATTAGGAAGCTGCTTCTCGCGGCAAAACAAGAATCGTATCGTCTTACTGAGCTTTTTTTTGTGGAAACGTTCAGTAAAAGAGGAAAAAAGGGATTGACACATAAAGTGTGTTTGTGTGTGTGTGCGGGCGGGCGTGCATGTGGGCATGTATGTATATGTGTGTGTGAGATGATAGTTGAATGCAGACAGAACACGTTAGGACAACACAAGGAGGCAGCTGTTTGTTCCGGACTATTTCAACTAGAGACAGGCAGGCCCCTGAGTCACAATAAAAAAACAATGACTATCATAAGGTTTCCTTATTCCCTGTGTCCATTATCTCCATGCACATCTCCACACACTATGATGTATCAATAAATCAATCTACCATCATTCATACCACTCTTTCAGGAAACAACGCAACAAGAACGAGCAATAATATAAATCACAGATACATTTGAGGGGCAGAATTAAACAAACGAGATTTAGAAAGGTATGTTTTATTATTTAATAATAGAAAAAGGATTGTGATGCCCTCAATACATGAGGTACACACTAAACATAGTACACACTATGAGGTACACACTAAACATAGTGCACTCTATGAGGTACACACTGAGGTACACACTAAACATAGTGCACTCTATGAGGTACACACTAAACATAGTGCACTCTATGAGGTACACACTAAACATAGTGCACACTATGAGGTACACACCATGATGTAGTCCCAGAATTTATTTTTCAATTTATAGGAAAGTAGGGGAAAAGTCCATTTTCGTTTGTTTCTAAAAGGTTTAAGACATACATTTCAGATTATACTTTTTTTCCCACTAAATGGCACGTTGAAGTAGCCTGGCATGAGCCAGCCCTTACACTGAAATGTTTTATTTATATATTATTATTGTTTTCTTAGATGAAGGGACTGAAAAGACCTAACAGGATAGACAGGTAGAACCAGGCTAGGGTTGAAGCAGCCGAGGTCAAACAGCCGCTGTAATGGAGTCCAGCGGTTCTGTTACCAATTGTACAGAACAATGTGTGGAAAGAGGCAGGTGTGTTTCTAAATAGTTCATGTTAGTGTCGGCCAACATGTAATTATATGTTAATAGCGATCTTTTTTCATATGGAATATTCACCCTTCAAAATAATTTTATGTATACATGTTTAATGTTTTTAGTTTGTTTCATCTTGACAGGCAATGGTGACTGACTGGCCACCTGGAATCCATCTAAAACAAAGCATGTTCATTAGCAATCGCATTGGATATAAAGACTAAAAAAAAAAAAATATATATATATATATATATATATATATATATATATATATATATATATATATATATATATATATATATATGTACACAGAAGCGCTGAGCCATCGTCAGCGAAGCCACACCGGGAGATTCTCTATACTCTCTATAATTCCACACCTTCCTCCCTTTTGGGTGGTGGGAGGTTTTGGTGTTTATAGCATGCACAGGATGGGAGGTCATAACTCACAGGACATACTTGGTGATAAATGATTCTGTGTGTCGAGGCTGACCCGGGGGTCTGTAATATTCACATTTGAAACCATTAAGACAGCAACCACCTGAACGCAAGCCTAACATGGTGCCATCTCTGTTAACTTGATCAAAAGTAATCCACTCTGTTTCGTTTTGTTTCATCGGCATAATCCACCTGAATCAGTTCCCATGTCCCTCCTAATCACACGGCCAAGAATAAACAGACGGAGAAGTTACGAAACACGTGGTGCAAAACAAGACAACGTTGTCCTTTTTTCTTTTCCATGCTTTGACAAATCCCCTCTAATGTATGCTTGCATAATCCTGCGCCTTATTGCAGAGCCGCTGAAACTATCCTGTGACTATGGCAACGGGTCCAAACAGACTCCCGGTTGGCCTGGAATGGCTTGACATCGTAGACGGTACAATATATCTCTCTGGCTTCCCTCTCTACCTCTACCCCTCTCTATCAAATCAAGTATTCCTGTAGTCTCTGGCGTAAATGATAAGTCTCTCTCTCTCTCACCCTGTTCTCTATGTCCCTGCCGCTCTTCCTCTCCCACGCTCTCTCTATCCCCTGTCTAGAGAGAGTGATCACTTACATCGGAAGAGCTAGTATTTGAGAGAACAATGCAGTGAGTACAGGAAGGATGGACAGAGGGAGCACGAGAGAGAAGGAAAAAGAGAGACGGGGCCCAGAGGCTGGGCGCTAGACACCTGCGATCTCAGAGCATAACCACGCTGTTACACCTCCACTCCCGCCAGCAAATCAACAATGAACAATGGGAACCATTTTCAGAAGACGACAAACTGATGTTTTATCATTGGGGGAGTAAGGTGTAATTAGGGAGGGTTTGTCGGAGCTGCCTTTAATCCACCCAATCCACCCAAAACAAAGGCCTCTCTGTTAGCCCTCGCTAGAAGCCATTAGCCCTCGCTAGAAGCCATTAGCACCACGCAGGAATCTGAACAATAGCGAGAAGGTTTTAAGTTCCAATACAGGAACAACTGGGGGGAAAAAAATGGATCCCCAATGTGCCAGTTAGTACCTCGCTCAAGGGCTTCTTGTCGCCACATCACAGAGGCATGTCGGCATGTTGTTGGCTTGTCTCCACAGCTAGTGACAGCTCTTCTGCAGTTATCCACTGCACAGAAACTAGATGAAGTCAACACTGGCTTCAAGAAACCCCCTTGGCTACATACCAAGAACAAAAGCTGGATCTTCTTATTTACTGTTAATGCTGATTACGACCATACAACTGTCCATCCAACCAACCATCGATTCAACCATCTGTCCATCCATCCATCCCTTCATTTATTTAACCGTCTGCCTGTCCGTCCATCCTTCCCCCATCAAACCAACCGTACATCCATCCTCCTATCTTCCATCCATCCTTTCATCTGTCCATTGGTCCATTCAAACAATGTAAATCAATCAATTAATCAATTCAACCAATTAATTCAATTCAATTAATGAATCAATCAATTAATTAATTCAATTCATTAATCAATCAATTCATTAATTCAGCCACCCAGCATGCCTGCAACCATCTGTCTAAGATCGAACCTGTCCGTCCAGTGAACCCATGCTAAGAAGGTATTTGTGAGGATTAATGTGCTAAGTTTGGATAAAGGCATCCACCTTGTCTTTCCTCATTGCATTTAAATGAGCACATAAAAAAAAGTTATGTTTTCACAGTCTGTATTATCCTCAACAACTGTTCTCTATATTTTCTATCTTCTCCCACCATACACCTTTGTTGAGAGGAGCCAGCTCTGTATCCCTGACAACCCACATGCTGTCAAGCAATCCCAGCTTTCCTGGAAGTACACAGAAAATAAACATGTACTGGTCAAATAGAGCGGACTGTGTTTGAGTTTATAGCGTACTCTCTGTGTGTGTGTGTGTGTGTGTGTGTGTGTGTGTGTGTGTGTGTGTGTGTGTGTGTGTGTGTGTGTGTGTGTGTGTGTGTGTGTGTGTGTGTGTGTGTGTGTGTGTGTGTGTGTGTGTGTGTGTGTGTGTGTGTGTGTGTGTGTGTGTGTGTGTGTGTGTGTGTGTCTACACTGCGCTCCACTAAGATAAACATCCTTACAACATGTCCGTCTGTCTGCCAGTGTGTCCGATGCTCACTTTTAATGACTTCACTGACATGATCTGTTATTCTAAAATAAAGATTCTCTCACTATTTTGCTTTCACAATAACAAACCTCCTATAGGGCCGCTGCTGGTTGTGCAATCGCATTGTGTAAATCAGTAGCGTATATATTGTAGCTATTACCAACGGTATCTTATTTGTGTTGTTCAATTCTCTATGGATTTGCATTTGATTAGTTCTTCCATGCTGTTGTGTCACTAGAAGGTTCCACGGGAGGGGAGAGAGGAAGAGTGGAGGAGCCCTGATGTGCTTCTCCAGAGCTGATAAGAGCAGACAGAGAGCCTTTGTCTTCAAGGCTGAGCAGAAGAGAAATATAGGAGACGAAACATAGACCTCCTGTGTTCAGACTGACCATGATCATGACCCCACACACACACACACACACACACACACACACACACACACACACACACACACACACACACACACACACACACACACACACACACACACACACACACACACACACACACACACACACACACACACACACACACACACACACACACACACACACACACCTGGAGAAACATACAGCATACAGATATATAACTTATGTATGTTAAAAAAACAGAGAACACTTCTTCATCAAGGCGAGAAAGACGCAAACGTCCATGTTCGTGAAATATGTCACGATTGCCTTAACAACTTTACCGTGCTAGATTTGACGCGGTGATGTGTGAAACCACCTGGTTCCGATGACTGTATCATCGTTTACGTTTCATTTCTCTATAGCCATTCTCTAGCTAGCCTTGCTCTGACCCGGGTTAACCAGCTGCAACGTAAGCTAGGGCTGCAGCCTTGAGGGTTGTGTTTAGCGACCAGCGCTAATGGAGCGTTGGACTTGGAACGGAACACACCGTCGGAGTGTTTGTGTCGATTAAAGAAATGCCGTAACAAAAACACAAAGAAACGTGCTGGGAGGAAGGTGTGAAGAACAACACACACACATCAATGCACAAGTACAACTTCTCCTCTCTATCACACACGTTTTAACACACATCAGTGCACAAGTACAACTTCTCCTCTCTATCACACACGTTTTAGAAGATGATAAACTAATCTGGCAAACTACTAGTATGTGTGTAATTCAATTGTATCCACTTGTCATTTTATCTGTTTTATCTGCTCTCTCTCTCCTCCCGCAGACGGCATGCACTAGCGTGACATGTAATACGAAGGAATGCCTGCATGAGCCCGTGTAGGTATACTCACGCACAGCACAGACCTGCATGTGTACAGGTACAAACACACACACTTTCCCTTTGCTTATTCCTCCCTTTTTAAAATACGTTCTTGTAAACAATGTTTATGTGTGTGAAACCACGAAAACGCGTGTTTCCGAGGGCATTTAGGTGCGCAGCACCATTTACTCATCCGGCCGTGTCCCGCGTGGAGTCGGGTAAACTAAACACTTGTCCGCCGACTGGAGGGGACGCTGGGTTATCCCATGGTGATTACCGAGCGCCAGCCCCCCGCCGCTCAGAGAGACGGCTTTGGCAGCGGCCGAGTGCCTGGACACAGGGATGGGCAACACACTCCTAGGATACAGTCGATAAATACAGAACACCGAGGTTAGGAACCTGATCAAAGCGCAGTACCGCTTCTGAGCTACGGAAGCCTAATTGTTTCCCAATCAATAAATAATCCACCCAGTTGTTTTCGCTGTATACAGGATTCTACAACTTTATATCTTGATAAATCTAATGTCTTATATTTTCTGTTTTAGGCCTACTTAAGTTTTCATTAACCATGTGATTTTAAAACGGAGGCTTTTAGCATTACTACTTTTTTTTGGTTATGTATCAGTATTTTCTACATCTATTTATATCCAGTCACCGTTAACTTAATTTCTTTAACGCCACTTAATGGACACGATCCTCCCTCCTGGTCTTCACACCCACGTGGTGGGGGGTAGGAGGTGGAGAGGGGTGGGGGGGGGAAGAAGGTGGAGTTGGAGAGGGGCAGGGGGAAGGCTTCAGAAAGTCAAGCACAGCTACTGATGCGCATAAGAAGAGCGTGGAGGAAATGTATAATTGTTTCTCTAGCGGGAGATGGGACCTATTGACTCCTGGTCTCAATGACCCTTCACACATACAAACACGCACACACTTAAATTTCCTTAAACACACGTCCACAAACATACACTCCAGGTACATAATTACGGCACACCCACACAATCACATTAGAGTTAGGTGATGCTGGGGCGGGACTTAAAGATCCTGAACGATAGGTCCACTGCTACGCTCCACCACCATCGGATCGTTTTGTATACAACGCCAGCGAGAAGGGGACACACACACACACACACACACACACACACACACACACACACACACACACACACACACACACACACACACACACACACACACACACACACACACACACACACACACACACACACACACACACACACACACACACACACACGGGAGAAACAAAGGAAAGGTTTCCCCACTCTACTAAACGCTGTAAGTGTGGGCCAGAGACCTTCGGGGGATGTATTAACAAGATTCCATTCTCACCAAATCCACATCAAAGTCAGAGGAAGACAAAGACACAGATTTATCTAAAAAAAGAAAACAAAGTGGATAAAATAAATAAATCTGTAAATAGTTTGGGCCAAATACTGTGGCCTGTTTACTCAACACACTCACACTGCCATTAAAACACTTAAGTACACTTAACCGCACACTCAAACAATGACATCACATAGAGCCCAATCAAAGATTAAATTAATGAGCTGCGAATTGACAACGGCTCTTCAAAATGTTATCTCATTAGTTGAGGTTTATGAGATTGATAGGCCTAGTTGTCAAAAACACTAAATACTAATACTAGGACCAAATGTTCAGTGTTATTTTTTATTATATTATCAGAGGTGTAGTGAGTTTGACGAAACACCAATGATAACACTATGGCCATGTTCCATAATTAATATATTAGGCCAAATACACGTTCTAGTTGCATTTTAAATCTACTGCAGTCAAGCAGAATAATTGTTTTCCATATCAATATTCCATCTGATAATATAATAAAAATAACACTGAACATATTGAATTACTTTACCATTCAGTATCTTACCTTACCATATACAGTGGTATTGCATTGAAAAGTGCAAACAAGGAATCAACTGTTTTGGGGTGAAAGACTGAGAAGCATGCGATAGTCCAGTCAGAAATCGTAACACTTGATTTCCTTTAGAAACATGGAAGACAGCACACTCCTTTTCCATTCTTCTGTTCCATTATGATTTCTGGAAAACCTATCCCCTGCAGCCTTGGCCTTGTAACGGTGCAAATTCAATTCCATTCAGTGTATTTATTGTAGCGTGGAATAGGCTACAATCACAGTACAGTGTGAAGCACTGGAGCGGAAAGTGGAAAAAGTATTACAGATGAGAAGGAGGTAAACGGACAGCGTCCGAATAAACATGCAGCAATTTATGTTTCATGGTAAAAAAGAACAGCTAATTAAGGATAGCACTGTTGCGAGTGTGGTAGGCCTACTTGCTACTGGGTTTGATCCTGTGCGTTCCAATCACTCGTGTAGGCATCCCTGTGCAAGATGCCTAATCCCCTACATGCTCCTTGATGTCACTATAATCACCATCACTACAATCACTTTAAGTCACTTTGGATAAAAGTGTCTTCTAAATAAATAGTAATAGCAAATATTCTTTTTTTCCGCCAAATATATATATATTTTTTTATAGCTTATATTATAGCTTTATATTTTAGCTTTACATTGTAGGCTAAGTAGCACCTTAATGCCCTTTCTGAAGGCCATCAAAAAGTTAGCCTACAGTGTCGACAATGCATGTATAGATGTACGACACGTTTTATTGGTACAGTGATTTTCTAAATACTCAAATACACTTTGAATACAGTCTAAATAATATCCTAATTGTCATGACAAAAAAAGAAAAGTACGCTTACAGAATATATGAACGCGTTTACTGGAATAATGTTTCTTCAGCCAATTTTGTGTTGATAATGGGGAATCAACCGTGTGCGTATTTGTGGATGGGGTGTACGCATTACTGCGTGTGAATTGTCCATTTAGACTTAATACACAAAAACATTAGGACGAGATACTACAGTTTGAAGCATCCTTGAGCAAGTCACCCTACCTGCTACTGCTATCTGAATTCATAGGTGACCTTGGATAAAGTACAAATAAGTACATTACTAAATAAATAATACATCATGTAGTGCTGACCTGACACAATTGCAACAAAGTTAGCTGATTAAAATGGTAGGCCAGAGGTATTAAAAACTGGTTTTGTAATAAGGGGAGTTGACTCACTGCTCATGTTTTTTCGAATACCCCCCTGCAGTATAGGGCTACTATAGTACTGCTATTATTGTAATAACTTGTAGGCCTGCTGTTAGTAGTTTGAAGAATACTGGAATAGGTGAAGGAAAACTCGGTTACATGTCGCCCTCTTCTGGTCAAATTATTTTCCGATTTTCTTACCGGCAGTCAAACTTAATTCAAATGAGCAGTGGTGGAGTCAGGCAATTTTCAATGGGGTGGCCAGGATGGGACCAGTGGTAATTTTGGGTTGGCACAGAAATCACTATTATATGAACATGAAAATGTGTCTTAACTAGAAAGCAAGGGGCTATTTTAGGCACCTACAAAACATAACTACATTATTTGGAATTCAGGCAGTGGTGGAATAGATCAAATAATATTCAGTGTATCCAACATTTCTTTCTTATTCCTGTAGGTAAAGTAACACAGAAGCTTACACTATAGGTACAAAGTATGAGGGCTACTGTTCTGAGAGCAGGTGTTCAGCTCAGCTTATGATGTTCAACAGCACTATGAGCTCATTCTCCATCACTGTCATCATTATGCCGATGAAACAAAACGAAACAGAGTGGATTACTTTTGATCAAGTTAACAGAGACGGCCCCATGTTAGGCTTGCGTTCAGGTGGTTGCTGTCTTAATGGTTTCAAATGTGAATATTACAGACCCCCGGGTCAGCCTCGACACACAGAATCATTTATCACCAAGTATGTCCTGTGAGTTATGACCTCCCATCCTGTGCATGCTATAAACACCAAAACCTCCCACCACCCAAAAGGGAGGAAGGTGTGGAATTATAGAGAGTATAGAGAATCTCCCGGTGTGGCTTCGCTGACGATGGCTCAGCGCTTCTGTGTACATATGATTGCTAATGAACATGCTTTGTTTTAGATGGATTCCATCATCATCAGGGATACAAAGACACACAGAAACATCTTTAAAATAATTTCTCATCTAAGTCTGATTACATGATACTGTATGTAACCAATAAATACTTTATAATCAACATATACATAAAACCAAGAATTCTTGGCTCAGAATAAATTTCACATCTCAAAAAGCTGCACGAACATTTGAAAGTAAATCACAATAGCCCTTAACAGACTGACAATAGAGGCCTTGCACCGAATATTTGTCCAGGTCTCTTTCTTCCAGCATGGCTGCCTGTAACCAAGCACTCTGCGAAAGGCCTCTGTTGTGTACATACTGAATTCAAATTTGTATACATATTTTACATTGACATAAGCGCAAGTGTGTCTCAACTTTTACATTTGAGGTCTGTTTCAAAAACCCTATGACCTGGCCCTCTGAGCTAGCACTGAAAGTAAACTTCACTTATTATTCTGCACAATTGTGCACAAATACTACGTTACACTTATAACAAGAGGTAATAGTGCATTTTCTTTTGGATCCACCTGGCTCAAACTAATGCTCAAAGGCAATAATATTCCCTTTTGAATCCCCCTTGTCTGCAACATACACATATGACATGCCTGTCACACGGTCATCTTACAACAGCTGTATTCTGCGATTATTGTGGTTTGTTGCAAAGCGATGCTATATCTGCTGTCTCTCGCTTCATTTTTCTGACATAATGCAAAATGCAGAATATATAAAACGTACCATCATTATAACGCCCTGGCAAAGTTAACTAAATAACTATGTTTATGAAATTGCCTGCTCAACTTATCAAGCCCTGACAGATGTCTCTGTAGTAAAAACAAGCGAATTATAATTTATTTCAATGTAGCTAATCTAATCAAGTTACTGTAGCAATACAATTAGCTAAAATATTGCAACAAACGACTGTATCCTTTAGCAAAGGATTAGTGTGTTTGCTATAACTCTTTGATTATCTAAAAACAAGCCCCTACTAGGAAGCTAGGCAGAAATTAAACTGGTGAATTACTATTTGAAATAAAACGGAACGTACCAACATAATGAGCGGAGAGTAAACGCCTCCAGCGTATTTGAAATAAAACGGAACGCACTAACATAATGAGCGGAGAGTAAACGCCTCCAGCGTATTTGAAATAAAACGGAACGCACTAACATAATGAGCGGAGAGTAAACGCCTCCAGCGTATTTGAAATAAAACGGAACGCACTAACATAATGAGCGGAGAGTAAACGCCTCCAGCGTATTTGAAATAAAACGGAACGCACTAACATAATGAGCGGAGAGTAAACGCCTACTGCCTTACTAGTAGGTCGGCATCGTGAACGACGAACAATTATTCGAAATATAATTGGACTCCACACTGCTATGCCTCAAAATGTAACAATACATCTGTTTTGTGCCTGGACAGTTTACTTATGGGAGATAACTTTACTTTAGGTGTTTGCACCATGCATAAAAAAGGTTAACTAATGCTAACCGTTTTATATATTTTTTCTAAACTTCGCTAAAAATATACAGTCACGGATGGAATAATTTAAAGCGTCGAAAAGCATTTTCCTTCTGATGTTATAAGCTTACCTGTACTCATTTGTTGGTTGACTAGACTTACCAGTTGTAAAGGTACGTCTCCAGGGGAACTGGTGGGTGTGTGAGCGCCTAAAATGCATCCCAGGTGCGTCGCGGCTGTAAAATGGTTCCGGAAATGGTTCCGCCTAATAAAAAACTAAAATGGCCACCGTGGACTGAAGCCTGGCCAACCCACAAATCCGCGCCTGCAAATTAGGAGAATTTAGGTGAACTTTGGATCGAAATACAGTTTATGTTGGTCATTCAAACTAAATTAAATAGCCTTATTTTGTTTTGTAATGTGTTAACATGAATACATTTAACATTTTTTCTTTAATCTGGTACTGCATGCCCAAAACATTTGAATGATAGTGTTGATGTTGATTGCCCGCCGGTGTGTAAACAAGAGGAAATGAAAGAGCACGTGGAGTGGTGGATACTGGCACCTGCTAGGTGGCGGAAGTGACAGCATGACAGAGTGTAAGAACTAGTTGAACCACAGGGAAAAAAATGACTTAAAAGCACGACTCAGAGGAAACAGTCTGGAAAGTAAGAATGGTCTTTACTAAAAAGCAAGGGTCGGTAATCAGTTGGAGATCAGGCAAACAATCCGGCAGGGAGTAGACAGGCGTAGTGGTTCGGTACACGGGTAATCAGTTGGAGATCAGGCAAACAATCCGACAGGGAGAAGGCAAAGGCGTAGTAGGGGATAACAGGCAGGAATCAAAAACCAGGAATCGTAGAAATTGCTTAAAGTAATGCTGGAACGTTTGACACGGAGGAACAAAGACGAACTGGCACAGAGGAAGGGAAACACACAGACTAAATACACTAGGAGGGAACTGTTAATGAGGGACAGGTGAAAACAATCAAGGTGAGTGGGAACAATCAGGACCAGGAAACAAAAGAACAGAGGGCAGTCTTCAATGAAGGGGGCGTGATGTGACACAGTCTGTATTCTGCTGTGAGAGAAACCTCCCACTGAAGTCCATCAACCAGGGAGTTTGTGTCACCTCGAGGCTAAAGGAGGTAGTAATGGTGGTATTGATAAGGACTTGTTTATTGTCATGAGTATATGTAGATTGTTTCTAATGTTTAGTAATGTTGCTTTATTTGGATCATAAACATTGAATTGCTCATCATTTGTCATGTCTTTTGTAAAGCCAATCTGTTTGATGTGCAGCAGGACTTGGCCATGAAGAAAACATTATGCAGTTAACAAATCTTGATGCCTAAACTTATACTTGTGTATATGCATAGGAAATAAATCAAATTAGATATAAACTAACAATATCCAAAAACGAGGTAAAACAGGAAGGGAAAAGCATGAAAGATACTTAGAGACCTCTGGTTCAGTTCATATCTGCTTTTCAAACCACAGTACTGACACAGCTTGCACAGGATGAGCACGCATAACAGAGCAGTGATGCTTTGCAGGTAAAACCACTGGCGTAAAGGTCACAGCGCTAGATCAGTTGACTAAACATTATATAGGCTGCACCTTTTTATGTGTCAGGTAAAAATATTGATATTGGATGTGTTGATCTTGTGCCCACAAAAAGTGTTTATCGTGCATGAATGTGTGTAAGCACACAAATACTTACACACAGCAGACACACACATCAAGTCAAGCAGTCGTCCTGCACTTTTGAGCTGACATGTTTCCGTTACTGTGACTCTTGCGTGTCTTTCTTTGGTACTTGGTGACTAGTTACACTAATTACAGCAAGTAGGATGGGAACTGGGAGAAGGAGAAAGGTCCGAAGGTGGTCTAGTACTGGAAGGATAAAGGTCCCCTATTTTACCACAAGGTGTCATGTTGATGATTCCTTTCTGAATATCTCCCTTTATGACATCACAATGTGGGAGTGTCCACCCAACTGGGAGGAGTGGGCTGGTGGACTGCATCGACTGGGAGGTGTGAGTTGATCTGTGTGTCACACATCTGAGTAGACACTCCCACTTGTATAATGTCACACAGGACTACACTTTGAAATGGCTCGTCAAAGCGACATCGGCCGGTAAATAGACCCTATATAGAACCAAACAAGGCTAAGATAACTGACAGATCTACAAAGCAACTGAATAATAGGTGCTGGTAACAATTGCCAAGACATCATTGGTTGTGTATGAATTATTGGTGATGTGTCTCTGTAATGGACTGATGTTGCATCTGATGCTCTCTGCAGCCCAATATGATCCCAAGTGAATAATACTATTAAGATATTAAAATCTCTGAATTAAATTGAATCAACCATTGTAATAAGATTGTAACAATTGTTAAAGTACTGAATTCATGAACTCCACTCGAGATAAAAAGAATACAAATTTAACGAGTGAAACAAGTGAATATTCTCTGTTCACATACACAAACATCACCATTTAGGTTCAGTCAGTGATGTGAAATGTATGTCCATTTCCTGGTTGGTTTCTGAAGGACCTCAGTAGCACATCCTGTTGATACCTACAGCCAGGTCTATTTATGCTTACAAGTGTGGGTGGTGTGTGTAAAAAAAAACTCCCCCAAAGTTTAAGTGTGGAAGAAAGTGTCAAAGTCCTGAAGGAGCCCAGCTGGTGGGGCAAAACGGTTAGCTGGTGGGGCAAACGGTTAGCTGGAGGGCTAAACGGTTAGCAGGAGGGGCAAACGGTTAGCAGGAGGGGCAAACAGTTAGCAAGAGGGGCAAACGGTTAGCAGGAGGGGCAAACGGTTAGCAGGACGAGTTAACGGTTAGCTGGAGGGACAAGCCTTCTGACCCCGGGGCTCCTTGTTTGACCACAGGATTAGCAGGGAGGTGGGAAGGAGCAGGCACCTTACGCAGGTTGCTGGCATGCCACCGAGACCTGTCTGTGAGCTGGTAGGAAGCCGGGCCCAGCTGGTGGTTAACCTGGCAGGGTGAGGACCACAATGAGCTCAGTTTATTGGCTCGTTGGGGTCCACAAGCTCTGACCCAGTCCAACACTCTGATAGCTGATGGCTTGGTTCTGTGTTTCCTGTCAAACCTTTGTTTCCATCAGCCACAATTATATTAACATGAACAGCAACCCACAGAAAACTAGGTGGATCATTGGCTTGCTTCATTCAGTGTCTCTAGGTTGCAGCCAATCACAGTTGGTCTATGGTATGTAAATGGTGTCTTTTAAATCCAAATCTTTCATTAGAGCGAGTACAGGGCTAGCTCAGCTTCAGCGCCAAAACCGTGACAATGTTTTTTGCCATGATAATTCTGAGTAATGCACGTAAGTAAATTCCTTCTTATTCCTTTTCTTTCTATTTTGTGTAACTTATTTGAAATGATCCAGAGGTGTTTGGTGACAATGTAACTAGCATTGCAGTATAGGTCTATTTCTTCATTTATTTATGTATTTACAAAACTAAAGACACTAAAAAATTAACAAATGTTTAGGGTTAATTATTCATAAATCTTATTTTTCTTTTCTTTTTTAGTCCTGATTCAGGCCCATGAGAGTCCTCGATTGGTCTATCTGACTTCAGCAGGACTTGGAGATACTGTTACTCTTCATTGTGGAGCTAAAAGAAGGAATAACGATAATATCCACTGGTTCAAGCAATCTCCTGGATATTTTCCCCAAATGATAGCTTCAAGTGTGTTTAATACAATTAAGATCAAGCCCCCCTTTAATTTAAGTTTCACAGTGGATGAAGGTGATCCTGACTTTAATCTGATCATTCAAAAAGTAACTAAAGGTGATGAAGCAAACTATTTATGTCAGCAATACCTAGTTAACACGTGGCTTAATTGCACCTTTCTGTCTGTCAAAGGTGAGATCAATCTTTTTCAATGTTTATATTCAATATCATTACAAACATTTTAAGAACTTTTTAATGATAGCTGTATTTTACTGTGGAGATCCCAACGACCATAGGTTTGTCTCCCAGACTGTGGTCCAACAGCCTGTGTCGACATCAGTTCAGCTGGGAGACCCTGTGGCTCTACAGTGCTCTATTACCTCCCAGAGGACGGACCACCGTAACCAGTGCCAAGGGGAACCCAGTGTGTACTGGTTCAGATCTGGATCAGGACCATCTCACCCTGCTGTCGTTTACATGAATGGAAACAGGAGCGGTGAATGTCAGGATAGTTCTGGGCCTCCGTCTGCTCCACAGAGCTGTGTCTACACTCTCCCCAAGAACAATGCAGACACCTCTGATGCTGGGACTTACTACTGTGCCCTGGCAGCATGTGGGGAAGTTGTGTTTGGAAATGGAACTAAGATCGACCTTACAGGTCAGTATATTGGCGTTTTTTCTATGTAGTGTAGATTCACTCAAAACAAGTGCTTTGCATTGAATGCAACTTTGCTCTGTATGCCAAACCAAACGTTCCCAAAGAAAATGTCCGTTTAGTTTTAACCTTAAATCTCTGGGATTATTTTTTACATTTCAACCATAATTTCAGAAGAGGAAGTAAAAAGCCTCTGCACATTATAGCCATGCAGCGCAGTATTTTCTTTTGTTGGCAAAACTATAAAATAGAAGAATGCAGAAAGTACAACAAAAATCCCAAAGTATGATGCAAATGGAAAAACTAAGTACACATGGATTTACAATAAAAGGTATTTATGGTTGTATATTTTTATGACTAATGAGGCCCATGCGAGTGGAAATGGTGCAGAATTAAAGTGAGCTAAAGCTTTCTGATGACCCAATGTGATTATCTGATTCTAGAACCTAAGTGGCATCTAGTTACCATGGTGCTTGGAATACTGTTGGCTTGCTGTCTGGCTGGGATTATAATCCTATTTCTAACCAGGATTAAAAAGCATGTTTGTGATCATCGCAAAGGTACAACACATTCTCCAGCATTTTTTCTGTCGGACGTTGTGTTTTGACAGACATATTTAGTAGTGTGACATGTATTTCATGTTTTAATTAAGAGCATATATATTCTTTGGTTCTTATTGACAGCAACACAGAGTGCTTCCTGCCATGTTCCACGAGACTCAGAGATTCAGGAACAACAGGTACATCTGTTCAACATGTTGCATTGGTAGACTTTGACAATTACTTTGTGTCACAGAGCACAAAACCAAGTCGTATCCTGTGACGTTTTATCGATTGTTCATTCTTAAAATGAATCATTCTCGAGCAGAGATGTCGTTGGCCTTTTGAATGTATTGGTGATCAAAAATGAAAATGTACCAATGTATTTAAAAAGTTAGACACAAATGACAATCTTTGTTCTCATCTGAACAGTTGAGCTACCTGGTCAAATGAACGGGTCTAGTGTTTAGTTATGGTAACAAACCAGCAACACACATACAGAAGTAGGATAATATTTGACTTTCACTCTAGAAGAAGTGGTCTCTACTACAGCTGTGAATCCTCTCAGATGTTTCGTAGTAATACAGTTCTCTGTTGTAGGACAGGGAAACTGATTCCTTGAACTACGCAGCGTTGGAGTTCTCTGGCAGGAAAACCAGAGGAGGGAAGAAGAACAGTGAAAGGACTCAGGAGAGTCTGTATTCTGCTGTGAGAGAAACCTGCCACTGAAGTCCATCAACCTGGGAGTTTGTGTCGCCTCAGGAGGCTAAAGGAGGTAGCAATGGTGGTATTGATAAGGACTTGTTTATTGTCATGAGTACATGTAGATTGTTTCTAATGTTTAGTAATGTTGCTTCGTTTGGATCATAAACATTTAATTGCTCATCATTTATGATGCTGTCTTTTGTAAAGCCTATCTGGTTGATATGCAGCAGTAGATAGTCCATATCCTTTCTTTTACAGTTAAAATGTACATGTTTTCTTACAAAAAATGAAATAAAGAAACTTTGAGAAGTGGGTAAAAGATGAGAATGGACACACTGACATACAAAGACAGCTATCAAATTAGATTTAAACAATCAATATCCAAAAAACAAGGTAATACCGGATGGGGTCATAGTGAGAGATATTTAGAGACCGATGGTTCAGTACATTTCTGCTTTTAAAACCACAGTACTGACACAGCTAGCACAGGATGAGCATTCCTTACAAGGTAAGTGATGCTTTGCAGCTCAAACCACAGATCTAACGGTCACAGCAAAAGATCATGAGGCTATACACTATATAGGCTGCACCTTTTCATGGCGTGAAAGTCAAAAATACACCAGTTGGGTTAATCTTGTACCCAAACAAAGTGTCACTCAAGCACGCATGTGTGTAACCAAACAAAGACTTACACCTCTAGTCAATAAAACGTCCTACACTATTGAGCTGAGCGGTATTTCCTCTACTGTTAGTCTTTTTCTGGTGCTCCGAGGCTATATACAATTATGACAGTGAGTATGATGGGAAGGGGGGGGGGGGCAAGGAAATGGTCCAGCGTTGGTGCCGATCTGGGTACATTAGGGCCCCTATTTTACCACAAGGTGTCGTGTTGATGAGTCATTTATGAATACATCCCTTTATGACATCACAATGTGGGAGTGTCCACCCAACTGGGAGGAGTGGACTGGTGGACTGCATCGACTGGGAGGAGTGAGTTGATCTGTGTGTCACACATCTGAGTAGACACTCCCACTTTTATAATGTCACACAGGGCTACACTTTTAAATTGCTCGTCAACGCGACACCGGCCGGTAAATAGGGACGCTATATAGAACCAAACAAGGCTAAGATAACTGACAGATCTACAAAGCACATGAACAAAAGGTGCTGGTAGCAATTGCCAAGACATCATTGGTTGTGTATGAATGATTGGTGATGTGTCTCTGTAATGGACTGATGTTGCATCTGATGCTCTACAGCCCAATATGATCCCAAGTGAATAATAATATTAAGATATTAAAATCTCAGAATTAAATTGAATCAACCATTTTGATAAGATTGTAAAAATTGGTAAAGTACTGAATTAACTTTAGTCTTTTGAAAATTAAAAATATATATTACAAGTGAATCAAGTGAACATTTTCTATTCACATACACAAATATCACCGTTTAGGTTCAGTCAGTGATATGAAATGTATGTCCATTTCCTGGTTGGTTTCTGAAGGACCACAGCAGCACATCCTGTTTATACCTACAGCCAGGTCTATTTATGCTCACCAGTGTTGGTGGTGTGTGTAAAACAGAGACAATGCCAGCCACAGCCCTCGCCTCTCAGCTCATCTGCTGCTTGAGTCCTCGCTCTCTCTTTCCAACCCAGTGGTTAAAGAAATAGCTACAAAGGAAGTCACACTAAAAGTTGTTTTATCTGAGAAGGACGAGGACCCTCGATATTCATTTAGTCTAGATCATACAGCTTCTTTATTTCCTCAAACACGTTTATCTTAACAGTGGCCAACAGAGCCAAAAAGGTCACAACCGGTATTCCAGCACAGAAGCACAACTAATAGAACGACTTGCTGAGAAGGGGTTACCAATAACACAATATTCACACAATATAGTCCTGAAGAAGCCCAGCTGGTGGGGCAAACAGTTAGCAGGAGGGGCAAATGGTTAGCAGGAGGGACAAGCCTTCTGACCCCGGGGCTCCTTGTGTGACCACAGGATTAGCGGGGAGGTGGGAAGGAGCAGGCACCTTACGCAGGTTGCTGGCATGCCACCGAGACCTGTCTATGAGCTGGTAGGAAGCCGGGCCCAGCTGGTGGTTAACCTGGCAGGGTGAGGACCACAATGAGCTCAGTTTATTGGCTCGTTGGGGTCCACAAGCTCTGACCCAGTCCAACACTCTGATAGCTGATGGCTTGGTTCTGTGTTTCCTGTCAAACCTTTGTTTCCATCTGACACAATTATATTAACATGAACCGTACCTCACAGAAAACTAGGAGGATCATTGGCTCGCTTCATTCAGTGTCTCTAGGTTGCAGCCAATCACAGTTAGTCTAGGGTATGTAAATTGTGTCTTTTAAGTTCAAACCTTTCATTAGAGCGAGTACAGGGCTAGCTCAGCTTCAGCGCCAAAACGTGACAATGGTTTTTGCCATGATAATTCTGAGTACAGCACGTAAGTTAATTATTTCTCATATTCCTTTTCTTTCTATTTTATGTAACTTATTTTAAATGATCCAGAGGTGTTTGGTGAGAATGTAACTAGCATTGCTGCATAGGTCTATTTCTTCATTTATTTATGTATTTACAAAACTAAAGACACAAAAAAAAATCAACAAATGTTTAAGGTTATTTATTCATGAATCTTATTTTTCTTTTCTTTTTTAGTCCTGATTCAGGCCCATGAGAGTCCTCGATTGGTCTATCTGACTTCAGCAGGACTTGGAGATACTGTTACTCTTCAATGTGGAGTTAAAAAAAGGAATAACGATAATATCTACTGGTTCAAGCAATCTCCTGGACATTTTCCCCAAATGATAGCTTCAAGTGTGTTTAATACAATTAAGATCAAGCCCCCCTTTAATTTAAGTTTCACAGTGGATGAAGGTGATCCTGACTTTAATCTGATCATTCAAAAAGTAACTAAAGGTGATGAAGCAAACTATTTATGTCAGCAATACCTAGTTAACACGTGGCTTAATTGCACCTTTCTGTCTGTCAAAGGTGAGATCAATCTTTTTCAATGTCTATATTCAATATCATGACAAGCATTTTAAAACCTTTTGATGATAACTGTATTTTACTGTGCAGATCCCAATGACCATAGGTTTGTCTCCCAGACTGTGGTCCAACAGCCTGTGTCGGCATCAGTTCAGCTGGGAGACCCTGTGGCTCTACAGTGCTCTATTACCTCCCAGAGGACTGACCACAGTAGCCAGTGCCAAGGGGAACCCAGTGTGTACTGGTTCAGATCTGGATCAGGACCATCTCACCCTGCTGTCGTTTACATGAATGGAAACAGGAGCGGTGAATGTCAGAATAGTTCTGGGCCTCCGTCTGCTCCACAGAGCTGTGTCTACACTCTCCCCAAGAACAATGCAGACACCTCTGATGGTGGGACTTACTACTGTGCCTTGGCAGCATGTGGGGAAGTTGTGTTTGGAAATGGAACTAAGATCGACGTAACAGGTCAATATATTTTATTTCCTACTTCGTTTATTTGCTAATTATGTAATTAAGAAGACAATAGACATTTAAGATAATAACTTGAATATGCGTAATTCTTAGGGGATATTTGAGATTGTATTTGAAATATTGAATTGCACATGCCGTATTCGGAATCTATATGTGCATATTACAGAAAGAATATGATCTCTACGGATTAATGATGACCCATTGTTGATTGTCTGATTCTAGATCCCCACTGTCATCTAGCGATCTTGGTGCATCGGATACTGTTGGCTTGCTGTCTGCTTGTGATTGTAATCCTCATTCTAATCATACATTTCAGGTTTGTAAGTATGGTAACGCTACAGCACATTCAACAAAAAATTCATACAAGGAAAGATTTAAGAGCATCCCCACCACTTTGATAGAGAAGATTCTGTATGCAAGATCCCCTACATTGATTCGGCAGTACATTCTATTTTGAATTACTTTATTTTTAATAGCGCCAGAGATATGTATACATTTGCAACCAAATATATAAACTATTTGCATAAGTGTTTGTTAGATTACTTTTAAAACAAATCATGTCGTGTCAACTGTGAATCCTCTCAGATGTTTGGTAGTAATGCACAGTTCTCTGTTGTAGGACAGGGAAACTGATTCCTTGAACTACGCAGCTTTAAGGTTCAATGGCAGGAAAACCAGAGGAGGGAAGAAGAACAGTGAAAGGACTCAGGAGAGTCTGTATTCTGCTGTGAGAGAAACCCGCCACTGAAGTCCATCAACCTGGGAGTTTGTGTCGCCTCATGAGGCTAAATTAGGTAGTAATGGTGGTATTGATAAGGACTTGTTTATTGTCATGAGTACATGTAGATTGTTTCTAATGTTTAGTAATGTTGCTTCGTTTGGATCATAAACATTTAATTGCTAATCATTTATGATGCTGTCTTTTGTAAAGCCTATCTGGTTGATGTGCAGCAGTAGATAGTCCATATCTTTTTCTTTTACAGTTAAAATGTACATGTTGTCTTACAAAAAATGAAATAAAGAAACTTTGAGAAGTGGGTAAAAGATGAGAATGGACACACTGACATACAAAGACAGCTATCAAATTAGATTTAAACAATCAATATCCAAAAAACAAGGTAATACCGGATGGGGTCATAGTGAGAGATATTTAGAGACCCATGGTTCAGTACATTTCTGCTTTCAAAACCACAGTACTGACACAGCTAGCACAGGATGAGCATTCCTTTCAAGGTAAGTGATGCTTTGCAGCTCAAACCACAGCTCTAACGGTCACAGCAAAAGATCATTTGGCTATACACTAAATAGGCTGCACCTTTTCATGGCGTGAAAGTCAAAAATAAACCAGTTGGGTTGATCTTGTACCCAAACAAAGTGTTACTCAAGCACGCATGTGTGTAACCAAACAAAGACTTACACCTCTAGTCAATAAAACGTCCTACAGTATTGAGCTGAGCGATATTTCCTCCACTGCTAGTCTTTTTCTGGTGCTCCGAGGCTTTTTACAATTATGACAGTGAGTATGATGGGAAGGGGGGGGGGGGGGGCAAGGAAAAGGTCCAGAGTTGGTCTAGTACTGTTAAGATAAAGGCCCCCTATTTTACCACAAGGTGTCGTGTTGATGAGTCATTTATGAATAATCTCTTTGTGACATCACAATGTGGGAGTGTCCACCAAACTGGGAGGAGTGGACTGGTGGACTGCGTCGACTGGGAGGAGTGAGTTGATCTGTGTGTCACACATCTGAGTAGACACTCCCACTTGTATAATGTCACACAGTTCTACACTTTGAAATTGCTCGTCAACATGACATCGGCCGGTAAATAGGGACGCTATATAGAACCAAACAAGGCTAAGATAACTGACAGATCTACAAAGGAAATGAATAAAAGGTGCTGGAAACAATAGCCAAGACTACATTGGTTGCGTATGAATGATTGGTGATGTGTCTCTGTAATGTGTCTCTGCAGAGAGCATGTTGCATTTAATGCTCTCTGCAGCCCAATATGATCCCAAGTGAATAATACTATTAAGATATTAAAATCTCTGAATTAAATTGAATCAACCATTGTAATAAGATTGTAACAATTGTTAAAGTACTGAATTCATTAACTTTACTCAAAGAAAACCCATTTTTCAAGTGAATCAAGTGAACATTCTCTGTTCACATAAACAAATATCACAGTTTATGTTCAGTCAGTGATGTGAAATGTTTGTCCATTTCCTGGTTGGTTTCTGAAGGACCTCAGCAGCACATCCTGTTGATACCTACAGCCAGGTCTATTTATGTTCACCAGTGTTGGTGGTGTGTGTAAAACAGAGACAATGCCAGCCACAGCCCTCGCCTCTCAGCTCATCTGCTGCTTGAGTCCTCGCTCTCTCTTTCCAACCCAGTGGTTAAAGAAATAGCTAGAAAGGAGGTCACTCTAAAAGTTGTTTTATCTGAGAAGGACGAGGACCCTCGATATTCATTTAGGCTAGATCATACAGCTTCTTTATTTCCTCAAACACGTTTATCTTAACAGTGGCCAACAGAGCCAAAAAGGTCACGACGGGTATTCCAGCACAGAAGCACAAATAACGACTTGCTGAGAAGGGGTTACAGTGAACACAATATTCACACAATATATTCCTGAAGGAGCCCAGCTGGTGGAGCAAACTGTTAGTTGGAGGGGTAAACGGTTAGCAGGAGGGGCAAACGGTTAGCAGGAGGGACAAGCCTTCTGACCCCGGGGCTCCTTGTGTGACCACAGGATTAGCGGGGAGGTGGGAAGGAGCAGGCACCTTACGCAGGTTGCTGGCATTTCACCGAGACCTGTCGTTGAGCTGGTAGGAAGCCGGGCCCAGCTGGTGGTTAACCTGGCAGGGTGAGGACCACAATGAGCTCAGTTTATTGGCTCGTTGGGGTCCACAAGCTCTGACCCAGTCCAACACTCTGATAGCTGATGGCTTGGTTCTGTGTTTCCTGTCAAACCTTTGTTTCCATCAGACAAAATAATATTAACATGAATCGACACCCACAGAAAACTAGGTGGATCATTGGCTTGCTTCATTCAGTGTCTCTAGGCTGCAGCCAATCACAGTTGGTCCATGGTATGTAAATGATGTATTTTAAGTCAATATCTTTCATTAGAGCGAGTACAGGGCTAGGTCAGCTTCAGCACCAAAACATGACGATGATTTTTGCCATGATAATTCTGAGTAAAGCACGTAAGTAAATTCCTTCTCATATTCCTTTTCTTTCTATTTTATGTAACTTATTTGAAATGATCCAGAGGTGTTTGGTGACAATATAACTAGCATTGCAGCATAGGTCTATTTCTTCATTTATTTATGTATTTACAAAACTAAAGACACGAAAAAAATCAACAAATGTTTAGGGTTACTCATTCATAAATCGTATTTTTCTTTTCTTTTTTAGTCCTGATTCAGGCCCATGAGAGTCTTCGATTGGTCTTTCTGACTTCAGCAGGACTTGGAGATACTGTTACTCTTCATTGTGGATCTAAAAAGGAGGATAACTATAATATCAACTGGTTCAAGCAATCTCTTGGATATTTTCCCCAAATGGTAGCTTCAAGTGTGTTTAGTACAATTAAGATCAAGCCCCCCTTTAATTTAAGTTTCACAGTGGATGAAGGTGATCCTGACTTTAATCTGATCATTCGAAACGTAACTAAAGGTGATGAAGCAAACTATTTCTGTCAACAATACTCAATTGACAACTGGATTAATTGCACCTTTCTGTCTGTCAAAGGTAAGATCAATCTTTTTCAATGTTTATAATAAAAATCATGACAAACATTTTAAAACCTTTTGATGATAACTGTATTTTACTGTGCAGATCCCAACGACCATAGGTTTGTCTCCCAGACTGTGGTCCAACAGCCTGTGTCGGCATCAGTTCAGCTGGGAGACCCTGTGGCTCTCCAGTGCTCTATTACCTCCCAGAGGACGGACCACAGTAACCAGTGCCAAGGGGAACCCAGTGTGTACTGGTTCAGATCTGGATCAGGACCATCTCACCCTGCTGTCGTTTACATGAATGGAAACAGGAGCGGTGAATGTCAGGATAGTTCTGGGCCTCCGTCTGCTCCACAGAGCTGTGTCTACACTCTCCCCAAGAACAATGCAGACACCTCTGATGCTGGGACTTACTACTGTGCCCTGGCAGCATGTGGGGAAGTTCTGTTTGGAAATGGAACTAAGATCGACGTTACAGGTCAGTATATTGGTGTTTTTTCTATGTAGTGTAGATTCACTCGAAACAAGTGCTTTGCATTGAATGCAACTTTGCTCTGTATGCCAAACCAAACGTTCCCAAAGAAAATGTCAGTTTAGTTTTAACCTTAAATCTCTGGGATTATTTTTTACATTTCAACCATAATTTCAGAAGAGGAAGTAAAAAGCCTCTGCACATTATAGCCATGCAGCGCAGTCTTTTAAAAAAAATCTGCAAATCTATAAAATAGAAGAATGCAGAAAGTACAACAAAAATCCCAAAGTATGATGCAAATGGAAAAACTAAGTACACATGGATTTACAATAAAAGGTCTTTGTGGTTGTATATTTATATGACTAAAGAGGCCCATGCCAGTGGAAATGGTGCAGAATAAAAGTGACCTAAAGCTTTCTGATGACCCAATGTGATTATCTGATTCTAGAACCCTACTGGCATCTGGTTACCATGGTGCTTGGAATACTGTTGGCTTGCTGTCTGGCTGGGATTATAATCCTATTTCAAACCAGGATTAAAAAGCATGTTTGTGATCATCGCAAAGGTACAGTACATTCGCTAGCATTTTTTCTGTCGGAAGTCGTGTTTTGACAGACATATTTAGTAGTGTGACATGTATTTCATGTTTTAATTAATAGCATACATATTCTTTGGTTCTTATTGTCAGGAACACTGAGTGCTTCCAGTCATGTTCCACGAGACTCAGGGATTCAGGAACAACAGGTACATCTGTTCAACATGTTGCTTTGGTAGACTTTGACAATTACTTTGTCACAGAGCACAAAAACAAGTCGTATCCTGTGACGTTTTATCGATTGTTCATTCTTAAAATGAATCATTCTTGAGCAGAGATGTTGTTGGCCTTTTGAATGTATTGGTGATCAAAAATGAAAATGTACCAATGTATTTAAAAAGTTAGACACAAATGACAATCTTTGTTCTCATCTGAACAGTGTAGCTACCTGGTAAAATAAACGGGTCTAGTGTTTAGTTATGGTAACAAACCAGCAACACACACACACAGAAGTAGGATAATATTTGACTTTCACTCTAGAAGAAGTGGTCTCTAGTACAGCTGTGAATCCTCTCAGATGTTTCGTAGTAATACAGTTCTCTGTTGTAGGACAGGGAAACTGATTCCTTGAACTACGCAGCGTTGGAGTTCTCTGGCAGGAAAACCAGAGGAGGGAAGAAGAACAGTGAAAGGACTCAGGAGATTCTGTATTCTGCTGTGAGAGAAACCCGCCACTGAAGTCCATCAACCTGGGAGTTTGTGTCGCCTCATGAGGCTAAAGGAGGTAGTAATGGTGGTATTGATAAGGACTTGTTTATTGTCATGAGTACATGTAGATTGTTTCTAATGTTTAGTAATGTTGCTTCGCTTGGATCATAAACATTTAATTGCTCATCATTTATGATGCTGTCTTTTGTAAAGCCTATCTGGTTGATGTGCAGCAGTAGATAGTCCATATCTTTTCTTTTAAAGTTAAAATGTACATGTTTTCTTCCAAAAAATGAAATAAAGAAACCTTGAGAAGTGGGTAAAAGATGAGAATGTACACACTGACATACAAAGACAGCTATCAAATTAGATTTAAACAATCAATATCCAAAAACAAGGTAGTTCAGGATGGGGTCACAGTGAGAGATATTTAGAGGCCTTTGGTTCAGTACATTTCTGCTTTTAAAACCACGGTACTGACACAGCTTGCACAGGATGAGCATTCCTTACAAGGTAAGTGATGCTTTGCAGCTCAAACCACAGATCTAACGGTCACAGCAAAAGATCATGAGGCTATACACTATAGAGGCTGCACCTTTTCATGGCGTGAAAGTCAAAAATACACCAGTTGGGTTGATCTTGTACCCAAACAAAGTGTTACTCAAGCACGCATGTGTGAAACCACACAAAGACTTACACCTCTAGTCAATAAAACGTCCTACACTAATGAGCTGAGCGATATTTCCTCCACTGTTAGTCTTTTTCTGGTGCATCGAGGCTATTTATAATTATGACAGTGAGTATGATGGGAAGGGGGGGCGGGGGGGGGGGGGGGGGGGGGGGGGGTTAGGGCGGTGCCGAAGTAAAAGGTCCAGCGTTGGTGCCGATCTGTGAACATACAGGTCCCCTATTTAACCACAAGGTGTCGTGTTGATGAGTCATTTATGAATATATCCATTTGTGACATCACAATGTGGGAGTGTCCACCCAACTGGGAGGAGTGGACTGGTGGACTGCATCGACTGGGAGGAGTGAGTTGATCTGTGTGTCACACATCTGAGTAGACACTCCCACTTGTATAATGTCACACAGGGCTACACTTTGAAATTGCTCATCAACACGACATCGGCCTGTAAATAGGGATGATATATAGAACCAAACAAGCCTAAGATAACTGACAGATCTACAAAGGAAATGATTAAAAGGTGCTGGAAACAATTACAAAGACAACATTGGTTGTGTATGAATGATTGGTGATGTGTCTCTCTAATGTGTCTCTGAAGAGAGCATGTTGTATTTAATGCTCTCTGCAGCCCAATATGATCCCAAGTGAATAATACTATTAAGATATTAAAATCTCTGACTTAAATTGAATCAACCATTGTAATAAGATTGTAACAATTGTTAAAGTACTGAATTCATTAACTTTACTCTTTAGATAAAAAGAAAACATATATTACAAGTGAATCAAGTGAACATTCTCTGTTCACATACACAAATATCACCATTTAGGTTCAGTCAGTGATGTGAAATGTATGTACATTCAATTGTTGGTTTCTGAAGGACCTCAGCAGCACATCCTGTTGATACCTACAGCCAGGTCTATTTATGCTCACAAGTGTGGGTGGTGTGTGTAAAACAGAGACAAGGCCAGCCACCGCCCTCACCTCTCAGATCATCTGCTGATTGAGTCCTCACTCTCTCTTTCCAACCCAGTGGTTAAAGAAATAGCTAGAAAGGAAGTCACACTAAAGTTGTTTTATCTGAGAAGGACGAGGACCCTTGATATTGATTTGGGCTAGATCATACAGCTTCTTTATTTCCTCAAACACGTTTATCTTGACAGTGGCCAACAGAGCCAAAAAGGTCACGACGGGTATTCCAGCACAGAAGCACAACTAATAGAACGACTTGCTGAGAAGGGGTTACCATGAACACAGTATTTACCCCCCGACCCCCTCCCTCCCCCAAAGTTTAAGTGTGGAAGGAAGTGTCAAAGTCCTGAAGGAGCCCAGCTGGAGGGGCAAACAGTTAGCTGGCGGAGCAAACTGTTACCTGAAGGGCCAAACGGTTAGCAGGAGGGGCAAATGGTTAGCAGGACGAGTTAACAGTTAGCAGGAGGGGCAAACGGTTAGCAGGACGAGTTAACGGTTAGCAGGAGGGACAAGCCTTCTGACCCCGGGGCTCCTTGTGTGACCACAGGATTAGCGGGGAGGTGGGAAGGAGCAGGCACCTTACGCAGGTTGCTGGCATGCCACCGAGACCTGTCTGTGAGCTGGTAGGAAGCCGGGCCCAGCTGGTGGTTAACCTGGCAGGGTGAGGACCACAATGAGCTCAGTTTATTGGCTCGTTGGGGTCCACAAGCTCTGACCCAGTCCAACACTCTGATAGCTGATGGCTTGGTTCTGTGTTTCCTGTCAAACCTTTGTTTCCATCAGCCACAATTATATTAACATGAACCGCAACCCACAGAAAACTAGGAGGATCATTGGCTGGCTTCATTCAGTGTCTCTAGGTTGCAGCCAATCACAGTTGGTCTATGGTATGTAAATGGTGTCTTTTAAGTCAAAATCGTTCATTAGAGCGAGTACAGGGCTAGCTCAGCTTCAGCGCCAAAACGTGACGATGTTTTTTGCCATGATAATAATGAGTACAGCACGTAAGTAAATTATTTCTCATATTCCTTTTCTTTCTATTTTATGTAACTTATTTTAAATGATCCAGAGGTGTTTGGTGAGAATGTAACTAGCATTGCTGCATAGGTCTATTTCTTCATTTATTTATGTATTTACAAAACTAAAGACACAAAAAAAATCAACAAATGTTTAGGGTTAATTATTCATAAATCATATTTTTCTTTTCTTTTTTAGTCCTGATTCAGGCCCATGAGAGTCCTCGATTGGTCTATCTGACTTCAGCAGGACTTGGAGATACTGTTACTCTTCATTGTGGAGCTAAAAAGGAGCATAACTATAATATCCACTGGTTCAAGCAATCTCCTGGATATTTTCCCCAAATGGTAGCTTTAAATAGGTTTAGTACAATTGAGATCAAGCCCCCCTTTGATTTAAGTTTCACAGCAGATGAAGGTGATCCCGACTTTAATCTGATCATTCAAAACGTAACTAAAGGTGATGAAGCATACTATTTCTGTCAAAAAACCTCACGTGACAAGTGGAATAATTGCACCTTTCTGTCTGTCAAAGGTAAGATCAATTGTTTTCAATGTTTATATAAAAAATCATGACAAACATTTTAAAACCTTTTGATGATAACTGTATTTTACTGTGCAGATCCCAAGGACCATAGGTTTGTCTCCCAGACTGTGGTCCAACAGCCTGTGTCGGCATCAGTTCAGCTGGGAGACCCTGTGGCTCTCCAGTGCTCTATTACCTCCCAGAGGACGGACCACAGTAACCGGTGCCAAGGGGAACCCAGTGTGTACTGGTTCAAATCTGGATCAGGACCATCTCACCCTGCTGTCGTTTACATGAATGGAAACAGGAGCGGTGAATGTCAGGATAGTTCTGGGCCTCCGTCTGCTCCACAGAGCTGTGTCTACACTCTCCCCAAGAACAATGCAGACACCTCTGATGCTGGGACTTACTACTGTGCCCTGGCAGCATGTGGGGAAGTTGTGTTTGGAAGTGGAACTAAGATCGACGTTACAGGTCAGTGTATTGGTGTTTTTTCTATGTAGTGTAGATTCACTCAAAACAAGTGCTTTGCATTGAATGCAACTTTGCTCTGTATGCCAAACCAAACGTTCCCAAAGAAAATGTCAGTTTAGTTTTAACCTTAAATCTCTGGGATTCTTTTTTACATTTCAACCATAATTTCAGAAGAGGAAGTAAAAAGCCTCTGCACATTATAGCCATGCAGCGCAGTCTTTAATTTATTTTAGCTAAAACTATAAAATAGAAGAATGCAGAAAGTAAAACAAAAATCCCAAAGTATGATGCAAATGAAAAAACTAAGTACATATGGATTTACAATAAAAGGTATTTGTGGTTGTATATTTTTATGACTAAAGAGGACCATGCCAGTGGAAATGGTCCAGAATAAAAGTGACCTAAAGCTTTCTGATAACCCAATTTGATTATCTGATTCTAGAACCCTACTGGCATCTAGTTACCATGGTGCTTGGAATACTGTTGGCTTGCTGTCTGGCTGGGATTATAATCCTGTTTCTAACCAGGAATAAAAAGCATGTTTGTGATCATCGCAAAGGTACCGTACATTCTCCAACATTTTTTTTCTGTCGGACGTTGTGTTTTTATAGACATATTTAGTTGTGTGACATGAATTTTATGTTTTAATTAAGAGCATTAATATTCTTCGTTTCTTATTGTCAGGAACACTGAGTGCTTCCAGCCATGTTCCACGAGACTCAGGGATTCAGGAACAACAGGTACATCTGTTCAACATGTTGCTTTGGTAGACTTTGACAATTACTTTGTGTCACATAGAGCACAAAACCAAGTCATATCCTGTGACGTTTTATCGATTGTTCATTCTTAAAATGAATCATTCTTGAGCAGAGATGTTGTTGGCCTTTTGAATGTATTGGTGATCAAAAATGAAAATGTACCAATGTATTTAAAAAGTTAGACACAGATCTTTGTTCTCATCTGAACAGTTGAGCTACCTGGTAAAATGAACGGGTCTAGTGTTTAGTTATGGTAACAAACCAGCAACACACACAGACACACACACAGAAGTAGGATAATATTTGACTGTCACTCTAGAAGAAGTGGTCTCTAGTACAGCTGTGAATCCTCTCAGATGTTTCGTAGTAATACAGTTCTCTGTTGTAGGACAGGGAAACTGATTCCTTGAACTACGCAGCGTTGGAGTTCTCTGGCAGGAAAACCAGAGGAGTGAAGAAGAAGAGTGAAAGGACTCAGGAGAGTCTGTATTCTGCTGTGAGAGAAACCCGCCACTGAAGTCCATCAACCTGGGAGTTTGTGTCGCCTCATGAGGTTGAAGGAGGTCGCAATGGTGGTATTGATAAGGATTTGTTTAATGTCATGAGTACATGTAGATTGTTTCTAATGTTTAGTAATGTTGCTTCGTTTGGATCATAAACATTAAATTGCTCATCATTTATGATGCTTTCTTTTGTAAAGCCTATCTGGTTGATGTGCAGCAGTAGATAGTCCATATCTTTTCTTTTACAGTTAAAATGTACATGTTTTCTTAATAAAAACGAAATAAAGAAACCTTGAGAAGTGGGTAAAAGATGAGAATGGACACACTGACATACAAAGACAGCTATCAAATTAGATTTAAACAATCAATATCCAAAAAACAAGGTAATACCGGATGGGGTCATGGTGAGAGATACTTAGAGGCCTTTGGTTCAGTACATTTCTGCTTTTAAAACCACAGTACTGACACAGCTAGCACAGGATGAGCACTCCTTACAAGGCAAGTGATGCTTTGCAGCTCAAACCACAGATCTAACGTTCACAGCAAAAGATCATGAGGCTATACACTATAGAGGCTACACCTTTTCACGGCGTGAAAGTCAAAAATACACCAGTTGGTTTGATCTTGTACTCAAACAAAGTGTTACTCAAGCACGCATGCGTGTAACCACACAAAGACTTACACCTCTAGTCAATAAAACATCCTACACTAATGAGATGAGCGATATTACCTCCACTGTTAGTCTTTTTCTGGTGCTCCGAGGCTATTTACAATTATGACAGTGAGTATGATGGGAAGGGGGGGGGGGGGGGGGCAAGGAAAATGTCCAGAGTTGGTGCCGATCTGTGAACATACAGGTCCCCTGTTTTACCACAAGGTGTCGTGTTGATGAGTCATTTATGAATAATCCCTTTGTGACATCACAATGTGGGAGTGTCAACCCAACTGGGAGGAGTGGACTGGTGGACTGCATCGACTGGGAGGAGTGAGTTGATCTGTGTGTCACACATCTGAGTAGACACTCCCACGTGTATAATGTCACACAGGGCTACACTTTTAAATGGCTCGTCAACACGACATCGGCCGGTAAATAGGGACCCTATATAGAACCAAACAAGGCTAAGATAACTGACAGATCTAAAAAGCACATGAACAAAAGGTGCTGGTAACAATTGCCAAGACATCATTGGTTGTGTATGAATAATTGGTGATGTGTCTCTGTAATGGACTGATGTTGCATCTAATGCTCTCTGCAGCCCAATATGATCCCAAGTGTATAAAAATAAGACATTAAAATCTCTGAATTAAATTGAATCTACCATTGTAATAAGATTGTAACAATCATTAAAGTACTGAATTCATTAACTTTACTCTTTAGATAAAAAGAATACAGATATTACAAGTGAATAAAGTGAAAATTCTCTGTTCACACACAGAAATATCACCGTTTAGGTTCAGTCAGTGATGGAAAATGTATGTCAATTTCCTGGTTGGTTTCTGAAGGACCTCAGCAGCACATCCTGTTGATACCTACAGCCAGGTCTATTTATGCTAACAAGTGTTGGTGGTGTGTGTAAAACAGAGACAATGCCAGCCACAGCCCTCGCCTCTCAGCTCATCTGCTTCTTGAGTCCTCGCTCTCTGTTTCCAACCCAGTGGTTAAAGAAATAGCTAGAAAGGAAGTCACACTAAAAGTTGTTTTATCTGAGAAGGACGAGGACCCTCGATATTCATTTAGGCTAGATCATACATCTTCTTAATTTCCTCAAACACGTTTATCTTAACAGTGGCCAACAGAGCCAAAAAAGTCACGACCGGTATTCCAGCACAGAAGCACAACTAATAGAATGACTTCCTGAGAAGGAGTTACCGTGAACACAGTATTTCCCCCCCGACCCCCTCCCTCCCCCAAAGTTCAAGTGTGGAAGGAAATGTCAAAGTACTGAAGGAGCCCAGCTAGTGGGGCAAACTGTTAGTTGGAGGGGTAAACGGTTAGCAGGAGGGTTAGACAGTTAGCAGGAGGGACAAGCCTTCTGACCTCTGGGGGCTCCTTGTGTGACCACAGGATTAGCGGGGAGGTGGGAAGGAGCAGGCACCTTACGCAGGTTGCTGGCATGCCACCGAGACCTGTCTATGAGCTGGTAGGAAGCCGGGCCCAGCTGGTGGTTAACCTGGCAGGGTGAGGACCACAATGAGCTCAGTTTATTGGCTCGTTGGGGTCCACAAGCTCTGACCCAGTCCAACACTCTGATAGCTCATGGCTTGGTTCTGTGTTTCCTGTCAAACCTTTGTTTCCATCAGCCACAATCAAATTAAACATGAACCGCACCTCACAGAAAACTAGGTGGATCATTGGCTTGCTTCATTCAGTGTCTCTAGGTTGCAGCCAATCACAGTTGGTTTATGGTATGTAAATGGTGTCTTTTAAATCCAAATCTTTCATTAGAGCGAGTACAGGGCTACCTCAACTTCAGCGCCAAAACGTGACAATGTTTTTCGCTATGATAATTCTGAGTACAGCACGTAAGTTAATTATTTCTCAAATTCCATTTCTCTCTTTTTTTTGTAACTTATTCAAATTTAGCCAGAAGTGCTTGATGACAACATACTTGCAGCATAGGTTTATTTATTTATATAATTAGTTACAAAATTGAATCCGCTATTTTTGTTTTACAAATGTTTAGTTCAATCATTTTTTTCTTACATTTTTAGTGTTGATTGAGACCCAAGAGAGTCCTCATTTGATCTCTGTGGAATCAGCAGGACTTGGAGATACTGTTACTCTTCATTGTGGAGTTCAACAAGAGAATCACAATGAGCTATATTGGTACACGCAATCTCCTGGATATTTCCCCCAAATTGTAGCTTCGAAATTGTATGAATTAATTACATTGAAGCCCCACTTTAATTTAACATTCACAATGAAAGAAGGTGCTTCTGTCTTTAATCTGATCATTCAAAACGTAACTAAAGGTGATGAAGCAAACTATTTCTGTCAACAATACTCACGTGACAAGTGGAATAATTGCACCTTTCTGTCTGTCAAAGGTGAGATAAAAAGATTTCAATGTCTATATTCAATATCATGACAAGCATTTTAAAACCTTTTGATGATAGCTGTATTTTACCCTGCAGATCCCAACGACCATAGGTTTGTCTCCCAGACTGTGGTCCAACAGCCTGTGTCGGCATCAGTTCGGCTGGGAGACCCTGTGGCTCTCCAGTGCTCTATTACCTCCCAGAGTATGGACCACCGTAACCAGTGCCAAGGGGAACACAGTGTGTACTGGTTCAGATCTGGATCAGGACCATCCCACCCTGCTGTCATTTACATGAATGGAAACAGGAGCGGTGAATGTCAGGATAGTTCTGGGTCTCCGTCTGCTCCACAGAGCTGTGTCTACACTCTCCCCAAGAACAATGCAGACACCTCTGATTCTGGGACTTACTACTGTGCCCTGGCAGCATGTGGGGAAGTTGTTTTTGGAAATGGAACTAAGATAAACGTTACAGGTCAGTGTATTGGTGTTTTTTCTATGTAGTGTAGTTCACTCAAAACAAGTGCTTTGCATTGAATGCAATTTTGCTCTGTATGCCAAACCAAATGTTTCACCAAACATTTGGTAACATATTTCATAATATAATTTCAGAAGAGGAAGTAAAAAGCCTGTGCACATTATAGCCATGCAGCGCAGTCTTTTTAATTTCTTTGTCAAATCTATAAAATAGAAGAATGCAGGAAGTACAACAAAAATCCCAAAATATGATGCAAATGAAAAAACAAAGTACACATGGATTTACAATAAAAGGTCTTTGTGGTTGTATATTTTTATGACTAAAGAGGCCCATGCCAGTGGAAATGGTCCAGAATAAAAGTGACTTAAAGCTTTCTGATGACCCAATGTGATTATCTGATTCTAGAACCCTACTGGCATCTAGTTACCATGGTGCTTGGAATACTGTTGGCTTGCTGTCTGGCTGGGATTATAATCCTGTTTCTAACCAGGAATAAAAAGCATGTTTGTGATCATCGCAAAGGTACGGTACATTCTCCACCATATTTTCTGTCGGACGTTGTGTTTTTACAGACATATTTAGTTGTGTGACATGTATTTCATGTTTTAATTAAGAGCATTAATATTTTTCGTTTCTTATTGTCAGGAACACTGAGTGCTTCCAGTCATGTTCCACGAGACTCAGGGATTCAGGAACAACAGGTACATCTGTTCAACATGTTGCTTTGGTAGACTTTGACAATTACTTTGTGTCACATAGAGCACAAAACCAAGTCATATCCTGTGACGTTTTATCGATTGTTCATTCTTAAAATGAAACATTCTTGAGCAGAGATGTCGTTGGCCTTTTGAATGTGTTGGTGATCAAAAATGAAAATGTACCAATGTATTTAAAAAGTCAGACACAAATGACAATCTTTGTTCCATCTGAACAGTTGAGCTACCTGGTAAAATGAACGGGTCTAGTGTTTAGTTATGGTAACAAACCAGCAACACACACACACAGAAGTAGGATAATATTTGACTTTCACTCTAGAAGAAGTGGTCTCTACTACAGCTGTGAATCCTCTCAGATGTTTCGTAGTAATACAGTTCTCTGTTGTAGGACGGGGAAACTGATTCCTTGAACTACGCAGCGTTGGAGTTCTCTGGCAGGAAAACCAGAGGAGGGAAGAAGAACAGTGAAAGGACTCAGGAGAGTCTGTATTCTGCTGTGAGAGAAACCTGCCACTGAAGTCCATCAACCTGGGAGTTTGTGTCGCCTCATGAGGCTAAAGGAGGTAGCAATGGTGGTATTGATAAGGACTTATTTATTGTCATGAGTACATGTAGATTGTCTCTTATGTTTAGTGGTGTCACTTTGTTTGGATCATAAACATTGAATTGCTCATCATTTGTGATGTAATCTTTTTTGTAGCCTATCGGGTTGATGTGCAGCAGTCCTTAGCCTTGAAGAACAAAATTCAACACTGTGACCAAATTTTGGTGTATAAAACTTAAATTCACAAATAAAATAATAAAGAAACATTGAGAAGAGAGTGAAGGAGGAGAATGTACAGACTGAAGTACAAAGAAAATAAATCAGATTATATTTTATCAACTATATCCTTAAAACGATGTAATACAGGAATGGGACATAGTGAGAGATATTTAGAGACCTTTAGTTCAGTTCATAACTGCTTTTTAAATCATGCTGACACAGCTTGCACAGGATGAGCACTCATAACAAGACCACTGATGCTTTTTAGCCAAAACCACAAGCATAAAGTTTCAGCTCAAGATCATGTGACTAGACAGTAGATAGGCTGCACCTTTTCATGCCTCAGAAGTAAAAAAGATATCAGTTGATCTTGTCAAAGTGTTTTTTGTGCGTGCATGTGTATAACCACACAGACTTACACACACACACACACACACACACACACACACACACACACACACACACACACACACACACACACACACACACACACACACACACACACACACACACACACACACACACCTCTAGTCAATAAGTCGTCCTACAGTATTGAGCTCACAGATATTTCCTTAACTGTAACTCTTGTGTGTCTTTCACTGGTGATTGGTGACTAATTACACCAGGTAGGATTGGAACGGGGGGAAGGGAATGTCCAAAGGTGGTGCCAAACCATGAACATAAAGGGTCCCTATTTTACCACAAGGTGTCATGTGGATGAGCCATTTCAGAATCTCAATGTGGGAGTGTCCACACGGCTGGGGAGGAGTGGACTGGTGGACTGCATCGACTGGGAGGCCTGAGTTGATCTGTGTGTCACACATTTGAGTAGACACTCCCACTCATATGATGTCACAAAGAGTTAGTCTTTCATCGTCAACGTGACACCGGTCTGCAATGTAGGGGCGCTGCTGTAACAACCGAACAAGGCTAACTATGAATTCATCCAAATAGTTTGCCTTAGCAACACATCCTGTTCATGGTTATAGTCTATCAATGCTGACAGGTTTTGGTGCTCTGTGTAGAACAGCCATGGCCAGCAGCAGCCCTCACCTCGCAGTACAGAATTTATTAAACAAATATACATTTTGATGCCTTTATATGCACTGGCACCTTATTTACATTCAACGGTCATGTCATAATCAAGAATCATGAAGAATTGAACTTTGTACATCCAAAACTAAAGTTGACTTTCAATATTAATGATGGTGTTAGTTATATGTTTGTTACCATTGAAATTAAGTAGAAGATATAAATATTAAATATGTCAACTATCTTTAAACATTTGGTGACATTCTGAAACCAATAGACCAGCAGTGCAGTCCGAAAAGACGGAATGCTGGTTTTGGGTGTGTCAACTTGCCGTGCTCGAGAACCCGACGCCCGACCTTCAGTGACGCGCACGGTGTCCCACCGCGTCTCAAGGGAATTCACCTTAAAGGGTTAATTTATGTAGGCGGGACCGACCTGCGAGACCTCGATTGACTCTGAGAGGCTGTTTACAAATGAGCTGCGATCTGATTGGCGCAAACCTCAGCAGACCCGTCTGAGCTGGAACAACGCGACTGCTTTCTTAAAGGGATAGCGGGAGTCTTTCCTTCTTTAAATACCTTAACATATGTTTATTACTGCATTCTGTGAAACCCTTTACATACGTTAACATTTTTGCATTTTGAACGTATTTTCTTTTTTCATTGGTGAAGTATAAGTTTAGGCATCAAGATTTGTTAACTGCATAAGGTTTTCTTCATGGCCAAGTCCTGCTGCACATCAAACAGATAGGATTTACAAAATACATCACAAATGATGAGCAATTAAATGTTTATGATCCAAAGGAAGCGACATTACTAAACATAAGAAACAATTTACAAGTCCTTATCAATACCACCATTGCTACCTCCTTTAGCCTCATGAGGCGACACAAACTCCCAGGTTGATGGACTTCAGTGGCAGGTTTCTCTCAGATCAGAATACAGACTCTCATGAGTCCTTTCACTGTTCTTCTTCCCTTCTCTGGTTTTCCTGCCAGAGAACTCCAACGCTGCGTAGTTCAAGGAATCAGTTTCCCTGTCCTACAACAGAGAACTATGTATTACTATCAAATATCTGAGAGGATTCACAGTTGACACGACATGATTTGTTTTAAAAGTAATCTAACAAACACTTATGCAAATTGTTATTTTTTACAAATAATGTAAAAAATTCTCTGGCGCTATTAAAAATAAAGTAATTAAAAATAGAGTGTACTGTCGAATCAATGTAGGGGATCTTGCATACTGAAACTTCTCTATCAAAGTTGTGGGGATGCTCTTATATCTTTCCTTTTATGAATTTTTTGTTGAATGTGCTGTAGCGTTACCATGCTTACAAACCTGAAATGTATGATTAGAATGAGGATTAAAATCACAAGCAGACAGCAAGCCAACAGTATCCGATGCACCAAGATCGCTAGATGACAGTGGGGATCTAGAATCAGACAATCAACAATGGGTCATCATAAATCCGTAGAGATCATATTCTTTCTGTAATATGCACCAATACATTCCGAGTACGGCATGTGCAATGAAATATTTCAAATACAATCTCAAATATGCCCTGAGAATTACGCATATTCACATGTTATTATCTTAAATGTCTATTGTCTTCTTAATTAAATAATTAGCAAATAAACGAAGTAGGAAACAAAATATATTGACCTGTTACGTCGATCTTAGTTCCATTTCCAAACACAACTTCCCCACATGCTGCCAGGGCACAGTAGTAAGTCCCAGCATCAGAGGTGTCTGCATTGTTCTTGGGGAGAGTGTAGACACAGCTCTGTGGAGCAGACGGAGGCCCAGAACTATCCTGACATTCACCGCTCCTGTTTCCATTCATGTAAACGACAGCAGGGTGAGATGGTCCTGATCCAGATCTGAACCAGTACACACTGGGTTCCCCTTGGCACTGGTTACTGTGGTCCGTCCTCTGGGAGGTAATAGAGCACTGGAGAGCCACAGGGTCTCCCAGCTGAACTGATGCCGACACAGGCTGTTGGAACACAGTCTGGGAGACAAACCTATGGTCGTTGGTATCTGCACAGTAAAATACAGTTATCATCAAAATGTTTTAAAATGCTTGTCATGATATTGAATATAAACATAAAAAAAGTATTGATCTTACCTTTGACAGACAGAAAGGTGCAATTATTCCAGTTATCACGTATGTATTGTTGACAGAAATAGTTTGCTTCATCACCTTTAGTTACGTTTTGAATGATCAGATTAAAGACAGAAGCACCTTCTTTCATTGTGAATGTTAAATTGAAGTGGGGCTTCATTGTAAATGATTCATATATCTTCGAAGCAATTATTTCGGGAAAATATCCAGGAGATTGCTTGTACCAATATAAATAATCGCTACCATGTTCTTTAGCTTCACAATGAAGGGTAACAGTATCTCCAAGTCCTGCTGATTTCACATTGACCAAGCTAGGTCCCTCCTGAGCCAGAATCAGCACTAAAAAAGAAAATATTAAATAATAACTATTAACAATTGGTCTTGAACATTCATACTTTATTTTTGTAGGTTTAGGTTTGTAAATACATTGATTAAGAAATAGACCTATGCTGCAAAGCAAGTATACTGCTAAAAAATAAATAAAGGGAACACTTAAACAACACAATGTAACTCCAAGTGTTCCCTTTATTTTTTTGAGCGGTATATTTTGTCACCAAACACCTCTGGCTAAATTTGAATAAGTTATATAAAATAGAGAGCAATGGAATTTAAGAAGGAATTTACTTACGTGCTTTACTAAGAATTATCATGGCGAAAAACATTGTAACGTTTCTGCACTGAATTTGAACTAGCCCTGTACTCGCTCTAATGAAAGGTTTGAACTTAAAAAACAACATTTACATACCATAGACCAACTGTGATTGGCTGCAACCTAGAGACACTGAATGAAGCAAGCCAATGATCCTCCTAGTTTTCTGTGGGTTGAGGTTCATGTTAATATAATTGTGTCTGATGGAAACAAAGGTTTGACAGGAAACACAGAACCAAGCCATCAGCTATCAGAGTGTTGGACTGGGTCAGAGCTTGTGGACCCCAACGAGCCAATAAACTGAGCTCATTGTGGTCCTCACCCAGCCAGGGTAACCACCAGCCGGGCCCGGCTTCCTACCAGCTCACAGACAGGTCTCGGTGGCATGCCAGCAACCTGCGTAAGGTGCCTGCTCCTTCCCACCTCCCCGCTAATCCTGTGGTCACACAAGGAGCCCCGGGGTCAGAAGGCTTGTCCCCCCTGCTAACTGTCTAACCCTCCTGCTAACCGTTTACCCCCCCAACTAACAGTTTGCCCCACTAGCTGGGCTCCTTCAGGACTTTGACATTTCCTTCCAGACTTCAGCTTTGGGGGAGGGAGGGGGTCGGGGGGTAAATACTGTGTTCACGGTAACCCCTTCTCAGGAAGTCGTTCTATTAGTTGTGCTTCTGTGCTGGAATACCCGTCGAGACATTTTTGGCTCTGTAGGCCACTGTTAAGATAAACGTGTTTGAGGAAATTAAGAAGATGTATGATCTAGCCAAAATGAATATCGAGGGTCCTCGTCCTTCTCAGATAAAACAACTTTTAGAGTGACTTCCTTTCTAGCTATTTCTTTAACCACTGGGTTGGAAGGAGAGAGTGAGGACGTAAGCAGCAGATGAGCTGAGAGGCGAGGGCTGTGGCTGGCCTTGTCTTTTTTTTACACACACCACCAACACTGGTGAGCATAAATAGACCTGGCTGTAGGTATCAACAGGATGTGCTGCTGAGGTCCTTCAGAAACCAACCATTGAATGTACATACATTTCACATCACTGACTGAACCTAAACTGTGATATTTGTGCATGTGAACAGAGAATGTTCACTTGATTCAATCGTAAAATTTGTATTATTTTTATCTGAAGAGTATTGTGAATGAATTCAGTACTTTAACAATTGTTACAATCTAATTACAATGGTTGATTCAATTTAATTCAGAGATTTTAATATCGTAATATTATTATTCACTTGGGATCATATTGGGCTGCAGAGAGCATCAGATGCTACATCAGTCCATTACAGAGACACATCACCAATCATTCATACACAACCAATGATGTCTTAACTATTGTTTCCAGCACCTTTTGTTCAGTTGCTTTTTAGATCTGTCGGTTATCTTAGCCTTGTTTGGTTCTATATAGCGTCCCTATTTACCGGCCGATGTCGCGTTGACGAGCCATTTAAAAGTGTAGTCCTGTGTGACATTATACAAGTGGGAGTGTCTACTCAGATGTGTGACACACAGATCAACTCACTCCTCCCAGTCGATGCAGTCCACCAGTCCACTCCTCCCAGTTGGGTGGACACTCCCACATTGTGATGTCACAAAGGATATATTCAGAAAGGCCTCATCAACATGATACCTTGTGGTAAAATAGGGGGCATTTATTTTAACAGTTCGAGATCACCTTCAGACCTTTCTCCTTCTCCCAGTTCCCATCCTACTTGCTGTAATTAGTGAAACTAGTCACCAAGTACCAAAGAAAGACACGCAAGAGTCACAGTAACGGAAACATCTGTCAGCTCAAAAGTGCAGGACGACTATTTGACTAGATGTGTGTGTCTGCTGTGTGTTAGTCTTTGTGTGCTTACAGACATACATGCACGATAAACACTTTGTGTTGGCACAAGATCAACACAACCGATATATTTCGGACCTCTGAGATATAAAAAGGTGCAGCCTATATAATGTCTAGTCAACTGATCTAGCGCTGTGACCTTTACGCCAGTGGTTTTGCCTGCAAAGCATCACTGCTCTGTTTTGCGTGCTCATCCTGTGCAAGCTGTGTCAGTACTGTGGTTTGAAAAGCAGATATGAACTGAACCAGAGGTCTCTAAGTATCTTTCATGCTTTTCCCTTCCTGTTTTACCTCGTTTTTGGATATTGTTAGTTTATATATAATTTGATTCATTTCCTGTGCATGTCAGTCTGTCCATTCTCCTCTTTTACTCACTTCAATGTCTCATTTTTTCATTTGTGAAGTATAATTTTAGGCATCAAGATTTGTTAACTGCATATAGTTTTCTGCAAGGCCGAGTCCTGCTGCACATCAAACAGATAGGCTTTACAAAATACATGATAAATGATGAGCAATTACATTTTTATAATCCAAACAAAGCAACATTACTAAACATTAGAAACAATCTACATGTACTCATGACAATAAACAAGTCCTTATCAATACCACCATTGCTACCTCCTTTAGCCTCCTGAGTCGACACAAACTCCCAGGTTGATGGACTTCAGTGGCGGGTTTCTCTCACAGCAGAATACAGACTCTCCTGAGTCCTTTCACTCTTCTTCTTCCCTCCTCTGGTGTTCCTGCCAGAGAACTCCAACGCTGCGTAGTTCAAGGAATCAGTTTCCCTGTCCTACAACAGAGAACTGTATTACTACGAAACATCTGAGAGGATTCACAGCTGTACTAGAGACCACTTCTTCTAGAGTGAAAGTCAAAGCTAAAATCGTACTGGTGTGTCGGTGTCTAATCATATACAGAGGCCTAGAACATGCTGGTTTGTTACAATAACCAAACACTACACCCATTCGTTTTACCAGGTAGCTACACTTTGTGCAGGAATGTGGTTCGAGAATGCAAAAAAATAACGTAAAATTAAGTTTCATTAGCAATACTTTCTTGTATATCCCCCTTTTAACCGTTCAGAAAAAAAAAGTTCATATCCATCTCACTTTTTACAGACATCGATACATTTTCATTTTTGATCTCCAAGCCATTCAATAGGCCAAGAAAATGTCTGCAAGCTAACAATTCATTTTAAGAATCAACAATCTATAAAATGTCACAGGAAAAGACTTGTTTCGTGCTCTATATGACACAATCAAAGTAATTGACAAAGTCTACCAATGTAACATGTTGAACAGATGTACCTGTTGTTCCTGAATCCCTGAGTCACCTGGAACATGGCAGGAAGCACTCAGTGTTCCTGACAATAAGAACCAAAGAATATGTGTGCTCTTAGTTAAAACATAAGACACATATCACACCACTAAATATGTATATAAAAACACTATGTCCAACAAATTCAACTCTGAAGAATGTACTGTACCTTTGCGATGATCACAAACATGCTTCTTAATCCTGGTCAGAAACAGGATTACAATCCCAGCCAGACAGCAAGCCAACAGTATTCCAAGCACCTTGGTAACTAGATGCCAGTAGGGTTCTAGAATTAGATAATCAACATTGGTTCATCAGTGTAAATAGTCTAAAGAGCCTACTGGCATTGACCTCTTTAGTCATAAAAAATATTCAACCATAGATATCTTTATCGTAAATCCATATGTGGTTTGTTTTTTTATTTCCATCATGCTTTTGGATTTTTTTTACACTTTCTGCATTCTTATATTTTTGTGTTTCTCCGCAAATCTTTTTTTATAGAAGAGTGAGCTGCCAGGCTATAATGAGCACAGGCTTTTATTTTCTCATCTGAAATTATGGTTGAAATGTAAATAAAATGATCCTATAGTTTTAAGATACCAACTAACCTGAGTGAATCGACATCAAATAGAAAAAACATCAATATATTTACCTGTTATGTCCAGCATGGTTCCATTTCCAAACACAACTTCCCCACATGCTGCCAGGGCACAGTAGTAAGTCCCAGCATCAGAGGTGTCTGCATTGTTCTTGGGGAGAGTGTAGACACAGGTCTGTGGAGCAGACGGAGACCCAGAACTATCCTGACATTCACCGCTCCTGTTTCCATTCATGTAAACGACAGCAGGGTGAGATGGTCCTGATCCAGATCTGAACCAGTACACACTGGTTTCCCCTTGGCACTGGTTACTGTGGTCCGTCCTCTGGGAGATAATAGAGCACTGGAGAGCCACAGGGTCTCCCAGCTGAACTGTTGCCGACACAGGCTGTTGGACCACAGTCTGGGAGATAAACCTATGGTCGTTGGGATCTGCACAGTAAAATACAGTTATCAAAATGTTTTAAAATGCTTTTCATGATTTTGAATATGAACAGCGAAAGGGATTGATCTTACCTTTGACAGACAGAAAGGTGCAATTATTCCACCTGTCACGTGAGAATTGCTGACAGAAATAGTTTGCTTCATCACCTTTAGTTACGTTTTGAATGATCAGATTAAAGACAGAAGCACCTTCTTCCATTGTGAATGTTACATTGAAGTGGGGCTTCATTGTAATCGAGTCATACAATTTCGAAGCAATTATTTCGGGAAAATATCCAGGCGATTGCTTGTACCAATATAAATAATTGCTACCATGTTCTTTAGCTTCACAATGAAGGGTAACAGTATCTCCAAGTCCTGCTGATTTCACATTGACCAAGCTAGGTCCCTCCTGAGCCAGAAGCAGCACTAAAAAAGAAAAATAATAAATAAGAACTATGAACAATTGGTCTTGAACATTCATACTTTATTTTTGTAGCTTTAGGTTTGTAAATACATTGATTAAGAAATAGACCTATGCTGAAATGCAAGTATTTTGTCACCAAACACTTCTGGCTAAATTTGAATAAGTTATATAAAATAGAGAGGAATGGAATTTGAGAAGGAATTTACTTACGTGCTTTACTCAGAATTATCAAGGCGAAAAACATTGTAACGTTTCTGCGTTGAATTTGAACTAGCCCTGTACTCGCTCTAGTGAAAGGTTTGAACTTAAAAAACACGATTTACATATCATAGACCAACTGTGATTGGCTGCAACCTAGAGACACTGAATGAAGCAAGCCAATGATCCACCTAGTTTTCTGTGGGTTGTGGTTCATGTTAATATTATTGTGTCTGATGGAAACAAAGGTTTGACAGTAAACCCAGAACCAAGCCATCAGCTATCAGAGTGTTGGACTGGGTCAGAGCTTGTGGACCCCAACGAGCCAATAAACTGAGCTCATTGTGGTCCTCACCCTGCCAGGTTAACCACCAGCTGGGCCCGGCTTCCTACCAGCTCACAGACAGGTCTCGGTGGCATGCCAGCAACCTGCGTAAGGTGCCTGCTCCTTCCCACCTGCTCCTGTGGTCACATAAGGAGCCCTGGGGTTAGAAGGCTTGCCCCTCCTGCTAACTGCTTGCCCCACCAGCTAACCGTTTACCCCACTAGCTGGGCTCCTTCAGGACTTTGACATTTCCTTCCACACTTGAACTTTGGCGGAGGGAGGGGGTCGGGGGGGTAAATACTGTGTTCATGGTAACCCCTTGTCAGGAAGTCGTTCTATTAGTTGTGCTTCTGTGCTGGAATACCGGTTGTGACCTTTTTGGTTCTGTTGGCCACTGTTAAGATAAACGTGTTAGAGGAAATAAAGAAGCTGTATGATCTAGCCTAAATTAATATCGAGGGTCCTCGTCCTTCTCAGATAAAACTACTTTTAGAGTGACTTCCTTTCTAACTATTTATTTTACCACTGGGTTGGAAAGAGAGAGTGAGGACTCAAGCAGCAGATGAGCTGAGAGGCGAGGGCGGTGGCTGGCCTTGTCTCTGTTTTACACACACCACCCACACTTGTGAGCATAAATAGACCTGGCTGTAGGTATCAACAGGATGTGCTATTGAGGTCCTTCAGAAACCAACCAGGAAATGTACATACATTTCACATCACTGACTGAACCTAAACGGTGATATTTGTTTATGTGAACAGAGAATGTTCACTTGATTCACTTGTAATATCTGTATTCTTTTTATCTAAAGAGTAAAGTTGATGAATTCAGTACTTTAACTATTGTTACAATCTTATTACAATGGTAGATTTAATTTAATTCAGAGTTTTTAGTATTTCAATAGTATTATTCACTTGGGATCATATTGGGCTGCAGAGAGCATCAGATGCAACATCAGTCCATTACAGAGACATATCACCAATCATTCATACACAACCAAGGATGTGTTGGCTATTGTTTCCACCTCCTTTTGTTCATTTGCTTTTTAGATCTGTCAGTTATCTTAGCCTTGTTTGGTTCTATATAGGGTCCCTATTTACCAGCCTGTGTCGTGTTGACGAGCCATTTCAAAGTGTAGCCTTGTGTGACATTATACAAGTGGGAGTGTCTACTCAGATGTGTGACACACAGATCAACTCACTCCTCCCAGTCGATGCAGTCCACTCCTCCCAGTTGGGTGGACCCTCCCACATTGTGATGTCAAAAAGGGTTATATTCAGAAATAACTCATCAACATGATACCTTGTGGTAAAATAGGGGGCCTTTATCTTAACAGTTCGAGATCACCTTCGGACCTTTCTCCTTCTCCCAGTTCCCATCCTACTTGCTGTAATTAGTGTAACTAGTCACCAAGTACCAAAGAAAGACACGCAAGAGTCACAGTAACGGAAACATCTGTCAGCTCAAAAGTGCAGGACGACTTCTTGACTAGATGTGTGTGTATGCTGTGTGTAAGTCTTTGTGTGCTTACACACATGCGTGCACGATAAACACTTTGTGTGGGCACAAGATCAACACAACCAATATATTTCCGACCTCTGAGACTTTAAAAGGTGCAGCCTATATAATGTCTAGTCAAGTGATCTAGCGCTGTGACCTTTACGCCAGTGGTTTTACCTGCAATGCATCACTGCTCTATTATGAGTGCTCATCCTGTGCAAGCTGTGTCAGTACTGTGGTTTAAACAGCAGATATGAACTGACCCAGTGGTCTCTAAGTATCTTTCATGCTTTTCCCTTCCTGTTTTACTTCGTTTTCTTCTGATATTGTTAGTTTATATATAATTTGATTCATTTCCTGTGCATATCAGTCTGTCCATTTTTATCTTTTACTCACTTCAACGTCTCTTGTTTGTTCATTCGTGAAGTATAATTTTAGGCATCAAGATTTGTTAACTGCATAATGTTTTCTTCATGGCCAAGTCCTGCTGCACATCAAACAGATAGACTTTACAAAATACATGAGAAATAATGAGCAATTACATTTTTATAATCCAAACGAAGCAACATTACTAAACATAAGAAACAATCTACATGTACTCATGACAATAAACAAGTCCTTATCAATACCACCATTACTACCTCCTTTAGCCTCATGAGGCGACACAAACTCCCAGGTTGATGGGCTTCAGTGGCGGGTTTCTCTCACAGCAGAATACAGACTCTCCTGAGTCCTTTCACTGTTCTTCTTCACTCCTCTGGTTTTCCTGCCAGAGAACTCCAACGCTGCGTAGTTCAAGGAATCGGTTTCCCTGTCCTACAACAGAGAACTGTATTACTACGAAACATCTGAGAGGATTCACAGCTGTACTAGAGACCACTTCTTCTAGAGTGAAAGTCAAAGCTAAAATCTTACTGGTGTGTCGGTGTCTAATCATATACAGAGGCCTAGAACATGCTGGTGTGTTACAATAACCAAACACTACACCCATTCATTTAACCAGGTAGCTACACTTTGTACAGGTAGTTGGTTCGAGATTGCAAAAAATTAACGTAATATTAAGTTTCATTATCGATACTTTCTTGTAAATCCCCTCTTTAACCGTTCAGAAAAAAACTAAAATGTTCATATCCATCTCACTTTTTACATACATCGATACATTTTCATTTTTGATCTCCAGGCCAAATAATAGGCCAAGAACATGTCTGCAAGCTAACGATTCATTTTAAGAATCAACAATCGATAAAATGTCACAGGAAAAGACTTGTTTCGTGCTCTATATGACACAATCAAAGTAATTGACAAAGTCTACCAATGCAACATGTTGAACAGATGTACCTGTTGTTCCTGAGTCCCTGAGTCACCTGGAACATGGCAGGAAGCACTCAGTGTTCCTGACAATAAGAACCAAAGAATATGTGTGCTCTTAGTTAAAACATAAAATACATATCACACCACTAAATATGTCTGTAAAAACACAACGTCCGCCAAATTCAACTCTGAAGAATGTACTGCACCTTTGCGATGATCACAAACATGCTTTTTAATCCTGGTTAGAAACAGGATTATAATCCCAGCCAGACAGCAAGCCAACAGTATTCCAAGCACCATGGTAACCAGATGCCAGTAGGGTTCTAGAATCAGATAATCACATTGGGTCATCAGAAAGCTTTAGGTCACTTTTATTCTGGACCATTTCCACTGGCATGGGCCTTTTTAGTCATAAAAATATACAACCAGAAAGACCTTTTATTGTAAATCCATGTGTACTTTGTTTTTTCAATTGCATCATACTTTGGGATTTTTGTTGTACTTTCTGCATTCTTCTATTTTATAGTTTTGACCAAAAATTAAAAAAGACTGCGCTGCATGGCTATAATGTGCAGAGGCTTTTTACTTCCTCTTCTGAAATTATGGTTGAAATGTAAAAAATAATCCTAGAGATTTAAAGTTAATACTAAACTGACATTCTTTGGGAATATTTGGTTTGGCATACAGAGCAAAGTTGCATTCAATGAAAAGCACTTGTTTTGAGTGAATCTACACTACATAGAAAAAACATCAATGTACTGACCTGTAAAGTCGATCTTAGTTCCATTTCCAAACACGTCCAGCTTTGTACCATTTCCAAACACAACTTCCCCACATGCTGCCAGGGCACAGTAGTAAGTCCCAGCATCAGAGGTGTCTGCATTGTTCTTGGGGAGAGTGTAGACACAGCTCTGTGGAGCAGACGGAGGCCCAGAACTATTCTGACATTCACCGCTCCTGTTTCCATTCATGTAAACGACAGCAGGGTGAGATGGTCCTGATCCAGATCTGAACCAGTACACACTGGGTTCCCCTTGGCACTGGTTACTGTGGTCCGTCCTCCGGGAGGTAATAGAGCACTGGAGAGCCACAGGGTCTCCCAGCTGAACTGATGCTGACACAGGCTGTTGGACCACAGTCTGGGAGACAAACCTATGGTCGTTGGGATCTGCACAGTAAAATACAGCTATCATCAAAAGGTTTTAAAATGCTTGTCATTATATTGAATATAGACAATGAAAAGGATTGATCTTACCTTTGACAGACAGAAAGGTGCAATTATTCCACTTGTCACGTGAGTATTGTTGACAGAAATAGTTTGCTTCATCACCTTTAGTTACGTTTTGAATGATCAGATTCAAGTCAGGAGCCCCTTCTTCTACTCTAAACCTTAAATCAAAGGGGGGCTTGATTGCAATTGTATCATACACTCTCGAAGCGACCATTTGGGGAAAATATCCAGGAGTTAGCTTGTACCAGTATAAATAATCGCTATCATGTTCTTTAGCTTCACAATGAAGGGTAACATTATCTCCAAGTCCTGCTGATTTCACATTGACCAAGCTAGGTCCCTCCTGAGCCAGAATCAGCACTAAAAAAGAAAATAAGAAATTATAACTATGAACAATTGGGCTTGAACATTTATACTTTATTTTTGTAGCTTTAGGTTTGTAAATACATTGATAAAGAAATAGACCTATGCTGCAATGCAACTATCTTGTCAAACACCTCTGGCTGAATTTGAATAAGTTATATAAAATAGAGAGGAATGGAATTTGAGAAGGAATTTATTTACGTGCTGTACTCAGAATTATCACTGCGAAAAACATTGTCACGTTTCTGTGCTGAATTTGAACTAGCTCTGTACTCGCTCTAATGAAAGGTTTGAACTTAAAAAACATGATTTACATACCATAGACCAACTGTGATTGGCTGCAACCTAGAGACACTGAATGAAGCCAGCCAATGATCCTCCTAGTTTTCTGTGAGGTGCAGTTCATGTTTAATTTGATTGTGGCTGGTGGAAACAAAGGTTTGACAGTAAACACAGAACAAAGCTATCAGAGTGTTGGACTGGGTCAGAGCTTGTGGACCCCAACGAGCCAATAAACTGAGCTCATTGTGGTCCTCACCCTGCCAGGTTAACCACCAGCTGGGCCCGGCTTCCTACCAGCTCACAGACAGGTCTCGGTGGCATGCCAGCAACCTGCGTAAGGTGCCTGCTCCTTCCCACCTGCCCGCTAATGCTGTGGTCACACAAGGAGCCCCGGGGTCAGAAGGCTTGTCCCTCCTGCTAACCGTTTGCCCCTCCTGCTAACCGTTTACCCCAACAGTTTGCCCCACTAGCTGGGCTCCTTCAGGACTTTGACACTTCCTTCCACACTTAAAACTTTGGGGGAGGGAGGGGGTCAGGGGGTAAATATTGTGTTCATGGTAACCCCTTCTCAGCAAGTCATTCTGTTATTTCTGCTTCTGTGCTGGAATACCCATCGTGACCTTTTTGGTTCTGTTGGCCACTGTTAAGATAAACGTGTTTGAGGAAATAAAGAAGATGTATGAACTAGCCTGAATGAATATCGAGGGTCCTCGTCCTTCTCCGATAAAACAACTTTTAGACTGACCTCCTTTCTAGCTATTTCTTTAACCACTGGGTTGGAAAGAGAGAGCGAGGACTCAAGCAGCAGATGAGCTGAGAGGCGAGGGCGGTGGCTGGCATTGTCTCTTTTTTACACACACCACCAACACTTGTGAGCATAAATAGACCTGGCTGTAGGTATCAACAGGATGTGCTGCTGAGGTCCTTCAGAAACCAACCAGGAAATGGACATACATTTCACATCACTGACTGAACCTAAACGGTGATATACAGTATGTGTATGTGAACAGAGAATGTTCACTTGATTCACTTTAAAATTTGTATTATTTTTATCTAAAGAGTAAAGTTAATGAATTCAGTACTTTAACAATTGTTACAATCTTATTACAATGGTAGATTCAATTTAATTCAGAGATTTTAATATCTTAATATTATTATACACTTAGGATCTTATTGGGCTGCAGAGAGCATCAGATGCAACATCAGTCCATTACAGAGACACATCACCAATCTTTCATACACAACCAACGATGTCTTGGCTATTGTTTCCAGCACCTTTTGTTCATGTGCTTTTTAGATCTGTTGGTTATCTTAGCCTTGTTTGGTTCTATATAGCGTCCCTATTTACCGGCCGGTGTCGTGTTGACGAGCCATTTCAAAGTGTAGTCCTGTGTGACATTATACAAGTGGGAGTGTCTACTCAGATGTGTGACACACAGATCAACTCACTCTTCCCAGTTGATGCAGTCCACCAGCCCACTCCTCCCAGTTGGGTGGACACTCCCACATTCTGATGTTACAAAGGGAGATATTCAGAAAGGACTCATCAACATGATACCTTGTGGTAAAGTAGGGGACCTTTATCTTAACAGTTCGAGACCAACATCGGACCTTTCTCCTTCTCCCAGTTCCCATCCTACTTGCTGTAATTAGTGTAACTAGTCACCAAGTACCAAAGAAAGACACCCAACAGTTATAGTAACGGAAACATCTGTCAGCTCAAAAGTGCAGGACGACTTCTTGACTAGATGTGTGTGTCTGCTGTGTGTAAGTCTTTGTGTGCTTACCCACATTCATGCACGATAAACACTTTGTGTGGGATCAAGATCAACACAACCGATATCAAAATGTTGACCTCTGAGACATAAAAAGGTGCAGCCTTTATAATGTCTAGTTAACTGATCTAGCGCTGTGACCTTTACGCCAGTGGTTTTGCCTGCAAAGCATCACTGCTCTGTTATGCGTGCTCATCCTGTCCAAGCTGTGTCAGTACTGTGGTTTAAAAAGCAGATATGATCTGAACCAGAGGTCTCTAAGTATCGTTCATGCTTTTCCCTTCCTGTTTGACCTCTTTTTTTGAATATTGTTAGCTTATATATAATTTGATTCATTTCCTGTGCATGTCAGTCTGTCCATTTTCATCTTTTACTCACTTCAACGTCTCTTGTTTTTTCATTCAAGAAGTATAATTTTAGGCATCAAGATTTATTAACTGCAAAATGTTTTCTTCATGGCCAAGTCCTGCTGCACATCAAACAGATAGACTTTACAAAATACATGAGAAATAATGAGCAATTACATTTTTATGATCCAAACAAAGCAACATTACTAAACATTAGAAACAATCTACATGTACTCATGACAATAAACAAGTCCTTATCAATACTACCATTACTACCTCCTTTAGCCTCCTGAGTCGACAAACTCCCAGGTTGATGGACTTCAGTGGCAGGTTTCTCTCACAGCAGAATACAGACTCTCCTGAGTCCTTTCACTCTTCTTCTTCCCTCCTCTGGTTTTCCTGCCAGAGAACTCCAACGCTGCGTAGTTCAAGGAATCAGTTTCCCTGTCCTACAACAGAGATCTGTATTACTACTAAACATCTGAGGATTCACAGCTGTACTAGAGATCACTTCTTCTAGAGTGAAAGTCAAAGCTACAATCCTACTGGTGTGTCTGTGTCTAATCATATACAGAGGCCTAGAACATGCTGGTGTGTTACAATAACCAAACACTACACCCATTCATTTAACCAGGTAGCTACACTTTGTGAAGGAAGTTGGTTCGAAATTGCAAAAAATGAACGTAATATTAAGTTTCATTAGCGATACTTTCTTGTAAATCCCCTCTTTAACAGTTCAGAAAAAAACTAAAATGTTCATATCCATCTCACTTTTTACATACATCGATACATTTTCATTTTTGATCTCCAAGCCATTCAATAGGCCAAGAACATGTCTGCAAGCTAACAATTCATTTTAAGAATCAACATTCGATAAAATGTCTCAGGAAAAGACTTGTTTCGTGCTCTATATGACACGATCAAAGTAATTGACAAAGTCTACCAATGCAACATGTTGAACAGATGTACCTGTTGTTCCTGAATCCCTGAGTCACCTGGAACATGGCAGGAAGCACTCAGTGTTCCTGACAATAAGAACCAAAGAATATGTGTGCTCTTAGTTAAAACATAAGATCCATATCACACCACTAAATATGTCTGTAAAAACACTATGTCCAACAAATTCTACTCTGAAGAATGTACTGTACCTTTGCGATGATCACAAACATGGTTTTTAATCCTGGTCAGAAACAGGATTATAATCCCAGCCAGACAGCAAGCCAACAGTATTCCAAGCACCATAGTAACTAGATGCCACTTAGGTTCTAGAATCAGATAATCAACATTGGTTCATCAGAACGCTTTAGGTCACTTTTATTCTGGACCATTTCCACTGGCATGGGCCTTTTTAGTCATATAAATATACAACCACAAAGACCTTTTATTGTAAATCCATGTGTACTTAGTTTTTTCATTTGCATCATACTTTGGGATTTTTGTTGTACTTTCTGCATTCTTCCATTTTATAGTTTTGATCAAAAAATTTAAAAGACGGCGCTGCATAGCTATAATGTGCAGAGGCTTTTTACTTCCTCTTCTGAAATTATGGTTGAAATGTAACAAATAATCCCAGAGATTTAAAGTTAATACTAAACTGACATTCTTTGGGACTATTTGGTTTGGCATTAAGAGCAAAGTTGCATTCAATGAAAAGCACTTGTTTTGAGTGAATCTACACTACATTGACAAAACACCAATATACTGACCTGTAACGTCGATCTTAGTTCCATTTCCAAACACAACTTCCCCACATGCTGCCAGGGCACAGTAGTAAGTCCCAGCATCAGAGGTGTCTGCATTGTTCTTGGGGAGAGTGTAGACACAGCTCTGTGGAGCAGACGGAGGCCCAGAACTATCCTGACATTCACCGCTCCTGTTTCCATTCATGTAAACGACAGCAGGGTGTGATGGTCCTGATCCAGATCTGAACCAGTATACACTGGGTTCCCCTTGGCACTGGTTACTGTGGTCCGTCCTCTGGGAGGTAATAGAGCACTGGAGAGCCACAGGGTCTCCCAGCTGAACTGATGCCGACACAGGCTGTTGGACCACAGTCTGGGAGACAAACCTATGGTCGTTGGGATCTGCACAGTAAAATACAGCTATCATCAAAATGTTTTAAAATGCTTGTCATGATATTGAATATAAACATTGAAAAAGATTGATCTTACCTTTGACAGACAGAAAGGTGCAATTATTCCACTTGTCAAATGGGTATTGTTGACAGAAATAGTTTGCTTCATCACCTTTAGTTACGTTTTGAATGATCAGATTTAAGCCAGGAGCCCCTTCTTCTCCTCTGAACCTTACATCAAAGGGGGGCTTGATTGCAATTGTATCATACACTCTCGAAGCGACCATTTGGGGAAAATATCCAGGAGTTAGCTTGTACCAGTATAAATAATCGCTATTATGTCCTTTAGCTTCACAATGAAGGGTAACAGTATCTCCAAGTCCTGCTGATTTCACATTGACCAAGCTAGGTCCCACCTGAGCCAGAATCAGCACTAAAAAAGAAAATAAGAAATAAGAACTATGAACAATTGGTCTTGAACATTCATACTTTATTTTTGTAGCTTTAGGTTTGTAAATACATTGATTAAGAAATAGACCTATGCTGCAATGCAAGTATTTTGTCACCAAACACCTCTGGTTAAATTTAATTAAGTTATATAAAATAGAGAGGAATGGAATTTGAGAAGGAATTTACTTACTTGCTGTACTCAGAATTATCATGGCGAAAAACATTGTAACGTTTCTGCGCTGAATTTGAACTAGCCCTGTACTCGCTCTAATGAAAGGTTTGAACTTAAAAAACAACATTTACATACCATAGACCAACTGTGATTGGCTGCAACCTAGAGACACTGAATGAAGCAAGCCAATGATCCTCCTAGTTTTCTGTGGGTTGCGGTTCATGTTAATATAATTGTGTCTGATGGAAACAAAGGTTTGACAGGAAACACAGAACCAAGCCATCAGCTATCAGAGTGTTGGACTGGGTCAGAGCTTGTGGACCCCAACGAGCCAATAAACTGAGCTCATTGTGGTCCTCACCCTGCCAGGGTAACCACCAGCTGGGCCCGGCTTCCTACCAGCTCACAGACAGGTCTCGGTGGCATGCCAGCAACCTGCGTAAGGTGCCTGCTCCTTCCCACCTCCCCGCTAATCCTGTGGTCACACAAGGAGCCCCGGGGTCAGAAGGCTTGCCCCACCAGCTAACCGTTTACCCCTCCAACTAACAGTTTGCCCCACTAGCTGGGCTCCTTCAGGACTTTGACATTTCCTTCCACACTTCAACTTTGGGGGTGGGAGGGGGTCGGGGGTAAATACTGTGTTCATGGTAACCCCTTCTCAGCAAGTCGTTCTATTAGTTGTGCTTCTGTGCTGGAATACCGGTTGTGACCTTTTTGGCTCTGTTGGCCACTGTTAAGATAAACGTGTTAGAGGAAATAAAGAAGCTGTATGATCTAGCCTAAATGAATATCAAGGGTCCTCATCCTTCTCAGATAAAACAACTTTTAGTGTGACTTCCTTTCTAGCTATTTCTTTAACCACTGGTTTGGAAAGAGAGAGTGAGGACTCAAGCAGCAGATGAGCTGAGAGGCGAGGGAGGTGGCTGGAATTGTCTGTTTTACACACACCACCAACACTGGTGAGCATAAATAGACCTGGCTGTAGGTATCAACAGGATGTGATGCTGAGGTCCTTCTGAAACCAACCAGGAAATTGACATACATTTCACATCACTGACTGAACCTAAACTGTGATATTTGTGTATGTGAACAGAGAATGTTCACTTGATTCACTCGTAAAATTTGTATTATTTTTATCTTAAGAGTAAAGTGAATGAACTCAGTACTTTAACAATTGTTACATTTTTATTACAATGCTTGTTTTAATTTAATTCAGAGATTTTAATTTCTTAATATTATTATACACTTGGGATCATATTTGGCTGCAGAGAGCATCAGATGCAACATCAGTCCATTACAGAGACACATCACCAATCATTCAAACACAACCAATGATGTCGTGGCAATTGTTACCAGCACCTTTTGTTCATGTGCTTTGTAGATCTGTCAGTTATCTTAGCCTTGTTTGGTTCTATATAGTGTCCCTATTTACCGGCCGATGTCGTGTTGACGAGCCATTTCAAAGTGTAGCCCTGTGTTGCATTATACAAGTGGGAGTGTCTACTCAGATGTGTGACACACAGATCAACTCACTCCTCCCAGTCGATGCAGTCCACCAGCCCACTCCTCCCAGCCGAGTGCACACTCCCACATTGTGATGTCACAACGGATATATTCAGAAATAACTTTTCAACATGACACCTTGTAGTAAAATAGGGGGCCTTTATCTTACCAGTACTAGACCACCTTCGGACCTTTCTCCTTCTCCCAGTTCCCATCCTACTTGCTGTAATTAGTGTAACTAGTCACCAAGTACCAAAGAAAGACACGCAAGAGTTATAGTAAAAAAAACATCTGTCAGCTCAAAAGTGCAGGACGACTATTTGACTAGATGTGTGTGTCTGCTGTGTGTTAGTCTTTGTGTGCTTACACACATGCATGCACGATAAACACTTTGTGTTGGCTCAAGATCAACTCAACCAATATATTTCTGACCTCTGAGACTTTAAAAGGTGCAGCCTATATAATGTCTAGTCAACTGATCTAGCGCTGTGACCTTTACACCAGTGGTTTTACCTGCAAGGCATCACTGCTCTGTTATGCGTGCTCATCCTGTGCAAGCTGTGTCAGTACTGTGGTTTAAAAAGCAGATATGATCTGAACCAGAGGTCTCTAAGTATCTTTCATGCTTTTCCATTCCTGTTTGACCTCTTTTTTGGATATTGTTCGTTTATATATAATTTGATTCATTTCCTGTGCATGTCAGTCTGTCCATTTTTATCTTTTACTCACTTCAACATCTCTTGTTTGTTCAATCGTGAAGTATAATTTTAGGCATCAAGATTTGTTAACTGCATAATGTTTTCTTCATGGCCAAGTCCTGCTGCACATCAAACAGATAGACTTTACAAAATACATGAGAAATAATGAGTAATTACATTTTTATGATCCAAACAAAGCAACATTACTAAACATTAGAAACAATCTACATATACTCATGACAATAAACAAGTCTTTATCAATACCACCATTGCTACCTCCATCATGAGGCGACACAATCTCCCAGGTTGATGGACTTCAGTGGCAGGTTTCTCTCACAGCAGAATACAGACTCTCCTGAGTCCTTTCACTGTTCTTCTTCCCTCCTCTGGTTTTCCTGCCAGAGAACTCCAACGCTGCGTAGTTCAAGGAATCAGTTTCCCTGTCCTACAACAGAGATCTGTATTACTACTAAACATCTGAGAGGATTCACAGCTGTACTAGAGACCACTTCTTCTAGAGTGAAAGTCAAAGCTAAAATCCTACTGGTGTGTCGGTGTCTAATCATATACAGAGGCCTAGAACATGCTGGTGTGTTACAATAACCAAACACTACACCCATTCATTTTACCAGGTAGCTACACTTTGTGAAGGAAGTTGGTTCGAGATTGCAAAAAATTAACGTAATATTAAGTTTCATTAGCGATACTTTCTTGTAAATCCCCTCTTTAACAGTTCAGAAAAAAACAAAAATGTTCATATCCATCTCACTTTTTACATACATTGGTACATTTTCATTTTTGATCTCCAAGCCATTCAATAGGCCAAGAACATGTTTGCAAGCTAACGATTCATTTTAAGAATCAACAATCGATAAAATGTCACAGGAAAAGACTTGTTTCGTGCTCTATATGACACAATCAAAGTAATTGACAAAGTCTACCAATGCAACATGTTGAACAGATGTACCTGTACTTCCTGAATCCCTGAGTCACCTGGAACATGGCAGGAAGCACTCAGTGTTCCTGACAATAAGAACCAAAGAATATGTGTGCTCTTAGTTAAAACATAAGATACATATCACACCACTAAATATGTCTGTAAAAACACTATGTCCAACAAATTCAACTCTGAACAATGTACTGTACCTTTGCGATGATCACAAACAAGCTTTTTAATCCTGGTCAGAAAGAGGATTATAATCCCAGCCAGACAGCAAGCCAACAGTATTCCAAGCACCATGGTAACTAGATGCCTCTTGGTTTCTAGAATCAGATAATCAACATTGGTTCATCAGTGTAAAGAGTCTAAAGAGCCTACTGGCGTTGACCTCTTTAGTCATGAAAATATTAAACTGTAAATATCTTTATCGTAAATCCATATGTAGTTTGTTTTTTTATTTCTATCATGCTTTTGGATTTTTGTCATACTTTCTGCATTCTTATATTTTTGTGTTTCTCCACAAATCTTTTTATAAAAGAGTGCACTGCCAGGCTATAATGAGCATAGGCTTTTATTTTCTTTCTGATATTATGGTTGAAATGTAAATACAATTATCCTATAGTTTTAAGATACCAACTAAACTTAGTGAATCTACATCAAATAGAAAAAACACCAATATATTGACCTGTTATGTCCAGCTTGGTTCCATTTCCAAACACAACTTCCCCACATGCTGCCAGGGCACAGTAGTAAGTCCCAGCATCAGAGGTGTCTGCATTGTTCTTGGGGAGAGTGTAGACACAGCTCTGTGGATCAGACGGAGGCCCAGACCTATCCTGACATTCACCGCTCCTGTTTCCATTCATGTAAACGACAGCAGGGTGAGCTGGTCCTGATCCAGATCTGAACCAGTACACACTGGGTTCCCCTTGGCACCGGTTACTGTGGTCCGTCCTCTGGGAGGTAATAGAGCACTGGAGAGCCACAGGGTCTCCCAGCTGAACTGATGCCGACACAGGCTGTTGGACCACAGTCTGGGAGACAAACCTATGGTCGTTGGGATCTGCAAAGTAAAATACAGTTATCATCAAAAGGTTTTAAATGCTTGTCACGATATTGAATATAAACATTGAAAAAGATTGATCTTACCTTTGACAGACAGAAAGGTGCAATTTTTCCACTTGTCAAATGGGTATTGTTGACAGAAATAGTTTGCTTCATCACCTTTAGTTACGTTTTGAATGATCAGATTCAAGTCAGGAGCCCCTTCCTCTACTCTAAACCTTAAATCAAAGGAGGGCTCGATTGTAATTGTATCATGCACTCTCGAAGCGACCATTTGGGGAAAATATCCAGGAGTTAGCTTGTACCAGTATAAATAATCGCTATCATGTTCTTCAGCTTCACAATGAAGGGTAACAGTATCTCCAAGTCCTGCTGATTTCACATCGACCAAGCTAGGTCCCTCCTGAGCCAGAATCAGCACTAAAAAAGAAAATAAGAAATAAGAACTATGAACAATTGGTCTTGAACATTCATGCTTTATTTTTGTAGCTTTATGTTTGTAAATACATTAATTAAGAAATATACTAATGTTGAAATGCAAGTATTTTGTCACCAAACATCTCTGGTTAAATTTCAATAAGATATATTAAATAGAGAGGAATGGAATTTGAGAAGAAATTTACTTACGTGCTTTACTCAGAATTATCATGGCGAAAAACATTGTAACGTTTCTGCGCTGAATTTGAACTAGCCCTGTACTCGCTCTAATGAAAGGTTTGAACTTAAAAAACAACATTTACACACCATAGACCAACTGTGATTGGCTGCAACCTAGAGACACTGAATGAAGCAAGCCAATGATCCACCTAGTTTTCTGTGGGTTGCGGTTCATGTTAATATTATTGTGACTGATGGAAACAAAGGTTTGACAGGAAACACAGAACCAAGCCATCAGCTATCAGAGTGTTGGACTGGATCAGAGCTTGTGGACCCCAATGAGCCAATAAACTGAGCTCATTGTGGTCCTCACCCTGCCAGGTTAACCACCAGCTGGGCCCGGCTTCCTACCAGCTCACAGACAGGTCTCGGTGGCATGCCAGCAACCTGCGTAAGGTGCCTGCTCCTTCCCACCTCCCCGCTAATCCTGTGGTCACACAAGGAGCCCCGGGGTCAGAAGGCTTGTCCCCCCTGCTAACTGTTTACCCCACTAGCTGGGCTCCTTCAGGACTTTTGACATTTCCTTCCACACTTGAACTTTGGGGGAGGGAGGGGGTCGGGGGGTAAATACTGTGTTCATGGTAACCCCTTCTCAGGAAGTCGTTCTATTAGTTGTGCTTCTGTGCTGGAATACCGGTTGTGACCTTTTTGGCTCTGTTGGCCACTGTTAAGATAAACGTGTTTGAGGAAATAAAGAAGCTGTATGATCTAGCCTAAATGAATATCAAGGGTCCTCGTCCTTCTCAGATAAAACAACTTTTAGTGAGACTTCCTTTCTAGCTATTTCTTTAACCACTGGGTTGGAAAGAGAGAGCGAGGACTCAATCAGCAGATGAGCTGAGAGGCGAGTGGGGTGGCTGGAATTTTTTGTTTTACACACACCACCAACACTTGTGAGCATAAATAGACCTGGCTGTAGGTATCAACAGGATGTGCTGCTGAGGTCCTTCAGAAACCAACCAGGAAATGGACATGCATTTCACATCACTGACTGAACCTAAACTGTGATATTTGTTTATGTGAACAGAGAATGTTCACTTGATTCACTTGTAATATCTATTCTTTTTATCTAAAGAGTAAAGTTAATGAATTCAGTACTTTAACTATTGTTACAATCTTATTACAATGGTCGATTCAATTTAATTCAGAGATTTTAATATCTTAAGATTATTATTCACTTGGGATCATATTGGGCTGCAGAGAGCATCTGATGCAACATCAGTCCATTACAGAGACACATCACCAATCATTCATACACAACCAGTGATGTCTTGGCCATTGTTACCAGCACCTTTTGTTCATGTGCTTTTTAGATCTGTCGGTTATCTTAGCCTTGTTTGGTTCTATATAGCGTCCCTATTTACCGGCCGGTGTCGTGTTGACGAGCCATTTCAAAGTGTAGTCCTGTGTGACATTATACAAGTGGGAGTGTCTACTCAGATATTTGACAGACAGATCAACTCACACCTCCCAGTCGATGCAGTCCACCAGCCCAATCCTCCCAGTTGGGTGGACACTCCCACATTGTGATGTCACAAAGGATATATTCAGAAATGGCTCATCAACACGACACCTTGTGGTAAAATAGGGGGCCTTTAGCTTAACAGTTCGAGACCACCTTCGAACCTTTCTTCTTTTCCCAGTTCCCATCCTACTTGCTGTAATTAGTGAAACTAGTCACCAAGTACCAAAGAAAGACACGCAAGAGTTATAGTAAAAAAAACATCTGTCAGCTCAAAAGTGCAGGACGACTATTTGACTAGATGTGTGTGTCTGCTGTGTGTAAGTCTTTCTGTGCTTACACACATGCAGGCACGATAAACACTTTGTGTGGGCACAAGATCAACACAACCAATATATTTCCGACCTCTGATACTTTAAAAGCTGCAGCCTATATAATGTCTAGTTAACTGATCTAGCGCTGTGACCTTTACGCCAGTGGTTTTACCTGCAAAGCATCACTGCTCTGTTATGCGTGCTCATCCTGTGCAAGCTGTGTCAGTACTGTGGTTTAAACAGCAGATATGAACTGAACCAGAGGTCTCTAAGTATCGTTCATGCTTTTCCCTTCCTGTCTTACCTCGTTTTCTTCTGATATTGTTAGTTTATTTATAATTTGATTCATTTCATGTTCATCTTTCCATTCTCCTCTTTTACTCACTTCAATGTCTCGTTTTTTCATTAGTGAAGTATAATTTTAGGCATCAAGATTTGTTAACTGCAAAACGTTTTCTTCATGGCCAAGTCCTGCTTCACATCAAACAGATAGGCTTTACAAAATACATGAGCAATTATGAGCAATTACATTTTTATGATCCAAACGAAGCAACATTACTAAACATTAGAAACAATCTACATGTACTCATGACAACAAACAAGTCCTTGTCAATACCACCATTGCTACCTCCTTTAGCCTCATGAGGCGACACAAACTCCCAGGTTGATGGACTTCAGTGGCGGGTTTCTCTCACAGCAGAATACAGACTCTCCTGAGTCCTTTCACTGTTCTTCTTCCCTCCTCTGGTTTTCCTGCCAGAGAACTCCAACGCTGCGTAGTTCAAGGAATCAGTTTCCCTGTCCTACAACAGAGAACTGTATTACTACGAAACATCTGAGAGGATTCACAGCTGTACTAGAGATCACTTCTTCTAGAGTGAAAGTCAAAGCTACAATCGTACTGGTGTGTCTGTGTCTAATCATATACAGAGGCCTAGAACATGCTGGTGTGTTACAATAACCAAACACTACACCCATTCATTTTACCAGGTAGCTACACTTTGTGCAGGAAGTTGGTTCGAGATTGCAAAAAATGAACGTAATATTAAGTTTCATTAGCAATATTATCTTGTAAGTCCCCTCTTTAACCGTTCAGAAAAAAACAAAAATGTTCATATCCATCTCACTTTTTACATACATTGGTACATTTTCATTTTTGATCTCCAAGCCATTCAATAGGCCAAGAACATGTCTGCAAGCTAACGATTCATTTTAAGAATCAACAATCGATAAAATGTCACAGGAAAAGACTTGTTTCGTGCTCTATATGACACAATCAAAGTAATTGACAAAGTCTACCAATGCAACATGTTGAACAGATGTACCTGTTGTTCCTGAATCCATGAGTCACCTGGAACATGGCAGGAAGCACTCAGTGTTCCTGACAATAAGAACCAAAGAATATGTGTGCTCTTAGTTAAAACATAAGATACATATCACACCACTAAATATGTCTGTAAAAACACTATGTCCAACAAATTCAACTCTGAACAATGTACTGTACCTTTGCGATGATCACAAACAAGCTTTTTAATCCTGGTCAGAAAGAGGATTATAATCCCAGCCAGACAGCAAGCCAACAGTATTCCAAGCACCATGGTAACTAGATGCCTCTTGGTTTCTAGAATCAGATAATCAACATTGGTTCATCAGTGTAAAGAGTCTAAAGAGCCTACTGGCGTTGACCTCTTTAGTCATGAAAATATTAAACTGCAAATATCTTTATCGTAAATCCATATGTAGTTTGTTTTTTTATTTCTATCATGCTTTTGGATTTTTGTCATACTTTCTGCATTCTTATATTTTTGTGTTTCTCCACAAATCTTTTTATAAAAGAGTGCACTGCCAGGCTATAATGAGCATAGGCTTTTATTTTATTTCTGATATTATGGTTGAAATGTAAATACAATTATCCTATAGTTTTAAGATACCAACTAAACTTAGTGAATCTACATCAAATAGAAAAAACACCAATATATTGACCTGTTATGTCCAGCTTGGTTCCATTTCCAAACACAACTTCCCCACATGCTGCCAGGGCACAGTAGTAAGTCCCAGCATCAGAGGTGTCTGCATTGTTCTTGGGGAGAGTGTAGACACAGCTCTGTGGAGCAGACGGAGGCCCAGAACTATCCTGACATTCACCGCTCCTGTTTCCATTCATGTAAACGACAGCAGGGTGAGATGGTCCTGATCCAGATCTGAACCAGTACACACTGGGTTCCCCTTGGCACCGGTTACTGTGGTCCGTCCTCTGGGAGGTAATAGAGCACTGGAGAGCCACAGGGTCTCCCAGCTGAACTGATGCCGACACAGGCTGTTGGACCACAGTCTGGGAGACAAACCTATGGTTGTTGGTATCTGCACAGTAAAATACAGCAATCATTAAAAGTTTCTTAAAATGTTTGTCATGATATTGAATATTAACATAAAAAAATATTGATCTTACCTTTGACAGATAGAAAGGTGCAATTATTCCAGTTGTCACGTATGTATTGTTGACAGAAATAGTTTGCTTCATCACCTTTAGTTACGTTTTGAATGATCAGATTAAAGACAGAAGCACCTTCTTCCATTGTGAATGTTAAATTGAAGTGGGGCTTCATTATAAATGATTCATATATCTTCGAAGCAATTATTTCGGGAAAATATCCAGGAGTTAGCTTGTACCAGTATAAATAATCGCTATTATGTTCTTTAGCTTCACAATGAAGGGTAACAGTATCTCCAAGTCCTGCTGATTTCACATTGACCAAACTAGGTCCCTCCTGAGCCAGAATCAACACTAAAAAAGAAAAGAAAAATAAGAACAAATAATTGATCAAAATATTCGTAAAGGAAAATTGAGCCTTTAGTTTTAGAACTGTTAATATAAATAAATATACCTATGCTGCAATGCAAGTATTTTGTCAACAAACACCTCTGGATCACTTTGAATGAGTTACATAAAATAGAGAGAAATGGAATTCAAGAAATAATTTACTTACGTGCTGTACTCAGAATTATCATGGCGAAAAACATTGTAACGTTTTGGCGCTGAAGCTGAGCTAGCCCTGTACTCGCTCTAATGAAAGATTTGAACTTAAAAAACACTATTTACATACCATAGACCAACTGTGATTGGCTGCAACCTAGAGACACTGAATGAAGCAAGCCAATGATCCACCTTGTTTTCTGTGAGGTGCGGTTCATGTTTAATTTGATTGTGGCTGATGGAAACAAAGGTTTGACAGTAAACACAGAACAAAGCTATCAGAGTGTTGGACTGGGTCAGAGCTTGTGGACCCCAACGAGCCAATAAACTGAGCTCATTGTGGTCCTCACCCTGCCAGGTTAACCACCAGCTGGGCCCGGCTTCCTACCAGCTCACAGACAGGTCTCGGTGGCATGCCAGCAACCTGCGTAAGGTGCCTGCTCCTTCCCACCTCCCCGCTAATCCTGTGGTCACACAAGGAGCCCTGGGGTCAGAAGGCTTGTCCCTCCAGCTAACCATTTGCCCTTCCAGCTAACCGTTTGCCCCACCAACTGGGCTTCTTCAGGACTATATTGTGTGAATATTGTGTTCACTGTAACCCCTTCTCAGCAAGTCGTTATTTGTGCTTTTGTGCTGGAATAACCGTCGTGACCTTTTTGATTATGTTGAGCAACTGTTAAGATAAACATGTTAGAGGAAATAAAGAAGCTGTATGATCTAGCCTAAATGAATATCGAGGGTCCTCGTCCTTCTCAGATAAAAAAACTTTTAGAGTGACTTCCTTTCTAGCTATTTCTTTAACCACTGGGTTGGAAAGAGAGAGCGAGGACTCAAGCAGCAGATTAGCTGAGAGGCGAGGGCTGTGGCTGGCATTGTCTCTGTTTTACACACACCACCAACACTTGTGAGCATAAATAGACCGGGCTGTAGGTATCAACAGGATGTGCTGCTGAGGTCCTTCAGAAACCAACCATTGAATGTACATACATTTCACGTAACTAACTGAACCTAAATGGTGATATTTGTGTATGTGAACAGAGAATGTTCACTTGATTCACTTGTAATATCTGTATTCTTTTTATCTAAAGAGTAAAGTTAATGAATTCAGTACTTTAACTATTTTTACAAACTTATTACAATGGTTGATTCAATTTAATTCAGAGATTTTAATATCTTAATATTATTATTCACTTGGGATCATATTGGGCTGCAGAGAGCATCAGATGCAACATCAGTCCATTACAGAGACACATCACCAATCATTCATACACAACCAATGATGTCTTGGCAATCGTTTCCAGCACCTTTTATTCATTTGCTTTGTAGATCTGTCAGTTATCTTAGCCTTGTTTGGTTCTATATAGCGTCCCTATTTACCGGCCAGTGTCGTGTTGACGAGCCATTTCAAAGTGTAGCCCTGTGTGACATTATACAAGTGGGAGTGTCTACTCAGATGTGTGACACACAGATCAACTCACTCCTCCCAGTCGATGCAGTCCACCAGTCCACTCCTCCCAGTCGATGCAGTCCACCAGCCCACTCCTCCCAGCCGAGCGGACACTCCCACATTGTGATGTCACATATGGATATATTCAGAAATAACTCATCAACATGACACCTTGTATTAAAATAGGGGGCCTTTATCTTAACAGTTCGAGACCACCTTCGGACCTTTCTTCTTTTCCCAGTTCCCATCCTACTTGCTGTAATTAGTGTAACTAGTCACCAAGTACCAAAGAAAGACACGCAAGAGTTATAGTAAAAAAAACATCTGTCAGCTCAAAAGTGCAGGACGACTTCTTGACTAGATGTGTGTGTCTGCTGTGTGTTAGTCTTTGTGTGCTTACACACATGCATGCACGATAAACACTTTGTGTTGGCACAAGATGAACACAACCAATATAATTCTGACCTCTGATACTTTAAAAGCTGCAGCCTATATAATGTCTAGTCAACTGATCTAGCGCTGTGACCTTTACCCCAGTGGTTTTACCTGCACAGCATCACTGCTCTGTAATGCGTGCTCATCCTGTGCAAGCTGTGTCAGTACTGTGGTTTAAATAGCAGATACGAACTGAACCAGAGGTCTCTAAGTATCTTTCATGCTTTTCCCTTCCTGTTTTACCTTGTTTTCTTCTGATATTGTTAGTTTATATATAATTTGATTCATTTCGTGTTCATGTCAGTCTGTCCATTTTCCTCTTTTACTCACTTCAATGTCTCGTTTTTTCATTCGTGAAGTATAATTTTAGGCATCAAGATTTGTTAACTGCAAAACGTTTTCTTCATGGCCAAGTCCTTTTTCACATCAAACAGATAGGGTTTACAAAATACATGAGAAATTATGAGGAATTACATTTTTATGATCCAAACGAAGCAACATTACTAAACATTAGAAACAATCTACATGTACTCATGACAATAAACAAGTCCTTATCAAGACCACCTTTGCTACCTCCATCATGAGGCGACACAAACTCCCAGGTTGATGGACTTCAGTGGCAGGTTTCTCTCACAGCAGAATACAGACTCTCCTGAGTCCTTTCACTGTTCTTCTTCCCTCCTCTGGTTTTCCTGCCAGAGAACTCCAACGCTGCGTAGTTCAAGGAATCAGTTTCCCTGTCCTACAACAGAGAACTGTATTACTACTAAACATCTGAGAGGACTCCCAGCTGTAGTAGAGACCACTTCTTCTAGAGTGAAAGTCAAATATGATCCTACTTCTGTATGTGTGTGTTGCTGGTTTGTTACCGTAACTAAACACTAGACCCGTTCATTTTACCAGGTAGCTCAACTGTTCAGATGAGAACAAAGATTGTCATTTGTGTCTAACTTTTTAAATACATTGGTACATTTTCATTTTTGATTTCCAACACTTTCAAAAGGCCAACGACATCTCTGCTCGAGAATGATTCATTTGAAGAATGAACAATCGATAAAACGTCACAGGATACGACTTGGTTTTGTGCTCTATGTGACACAAAGTAATTGTCAAAGTCTACCAAAGCAACATGTTGAACAGATGTACCTGTTGTTCCTGAATCCCTGAGTCTCGTGGAACATGGCTGGAAGTACTCAGTGTTCCTGACAATAAGAAACGAAGAACATTAATGCTCTTAATTAAAACATAAATACATGTCAGACTACTAAATATATATGTCTGTAAAAACACAACATCCCTCAGAATAAATGGTGGAGAATGTACCGTACCTTTGCAATGATCACAAACATGCTTTTTATTCCTGGTTAGAAACAGGATTATAATCCCAGCCAGACAGCAAGCCAACAGTATTCCAAGCACCATGGTAACTAGATGCCAGTAGGGTTCTAGAATCAGATAATCACATTGGGTCATCAGAAAGCTTTAGGTCACTTTTATTCTGGACCATTTCCACTGGCATGGGCCTCTTTAGTCCTAAAAATATACAACCACACAGACCTTTTATTGTAAATCCATGTGTATTTTTGTTTTTTCATTTGCATCATACTTTGGGATTTTTGTTGTACTTCCTGCATTCTTCTATTTTATAGTTTTGACCAAAAAATAAAAAAGACTGCGCTGCATGGCTATAATGTGCAGAGGCTTTTTACTTCCTCTTCTGAAATTATGGTTGAAATGTAACAAATAATCCCAGAGATTTAAAGTTAAAACTAAACTGACATTCTTTGGGACTATTTGGTTTGGCATACAGAGCAAAGTTGCATTCAATGAAAAGCACTTGTTTTGAATGAATCTACACTACATAGAAAAAACACCAATACACTGACCTGTAACGTCGATCTTAGTTCCATTTCCAAACACGTCCAGCTTAGTTCCATTTCCAAACACAACTTCCCCACATGCTGCCATGGCACAGTAGTAAATCCCAGCATCAGAGGTGTCTGCATTGTTCTTGGGGAGAGTGTAGACACAGCTCTGTGGAGCAGACGGAGACCCAGAACTATTCTGACATTCACCGCTCCTGTTTCCATTCGTGTAAATGACAGCAGGGTGAGATGGTCCTGATCCAGATCTGAACCAGTACACACTGGGTTCCCCTTGGCACAGGTTACTGTGGCCCGTCCTCTGGGAGGTAATAGAGCACTGGAGAGTCACAGGGTCTCCCAGCTGAACTGATGCCGACACAGGCTGTTGGACCACAGTCTGGGAGACAAACCTATGGTCGTTGGGATCTGCACAGTAAAATACAGCTATCATCAAAAGGTTTTAAAATGCTTGTCATTATATTAAATATAGACATTGAAAAGGATTGATCTTACCTTTGACAGACAGAAAGGTGCAATTATTCCACTTGTCACGTGAGTATTGTTGACAGAAATAGTTTGCTTCATCACCTTTAGTTATGTTTTGAATTATCAGATTTAAGTCAGGTGCCCCTTCTTCTACTCTGAACCTTAAGTCAAAGGGGGGCTTGATTGCAATTGTATCATACACTCTCGAAGCGACCATTTGGGGAAAATATCCAGGAGTTAGCTTGTACCAGTATAAATAATCGCTATCATGTTCTTTAGCTTCACAATGAAGGGTAACAGTATCTCCAAGTCCTGCTGATTTCACATTGACCAAGCTAGGTCCCTCCTGAGCCAGAATAAGCACTAAAAAAGAAAATAAGAAATAATAACTATGAACAATTGGGCTTGAAAATTTATACTTTATTTTTGTAACTTTAGGTTTGTAAATACATTGATAAAGAAATACACCTATGCTGCAATGCAAGTATCTTGTCACCAAAAACCTCTGGCTGAATTTGAATAAGTTATATAAAATAGAGAGGAATGGAATTTGAGAAGGAATTTACTTACGTGCTGTACTCAGAATTATCATTGCGAAAAACATTGTCACGTTTCTGTGCTGAATTTGAACTAGCTCTGTACTCGCTCTAATTAAAGGTTTGAACTTAAAAAACACCATTTACATATCATAGACCAACTGTGATTGGCTGCAACCTAGAGACACTGAATGAAGCAAGCCAATGATCCACCTAGTTTTCTGTGAGGTGCGGTTCGTGTTTAATTTGATTGTGGCTGGTGGAAACAAAGGTTTGACAGTAAACACAGAACAAAGCTATCAGAGTGTTGGACTGGGTCAGAGCTTGTGGACCCCAACAAGCCAATAAACTGAGCTCATTGTGGTCCTCACCCTGCCAGGTTAACCACCAGCTGGGCCCGGCTTCCTACCAGCTCACAGACAGGTCTCGGTGGCATGCCAGCAACCTGCGTAAGGTGCCTGCTCCTTCCCACCTCCCCGCTAATCCTGTGGTCACACAAGGAGCCCCGGGGTCAGAAGGCTTGTCCCTCCTGCTAACTGTGTAACCCTCATGCTAACCGTTTGCCCCACTAGCTGGGCTCCTTCAGGACTTTGACACTTCCTTCCACACTTGAACTTTGGGGGAGGGAGGGGGTCAGGGGGTAAATATTGTGTTCGTGGTAACCCCTTTTCAGCAAGTCGTTCTATTAGTTGCGCTTCTGTGCTGGAATACCCGTCGTGACCTTTTTGACTCTGTTGGCCACTGTTAAGATAAACGTGTTTGAGGAAATAAAGAAGCTGTATGATCTAGCCTAAATGAATATCGAGGGTCCTCGTCCTTCTCAGATAAAACAACTTTTAGAGTGACCTCCTTTCTAGCTATTTCTTTAACCACTGGTTTGGAAAGAGAGAGCGAGGACTCAAGCAGCAGATGAGCTGAGAGGCGAGGGCTGTTGCTGGCATTGTCTCTTTTTTACACACACCACCAACACTTGTGAGCATAAATAGACCTGGCTGTAGGTATCAACAGGATGTGCTGCTGAGGTCCTTCAGAAACCAACCAGGAAATGGACAAACATTTCCCATCACTGACTGAACCTAAACTGTGATATTTGTGCATGTGAAGAGAGAATGTTCACTTGATTCACTTGTAATATTTTTATTATTTTTATCTAAAGAGTAAAGTTAATGAATTCAGTACTTTAATTGTTACAATCTTATTACAATGGTTGATTCAATTTAATTCAGAGATTTTAATATCTTAATATTATTATACACTTGGGATCATATTGGGCTGCAGAGAGCATCTGATGCAACATCAGTCCATTACAGAGACACATCACCAATCATTCATACACAACCAATGATGTCTTGGTAATTGTTTCCAGCACCTTTTGTTCATGTGCTTTTTAGATCTGTCGGTTATCTTAGCCTTGTTTGGTTCTATATAGCGTCCCTATTTACCGGCCGGTGTCGCTTTGACGAGCCATTTCAAAGTGTAGTCCTGTGTGACATTATACAAGTGGGAGTGTCTACTCAGATGTGTGACACATAGATCAACTCACTCCTCCCAGTCGATGCAGTCCACCAGCCAACTCCTACTAGTTCGGTGGACACTCCCACATTGTGATGTCACATATGGATACATTCAGAAATAACTCATCAACATGACACCTTGTGGTAAAATAGGGGGCCTTTATCTTAACAGTACTAGACCACCTTCGGACCTTTCTCCTTTTCCCAGTTCCCATCCTACTTGCTGTAATTAGTGAAACTAGTCACCAAGTACCAAAGAAAGACACGCAAGAGTTATAGTAACGGAAACATCTGTCAGCTCAAAAGTGCAGGACGGCTACTAGACTAGATGTTTTTGTCTGCTGTGTGTAAGTCTTTGTATGCTTACACACAAGCGTGCACGATAAACACTTTGTTGGCACAAGATCAACTCAACCGATATCAAAATCTTGACCTGACACATAAAAAGGTGCAGCCTATATAATGTCTAGTCAAGTGATCTAGCGCTGTGACCTTTACCCCAGTGGTTTTACCTGCAAAGCATCACTGCTCTGTTATGCGTGCTCATCCTGTGCAAGCTGTGTCAGTACTGTGGTTTAAAAAGCAGATATGAACTGAACCAGAGGTCTCTAAGTGTCTTTCATGCTTTTCCATTCCTGTTTTACCTCTTTTGTGGATATTGTTAGTTTATATCTAGTTTGATTCATTTCCTGTGCATGTCAGTCTGTCCATTCTCCTCTTTTACTTACTTCAATGTCTCTTGTTTTTTCATTCGTGAGGTATAATTTTAGGCATCAATATTTGTTAACTGCATAATGTTTTCTTCATGGCCAAGTCCTGCTGCACATCAAACAGATAGGCTTTACAAAATACATGAGAAATGTCTGTCCATTCTCCTCTTTTACTCACTTCAATGTCTCGTTTTTTCATTCGTGTAGTATAATTTTAGGCATCAAGATTTGTTAACTGCATAATGTTTTCTTCATGGCCAAGTCCTGCTTCACATCAAACAGATAGGCTTTACAAAATACATGAGCAATTATGAGCAATTACATTTTTATGATCCAAACAAAGCAACATTACTAAACATTAGAAACAATCAACATGTACTCATGACAACAAACAAGTCCTTATCAATACCACCATTGGTACCTCCATCATGAGGCGACACAAACTCCCAGGTTGATGGACTTCAGTGGCAGGTTTCTCTCACAGCAGAATACAGACGCTCCTGAGTCCTTTCACTGTTCCTCTTCCCTCCTCTGGTTTTCCTGCCAGAGAACTCCAACGCTGCGTAGTTCAAGGAATCAGTTTCCCTGTCCTACAACAGAGAACTGTATTACTACGAAACATCTGAGAGGACTCACAGCTGTACTAGAGACCACTTCTTCTACAGTGAAATTCAATTATTATCCAACTTCTATATGTGTGTTGCTGGTTTGTTACCATAACTAAACGCTAGACCCGTTCATTTTACCAGGTACCTCAACTGTTCAGATGAGAACAAAGATTGTCATTTGTGTCAAACTTTTTTAAGACATGGGTACATTTTCATTTTTGATATCCAACACATTCAAAAGGCCAACAACATCTCTGCTCGAGAATGATCAATTTTAAGAATGAACAATCGATAAAACGTCACAGGATACGACTTGGTTTTGTGCTCTATGTGACACAAAGTAATTGTCAAGGTCTACCAAAGCAACATGTTGAACAGATGTACCTGTTGTTCCTGAATCCCTGAGTCTCGTGGAACATGGCTGGAAGCACTCAGTGTTCCTGACAATAAGAAACGAAGAACATTAATGCTCTTAATTAAAACATAAAATACATGTCGCACAACTAAATATGTCTGTAAAAACACAACATCCCTCAGAATAAATGGTGGAGAATGTACCGTACCTTTGCGATGATCACAAACATGCTTTTTAATCCTGGTTAGAAACAGGATTATAATCCCAGCCAGACAGCAAGCCAACAGTATTCCAAGCACCATGGTAACTAGATGCCAGTAGGGTTCTAGAATCAGATAATCCAATTGGGTCATCAGAAAGCTTTAGGTCACTTTTATTCTGGACCATTTCCACTGGCATGGGCCTCTTTAGTCATAAATATACAACCACAAAGACCTTTTATTGTAAATCCATGTGTACTTTGTTTTTTCATTTGCATCATACTTTGGGATCTTTGTTGTACTTCCTGCATTCTTCTATTTTATAGTTTTGACCAAAAAATAAAAAAGACTGCGCTGCACGGTATAATGTGCAGAGGCTTTTTACTTCCTCTTCTGAAATTATGGTTGAAATGTAGCAAATAATCCCAGAGATTTAAAGCTAAAACTAAGCTGACATTCTTTGGGAATATTTGGTTTGGCATACAGAGCAAAGTTGCATTCAATGAAAAGCACTTGTTTTGAGTGAATCTACACTACATAGAAATAACACCAATACACTGACCTGTAACGTCGATCTTAGTTCCATTTCCAAACAGAACTTCCCCACATGCTGCCAGGGCACAGTAGAAAGTCCCAGCATCAGAGGTGTCTGCATTGTTCTTGGGGAGAGTGTAGACACAGCTCTGTGGAGCAGACGGAGGTCCAGAAGTATTCTGACATTCACCGCTCCTGTTTCCATTCATGTAAACGACAGCAGGGTGAGATGGTCCTGATCCAGATCTGAACCAGTACACACTGGGTTCCCCTTGGCACCGGTTACTGTGGTCCGTCCTCTGGGAGGTAATAGAGCACTGGAGAGCCACAGGGTCTCCCAGCTGAACTGATGCCGACACAGGCTGTTGGACCACAGTCTGGGAGACAAACCTATGGTCGTTGGGATCTGCAAAGTAGAATACAGCTTTCATCAAAAGGTTTTAAATGCTTGTCACGATATTGAATATAAACATTGAAAAAGATTGATCTCACCTTTGACAGACAGAAAGGTGCAATTAAGCCACGTGTCAACTAGGTATTGTTGACAGAAATAGTTTGCTTCATCACCTTTAGTTACTTTTTGAATGATCAGATTAAAGTCAGGAGCCCCTTTTTCTACTCTGAACCTTAAATCAAAGGGGGGCTTGATCTTAATTGTATTAAACACACTTGAAGCTATCATTTGGGGAAAATATCCAGGAGATTGCTTGAACCAGTGGATATAATCGATATCCTCCTTTTTAGCTCCACAATGAAGAGTAACAGTATCTCCAAGTCCTGCTGAAGTCAGATAGACCAATCGAGGACTCTCATGGGCCTGAATCAGGACTAAAAAAGAAAAAAAAATAAGATTTATGAATAATTAACCAAAAACATTTGTAGATTGTTTAACGGCTTTAGTTTTGTAATACATAAAAATATGAAGAAATAGACCTATGCTGCAATGCTAGTTATATTGTCACCAAACACCTCTGGATCATTTCAAATAAGTTACATAAAATATAAAGAAAAGGAATATGAGAAATTATTTACTTACGTGCTGTACTCATTATTATCATGGCGAAAAACATCGTCACGTTTTGGCGCTGAAGCTGAGCTAGCCCTGTACTCGCTCTAATGAAAGATTTGAACTTAAAAGACACCGAATACATAGCATAGACCAACTGTGATTGGCTGCAACCTAGAGACACTGAATGAAGCAAGCCAATGATCCTCCTAGTTTTCTGTGGGTTGCAGTTCATGTTAATATTATTGTGTCTGATGGAAACAAAGGTTTGACAGGAAACCCAGAACCAAGCCATCAGCTATCAGAGTGTTGGACTGGGTCAGAGCTTGTGGACCCCAACAAGCCAATAAACTGAGCTCATTGTGGTCCTCACCCTGCCAGGTTAACCACCAGCTGGGCCCGGCTTCCTACCAGCTCACTGACAGGTCTCGGTGGCATGCCAGCAACCTGCGTAAGGTGCCTGCTCCTTCCCACCTCCCCGCTAATCCTGTGGTCACACAAGGAGCCCCGGGGTCAGAAGGCTTGACCCTCCTGCTAACCGTTCACCCCACAAGCTGGGCTCCTTCAGGACTTTGACATTTCCTTCCACACTTAAAGTTTGGGGGAGGGAGGGGGTCGGGGGGTAAATACTGTGTTCACGGTAACCCCTTCTCAGGAAGTCATTCTGTTAGTTGTGCTTCTGTGCTGGAATACCCATCGTGACCCTTTTGGCTCTGTTGGCCACTGTTAAGATAAACGTGTTTGAGGAAATAAAGAAGCTGTAAGATCTAGACTAAATTAATATCGAGGATCCTCGTGCTTCTCAGATAAAACAACTTTTAGAGTGACTTCCTTTCTAGCTATTTCTTTAACCACTGGGTTGGAAAGAGAGAGCGAGGACTCAATCAGCAGATGAGCTGAGAGGCGAGGACTGTGGCTGGCATTGTCTCTGTTTTACACACACAACCAACACTTGTGAGCATAAATAGACCTGGCTGTAGGTATCAACCGGATGTGCTGCTGAGGTCCTTCAGAAACCAACCAGGAAATGGACATACATTTCCCATCACTGACTGAACCCAAACGGTGATATTTGTGTATGTGAACAGAGAATGTTCACTTGATTCACTTGTAAAATTTGTATTATTTTTATCTAAAGAGTAAAGTTAATGAATTCAGTACTTTAACAATTGTTACAATCTTATCACAATGGTAGATTCAATTTAATTGAGAGATTTTTATATCTTAATATTATAATACACTTAGGATCATATTGGGCTGCAGAGAGCATCAGATGCAACATCAGTCCATTACAGAGACACTTCACCAATCTTTCATACACAACCAACGATGTCTTAGCTATTGTTTCCAGCACCATTTATTCATTTACTTTGTAGATCTGTCAGTTATCTTAGCCTTGTTTGGTTCTATATAGGGTCCCTATTTAACGGCCGATGTCGTGTTGACAAGCCATTTCAAAGTGTAGCCCTGTGTGACATTATACAAGTGGGAGTGTCTACTCAGATGTGTGACACACAGATCAACTCACTCCTCCCAGTCGATGCAGTCCACCAGTCCACTCCTCCCAGCCGAGTGGACACGCCCACATTGAGATGTCACAAAGGATATATTCAGAAAGGAGTCATCAACATGACACCTTGTATTAAAATAGGGGGCCTTTATCTTAACAGTTCGAGACCACCTTCGGACCTTTCTCCTTCTCCCAGTTCCCATCCTACTTGCTGTAATTAGTGTAACTAGTCACCAAGTACCAAAGAAAGACACGCAACAGTTATAGTAGCGGAAACATCTGTCAGCTCAAAAGTACAGGACGACTACTTGACTAGATGTGTGTGTCTGCTGTGTGTAAGTATTTGTGTCCTTACACACATGCATGCACGATAAACACTTTGTGTAGGCACAAGATCAACTCAACCAATATATTTCTGACCTCTGAGACTTTAAAAGGTGCAGCCTATATAATGTCTAGTCAACTGATCTAGCGCTGTGACCTTTACCCCAGTGGTTTTACCTGCAAAGCATCACTGCTCTGTTATGCGTGCTCATCCTGTGCAAGCTGTGTCAGTACTGTGGTTTAAAAAGCAGAACTGAACCAGAGGTCTCTAAGTATCTTTCATGCTTTTCCCTTCCTGTTTTACCTCGTTTTCTTCTGATATTGTTAGTTTATATATAATTTGATTCATTTCGTGTTCATATCAGTCTGTCCATTCTCCTCTTTTACTCACTTCAATGTCTCGTTTTTCATTCATGAAGTATAATTTTAGGCATCAAGATTTGTTAACTGTATAAAGTTTTCTTCATGGCCAAGTCCTGCTGCACATCAAACAGATTGGCTTTACAAGATACATGAGCAATTACATTTTTATGATCCAAACGAAGCAACATTACTAAACATTAGAAACAATCTACATGTACTCATGACAATAAACAAGTCCTTATCAAGACCACCTTTGCTACCTCCTTCAGCCTCCTGAGTCGACACAAACTCCCAGGTTGATGGACTTCAGTGGCAGGTTTCTCTCACAGCAGAATACAGACTCTCCTGAGTCCTTTCACTGTTCTTCTTCCCTCCTCTGGTTTTCCTGCCAGAGAACTCCAACGCTGCGTAGTTCAAGGAATCAGTTTCCCTGTCCTACAACAGAGAACTGTATTACTACCAAACATCTGAGAGGACTCACAGCTGTACTAGAGACCACTTCTTCTACAGTGAAATTCAATTATTATCCAACTTCTATATGTGTGTTGCTGGTTTGTTACCATAACTAAACGCTAGACCCGTTCATTTTACCAGGTACCTCAACTGTTCAGATGAGAACAAAGATTGTCATTTGTGTCAAACTTTTTTAATACATGGGTACATTTTCATTTTTGATCTCCAACACATTCAAAAGGCTAACAACATCTCTGCTCGAGAATGATCAATTTTAAGAATGAACAATCGATAAAACGTCACAGGATACGACTTGGTTTTGTGCTCTATGTGACACAAAGTAATTGTCAAGGTCTACCAAAGCAACATGTTGAACAGATGTACCTGTTGTTCCTGAATCCCTGAGTCTCGTGGAACATGGCTGGAAGTACTCAGTGTTCCTGACAATAAGAAACGAAGAACATTAATGCTCTTAATTAAAACATAAAATACATGTCGCACTACTAAATATGTCTGTAAAAACACAACATCCCTCAGAATAAATGGTGGAGAATGTACCATACCTTTGCGATGATCACAAACATGGTTTTTAATCCTGGTTAGAAACAGGATTATAATCCCAGCCAGACAGCAAGCCAACAGTATTCCAAGCACCATGGTAACTAGATGCCACTTATGTTCTAGAATCAGATAATCACATTGGGTCATCAGAAAGCTTTAGGTCACTTTTATTCTGGACCATTTCCACTGGCATGGGCCTCTTTAGTCATAAATATACAACCACAAAGACCTTTTATTGTAAATCCATGTGTATTATTTTTTCATTTGCATCATACTTTGGGATTTTTGTTGTACTTCCTGCATTCTTCTATTTTATAGTTTTGACCAAAAAATAAAAAAGACTGCGCTGCATGGCTATAATGTGCCGAGGCTTTTTACTTCCTCTTCTGAAATTATGGTTGAAATGTAACAAAGAATCCCAGAGATTTAAGGTTGAAAATAAAATTTTGGTTTGGCATACAGAGCAAAGGTGCATTCAATGAAAAGCACTTGTTTTGAGTGAATATAGATTAAATAGAAAAAACAACAATACACTGACCTGTAACGTCGATCTTAGTTCCATTTCCAAACAGAACTTCCCCACATGCTGCCAGGGCACAGTAATAAGTCCCAGCATCAGAGGTGTCTGCATTGTTCTTGGGGAGATTGTAGACACAGCTCTGTGGAGCAGACGGAGGCCCAGAACTATTCTGACATTCACCGCTCCTGTTTCCATTCATGTAAACGACAGCAGGGTGAGATGGTCCTGATCCAGATCTGAACCAGTACACACTTGGTTCCCCTTGGCACTGGTTACGGTGGTCTGTCCTCTGGGAGGTAATAGAGCACTGGAGAGCCACAGGGTCTCCCAGCTGAACTGATGCCGACACAGGCTGTTGGACCACAGTCTGGGAGACAAACCTATGGTCGTTGGGATCTGCAAAGTAAAATACAGCTATCATCAAAAGGTTTTAAAATGTTTGTCATGATTTTTAATATAAACATTGAAAAAGATTGATCTTACCTTTGACAAACAGAAAGGTGCTATTAGTCCAGTTGTCAATTGAGTATTGTCGACAGAAATAGTTTGCTTCATCACCTTTAGTTACGTTTTGAATGATCAGATTTAAGTCAGGAGCCCCTTCTTCTACTCTGAACCTTAAATCAAAGGGGGGCTTGATTGCAATTGTATCGTACACTCTTGAAGCGACCATTTGGGGAAAATATCCAGGAGTTAGCTTGTACCAATATAAATAATTGCTACCATGTCCTTTAGCTTCACAATGAAGGGTAACAGTATCTCCAAGTCCTGCTAATTTCACATTGACCAAGCTAGGTCCCTCCTGAGCCAGAATCAGCACTAAAAAAGAAAATAAATAATAACTATGAACAATTGGTCTTGAACATTCATACTTTATTTTTGTAGCTTTAGGTTTGTAAATACATTGATTAAGAAATAGACCTATGCTGCAAAGCAAGTATTTTGTCACCAAACACCGCTGGCAAAATTTTAATAAGTTATATAAAATAGAGAGGAATGGAATTTGAGAAGGAATTTACTTACATGCTTTACTCAGAATTATCATGGCGAAAAACATTGTAACGTTTCTGCGCTGAATTTGAACTGGCTCTGTACTCGCTCTAATGAAAGGTTTGAACTTAAAAGACAACATTTACATACCATAGACCAACTGTGATTGGCTGCAACCTAGAGACACTGAATGAAGCAAGCCAATGATCCTCCTAGTTTTCTGTGGGTTGCGGTTCATGTTAATATTATTGTGTCTGATGGAAACAAAGGTTTGACAGGAAACACAGAACCAAGCCATCAGCTATCAGAGTGTTGGACTGGGTCAGAGCTTGTGGACCCCAATGAGCCAATAAACTGAGCTCATTGTGGTCCTCACCCTGCCAGGTTAACCACCAGCTGGGCCCGGCTTCCTACCAGCTCACAGACAGGTCTCGGTGGCATGCCAGCAACCTGCGTAAGGTGCCTGCTCCTTCCCACCTCCCCGCTAATCCTGTGGTCACACAAGGAGCCCCGGGGGGTAAGATGGCTTGCCCCTCCAACTAACAGTTTGTCCCACTAGCTGGGCTCCTTCAGGACTTTGACATTTCCTTCCACACTTGAACTTTGGGGGAGGGAGGGGGGGGTAAATACTGTGTTCACGGTAACCCCTTTTCAGCAAGTCGTTCTATTAGTTGCGCTTCTGTGCTGGAATACCGGTAGTGACCTTTTTGGCTCTGTTGGCCACTGTTAAGATAAACGTGTTGGAGGAAATAAAGAAGCTGTATGATCTAGCCTAAATGAATATCTAGGGTCCTCGTCCTTCTCAGATAAAACAACTTTTAGAGTAACTTCCTTTCTAGCTATTTCTTTAACCACTGGGTTGGAAAGAGAGCGAGGACTCAAGCAGCAGATGAGCTGAGAGGCGAGGGCTGTGGCTGGCCTTGTCTCTGTTTTACACACACCACCAACACTGGTGAGCATATAAAGACCTGGCTGTAGGTATCAACAGGATGTGCTGCTGAGGTCCTTCAGAAACCAACCAGGAAATTGACATTTATTTCACATCACTGACTGAACCTAAAAGGTGATATTTCTGTATGTGAACAGAGAATGTTCACTTGATTTACTCGTAAAATTTGTATTCTTTTTATCTTAAGAGTCAAGTGAATGAATTTAGTCCTTTAACAATTGTTACAATCTTATTGCAATGGTTGATTAAATTTAATTTAGAGATTTTATTATCTTAATAGTATTATTCACTTGGGATCATATTGGGCTGTAGAGCATTAGATGCAACATCAGTCCATTACAGAGACACATCACCAATCATTCAAACACAACCAATGATGTCTTGGCAATTGTTTCCAGCACCTTTTGTTCATGTGCTTTTTAGATCTGTCAGTAATCTTAGCCTTGTTTGGTTCTATATAGGGTCTATTTACCGGCCAGTGTCGCTTTGACGAGCTTTTTCAAAGTGTAGTACTGTGTGACATTATACAAGTGGGAGTGTCTACTCAGATGTTTGACACACAGATACACTCACTCCTCCCAGTCGATGCAGTCCACCAGCCCACTCCTCCCAGTTGGGTGGACACTCCCACATTGTGATGTCACAAAGGATATATTCAGAAAGGACTCATCAACATGACACCTTGTAGTAAAATAGGGGGCCTTTATCTTAACAGTACTAGACCACCTTCGGACCTTTCTCCTTCTCCCAGTTCCCATCCTAGTTGCTGTAATTAGTGTAACTAGCCACCAAGTACCAAAGAAAGACACGCAAGAGTCACAGTAACGGAAACATCTGTCAGCTCAAAAGTGCAGGACGACTACTTGACTAGATGTGTGTGTCTGCTGTGTGTAAGTCTTTGTGTGCTTACACACATGCATGATAAACACTTTGTGTTGGCACAAGATCAACATAACCGATATCAAAATTTTGACCTCTGAGACTCTAAAAGGTGCAGCCTATATAATGTCTAGTCAAGTGATCTAGCGCTGTGACCTTTACGCCAGTGGTTTTACCTGCAAAGCATCACTGCTCTGTTATGCGTGCTCATCCTGTGCAAGCTGTGTCAGTACTGTGGTTTAAAAAGCAGACATGATCTGAACCAGAGGTCTCTAATTATCTTTCATGCTTTTCCCTTCCTGTTTGACATCTTTTTTGGATATCGTTAGTTTATATATAATTTGATTCATTTCCTGTGCATGTCAGTCTGTCCATTTCCATCTTTTACTCACTTCAATGTCTCGTTTTTTCATTCGTGAAGTATTTCTAGGCATCAAGAATTGTTCACCGCTTAAGGTTTTCTTCATGGCCAAGTTCTACTGCACATCAAACAGATAGGCTTTACAAAACACATGACAAATTATGAGAAATTAAATGTTTATGAACCAAAGGAAGCGACATTACTAAACATAAGAAACAATAAACAAGTCCTTATCAATACCACCATTACTACCTCCTTTAGCCTCATGAGGTGACACAAACTCCCAGGTTGATGGACTTCAGTGGCAGGTTTCTCTCACAGCAGAATACAGACTCTCCTGAGTCCTTTCACTGTTCTTATTCCCTCCTCTGGTCTTCCTGCCATTGAACCATAAAGCTGCGTAGTTTAAGGAATCTGTTTTCCTGTCCTACAACAGAGAACTGTGCATTACTACCAAACATCTGAGAGGATTCACAGTTCACACGACATGATTTGTTTTAAAAGTAATCTAACAAACACTTACGCAAATAATTTATATATTTGGTTATAAATGTATAAATATCTCTGGCGCTATTAAAAATAAAGTAATTTAAAATAGAATGTACTGCCGAATCAATGTAGGGGATCTTGCATACTGACACTTCTCTATCAAAGTGGTGGGGATGCTCTTAAATCTGTCCTTAGATTACTTTTTGTTGAATATTCTGTAGTGTTACCATGCTTACAAACCTGAAATGTATGATTAGAATTAGGATTACAATCACAAGCAGACAGCAAGCCAACAGTATCCGATGCACCAAGATCACTAGATGACGGTTGGGATATAGAATCAGACAATCAACAATGGGTCATTATGAATCTGTAGAGATCATATTCTTTCTGTAATTTGCACCATTACATTCACAGTATGGCATGTGGAATTTTAAATTTCAAATATAATCTCAAATATGCCCTCAGTATTACTTATAATCATGTTATTATCTTAAATGTCTATTGTCTTAATTAAATAAATAGCAAAGAAACGAAGCAGGAAATAAAATATATTGACCTGTTATTTCCAGCTTAGTTCCATTTCCAAAAACATCCAGTTTAGTTCCATCTCCAAACAGAACTTCCCCACATGCTGCCAGGGCACAGTAGTAAGTCCCAGCATCAGAGGTGTCTGCATTGTTCTTGGGGAGAGCGTAGACACAGCTCTGTGGAGCAGACGGAGGCCCAGAACTATTCTGACATTCACCGCTCCTGTTTTCATTCATGTAAACGACAGCAGGGTGAGATGGTCCTGATCCAGATCTGAACCAGTACACACTGGGTTCCCCTTGGCACTGGTTACTGTGGTCCGTCCTCTGGGAGGTAATAGAGCACTGGAGAGCCACAGGGTCTCCCAGCTGAACTGATGCCGACACAGGCTGTTGGACCACAGTCTGGGAGACAAACCTATGGTCGTTGGGATCTGCACAGTAAAATACAGCTATCATCAAAAGGTTTTAAAATGCTTGTCATGATATTGAATATAGACATTGAAAAAGATTGATCTTACCTTTGACAGACAGAAAGGTGCAATTATTCCAGTTGTCACGTATGTATTGTTGACAGAAATAGTTTGCTTCATCACCTTTAGTTACGTTTTGAATGATCAGATTAAAGACAGAAGCACCTTCTTCCATTGTGAATGTTAAATTGAAGTGGGGCTTCATTGTAAATGATTTATATAATTTCGAAGCAACTATTTCGGGAAAATATCCAGGAGATTGCTTGTACCAGTATAAATAATTGCTACCATGTTCTTTAGCTTCACAATGAAGGGTAACAGTATCTCCAAGTCCTGCTGATTTCACATTGACCAAGCTAGGTCCCTCCTGAGCCAGAATCAGCACTAAAAAATAAAAATAATAAATAAGAACTATGAACAATTGGTCGTGAACATTCATACTTTATTTTTGTAGCTTTAGGTTTGTAAATACATTGACTAAGAAATAGACCTATGCTGCAATGCAAGTATTTTGTCACCAAAAACCTCTGGCTAAATTTGAATAAGTTATATAAAATAGAGAGGAATGGAATTTGAGAAGGAATTTACTTACGTGCTGTACTCACAATTATCATGGCGAAAAACATTGTCACGTTTCTGTGCTGAATTTGAACTAGCCCTGTACTCGCTCTAATGAAAGGTTTGAACTTAAAAAACACAATTTACATACCATAGACCAACTGTGATTGGCTGCAACCTAGAGACACTGAATGAAGCAAGCCAATGATCCTCCTAGTTTTCTGTGGGTTGTGGTTCATGTTAATATAATTGTGTCTGATGGAAACAAAGGTTTGACAGGAAACACAGAACCAAGCCATCAGCTATCAGTGTTGGACTGGGTCAGAGCTTGTGGACCCCAATGAGCCACTAAACTGAGCTCATTGTGGTCCTCACCCTGCCAGGTTAACCACCAGCTGGGCCCGGCTTCCTACCAGCTCACAGACAGGTCTCGGTGGCATGCCAGCAACCTGCGTAAGGTGCCTGCTCCTTCCCACCTCCACGCTAATCCTGTGGTCACACAAGGAGCCCCGGGGTCAGAAGGCTTGCCCTTCCAGCTAACCGTTTGCCCCTCTTGCTAACAACTTTTAGTGTGACTTCCTTTCTAACTATTTCTTTAACCACTGGGTTGGAAAGAGAGAGTGAGGACTCAATCAGCAGAAGAGCTGAGAGGCGAGGGCTGTGGCTGGCCTTGTCTCTGTTTTACACACACCACCAACACTGGTGAGCATATAAAGACCTGGCTGTAGGTATCAACAGGATGTGCTGCTGAGGTCCTTCAGAAACCAACAATGAAATGGACAAACATTTCCCATCACTGACTGAACTTAAGCGTTGATATTTGTGTTTGTCAACAGATAATTATTGTTCACTTCGATTCACTTTAATATTTCTATATTCGTTTTTTTTCAAAGTGTGAAGTTAATAAATTAAGTACTTTAACAATTGTTACAATCTTATTGCAATGGTTGATTCAATTTAATTCAGAGATATTAATATCTTAATAGTATTATTCACTTGGGATCATATTGGGCTGCAGAGAGCATCAGATGCAACATCAGTCCATTACAGAGACACATCACCAATAATTCATACACAACCAACGATGTCTTGGCAAATGTAACGTGCAGAGCATGCAACTGTTGTTCATTTACTTTTTAGATTTGTTATTTGTCTGTTAGGTAAATACCTTAGTCATTGCTAGCCTTGTTTGATTCCGTTATTGGGTCCCTATTTTACCATCTGGTGTCGTGTTGGCGAGCCATTTCATGGAGTAGCTCTTTGTGACATGTGTAAGCGGTATTGTCCACTCAGATGTGTGACATTGGAAGATCAACTCACGCCTCCCAGTCTATGCGGTCCACCAGTCCACTCCTCCCAGCCGGTGTGAAAGCTCATCAACGAGACACCTTGTGGTAAAACAGGGGTCCTTGATGTTGACGATTCGGCACCACCTTCAGACCTTTGCCTTCCTCCCGTTCTACTTGCTGCAATTAATGTAAATAGTCACCAAGCACCAGAGAAAGACATGCAAGAGTCCCAGTAAGGGAATTATCAGTCAGCTCAAACGTGTGTGTGTGTGTGTGTGTGTGTGTGTGTGTGTGTGTGTGTGTGTGTGTGTGTGTGTGTGTGTGTGTGTGTGTGTGTGTGTGTGTGTGTGTGTGTGTGTGTGTGTGTGTACATGAATCCACACTAAACACTTTGCGTGGGCACAAGATCAACACAACCGATATATCCTTTTTTGATTTTGAGACATGGACAGGTGCAGCCTGTCTAATCAAATGATCTAGTGCTTTGACTTTTATGCCACTGGTTACAGCTGCAAAGAATCACTGGTCTTGTTATCAGCGTGTAGAAGTTTGATCAAATCGAGGACAAGTTTCCATGTCCGATTCTTCCAAAAAGGCCGCGGAGTCAATACTTCACGTTCAACTCTTTATTCGTGGGCTCACGCAGGATCTCCAAAACAACCACCATAGTCCTTCCCTGGTCACAATTACCTCTGCTCAATTCTGCACGTACAATCCTGTGTGCTCTCCCATTACTCTTTTCCCCCTCTTCTCTTATTAAAGTTCTTCATTCATCACAAAACACGGTATCTTAAAAGCGCATGACAAGGGCGGGGCTCTCAGTTACCTCCAATCACTACCTGTTATCATGCAAAAAGGTGTAACCCACAGATTCCTATTGGGTTACCGTTATTCAAATCAAGCCAATCACAAACCGCCTACACCCTCTCTAAAATGGGCCCCCGACCTGTTGGTCTGAGGGGGATCTGCCGTTCGGCTGTGAGACAAGGGAAGGGCCATTTGGGGTTGGAGACAGACGTCTGGCATGGAGGAGGATGAGAACAGGATGAAGGTGAATCCACGTCATTTGTTTGATCAACTAAAACTGGGGGCTCAGAGACAGGGCTCTGGCAGGGAAAAGGTGTCGTCAACCAACAGTGGGGGTCAGAGACAGGGCTCTGGCAGGGAGGGGGAAAACAGCATGAGGCGAAACCATAGCTAACTGTTTAACAATTAATACAACCCTCAACATTCCTCAGTTTGAGACTTCCAAGTCTCACCAATCCAATGAATACAATCCTCAACAAGTGCTCATCCTGTGCAAGCTGTCAGTACTGTGGTTTAAAAAGCAGCTTCTCACTGAACCTGAGGTCTCTGAATAACTCACTGTCCCCTTCCTGCATCACTGTTTGTTTTTTGTGTGTGTATATATACACACACACACACACACACACACTTTTTTATGATTTATTTCTTGTGTACGTCTGTAAGGAGGAAAGGGGATATAGAAATCCTACAGGTTTATTTTAGATCGGGTGCAGAGCAACACTGACCCAAAGAGGAGCCATACATCACAGACGCGTTTCAACAGTTTGTTTCCTGACAACCCGGACACTAACATGTTTGTAATAACTAAAAAAAAAAATATGAAGGTAAAATCAATCCACAACGTCCCCTTAAAGCCCATGGTCTAAAGGGTTATTCAGTAGTCTACCACTCGCTGACGTACTCCCCCGTCAACAGTCCGTCCTCCGCTCGTACAGAGTCCGCACTTTGCATGTCCTCACTCGCTGCGCGACCACCGCGCTCCGCTCTGCAGCGCCGGGCTCGTTGGGGAGATGCGCCGCACGGACACCGGCGGCTTCGTCTCGGTATCGCTGCCTCGTGATCGGGCACAACAGCTACTCCCCTCCTTGGGCTCCCCTTTCCCGTTCTCCCCGCACCGTCCTTTTATCGCGGTGTCCCGGATCACTGCCCTTCCCCTCCTCGTACCGTTGGTTAAAAGCAGTGGCCCTCGGGAAACAACGGAGCTCAACCAGGTGTAGATCATGCGGTCACACGGCCAACGACTGGAAGTTTAAATACAAGGTAAACACTGCATTCCAAACACAACAACATGCAAGTAAAACCAAACCCAAAAATAAGCCTTGCCAACCCAATAAGAACACGCAGGTAAACCCAAAGACAATAAAAGCGTTTCAACACAATACACAGAAAACATGCAATAGAAAGCACAGCAAATAAGGTATAAAGACAACAACCCATACGTCCGCCATGCCACAAGTCAGTCTGTCCATTTTCCTCGGTTACTCACTTATCAAAGTTTCTTTTTTTATATGCTGTGAGGTTTACCTTTTTCTTCAGGTCCAAGTAATGCTGCACATCAACCAGATAGGCTTTACAAAAGACAGCATCATAAATGAGCAATTAAATGTTTATGATCCAAACGAAGCAACATTACTAAACATTAGAAACAATCTACATGTACTCATGACAATAAACAAGTCCTTATCAATACCACCATTGCTACCTCCTTCATGAGGCGACACAAACTCCCAGGTTGATGGACTTCAGTTGCGGGTTTCTCTCACAGCAGAATACAGACTCTCCTGAGTCCTTTCACTGTTCTTCTTCCCTCCTCTTGTTTTCCTGCCAGAGAACTCCAACGCTGCGTAGTTCAAGGAATCAGTTTTCCCGTCCTACAACAGAGAACTGTATTACTACGAAACATCTGAGAGGATTCACAGCTGTACTAGAGACCACTTCTTCTAGAGTGAAAGTCAAAGCTACAATCCTACTGGTGTGTCGGTGTCTAATCATATACAGAGGCCTAGAACATGCTGGTGTGTTACAATAACCAAACACTACACCCATTCATTTAACCAGGTAGCTACACTTTGTGCAGGAATGTGGTTCGAGAATGCAAAAAATGAACGTAAAATTAAGTTTCATTAGCAATACTTTCTTGTATATCCCCCCTTTAACCGTTCACAAAAAAAAAGTTCATATCCATCTCACTTTTTACAGACATCGATACATTTTCATTTTTGATCTCCAACACATTCAAAAGGCCAACGACATCTCTGCTCGAGAATGATCAATTTTAAGAATGAACAATCGATAAAACGTCACAGGATACGACTTGGTTTTGTGCTCTTTGTGACACAAAGTAATCGTCAAAGTCTACCAAGGCAACATGTTTAACAGATGTACCTGTTGTTCCTGAATCCCTGAGTCTCGTGGAACATGGCAGGAAGCACTCAGTGTTCCTGACATTAAGAACCAAAGAATATTAATGCTCTTAATTAAAACATGAAAACATGTCACACAACTAAATATGTCTGTAAAAACACAACGTCCCATATAAAAAATGCTGGAGAATGTACCGTACCTTTGCGATGATCACAAACATGCTTTTTAATCCTGGTTAGAAACAGGATTATAATCCCAGCCAGACAGCAAGCCAACAGTATTCCAAGCACCATGGTAACTAGATGCCAGTAGGGTTCTAGAATCAGATAATCACATTGGGTCATCAGAAAGCTTTAGGTCACTTTTATTCTGGACCATTTCCACTGGCATGGGCCTCTTTAGTCATAAAAATATACAACCACAAAGACCTTTTATTGTAAATCCATGTGTATTGTTTTTTCATTTGCATCATACTTTGGGATTTTTGTTGTACTTCCTACGTTCTTCTATTATATAGTTTTGACCAAAAAATAAAAAAGACTGCGCTGCATAGCTATAATGTGCAGAGGCTTTTTACTTCCTCTTCTGAAATTATGGTTGAAATGTAACAAATAATCCCAGAGATTTAAAGTTAAAAATAAACTGACATTCTTTGGGAATATTTGGTTTGGCATACAGAGCAAAGTTGCATTCAATGAAAAGCTCTTGTTTTGAGTGAATCTACACTACATAGAAATAACACCAATACACTGACCTGTAACGTCGATCTTAGTTCCATTTCCAAACAGAACTTCCCCACATGCTGCCAGGGCACAGTAGTAAGTCCCAGCATCAGAGGTGTCTGCATTGTTCTTGGGGAGAGTGTAGACACAGCTCTGTGGAGCAGACGGAGGCCCAGAACTATTCTGACATTCACCGCTCCTGTTTCCATTCATGTAAACGACAGCGGGGTGAGATGGTCCTGATCCAGATCTGAACCAGTACACACTGGGTTCCCCTTGGCACTGGTTACTGTGGTCCGTCCTCTGGGAGGTAATAGAGCACTGGAGAGCCACAGGGTCTCCCAGCTGAACTGATGCCGACACAGGCTGTTGGACCACAGTCTGGGAGACAAACCTATGGTCGTTGGGATCTGCAAAGTAAAATACAGTTATCATCAAAAGGTTTTAAAATGCTTGTCATGATATTGAATATAAACATAAAAAAAGTATTGATCTTACCTTTGACAGACAGAAAGGTGCAATTATTCCACTTCTCACGTGAGTATTGTTGACAGTAATAGTTTGCTTCATCACCTTTAGTTATGTTTTGAATGATCAGATTAAAGTCAGGTGCCCCTTCTTCTACTCTGAATCTTGAATCAAAGGGGGGCTTGATTGCAATTGTATCATGCACTCTCGAAGCGACCATTTGGGGAAAATATCCAGGAGTTAGCTTGTACCAGTATAAATAATTGCTATTATGTTCTTTAGCTTCACAATGAAGGGTAACAGTATCTCCAAGTCCTGCTGATTTCACATTGACCAAGCTAGGTCCCTCCTGAGCCAGAATCAGCACTAAAAAAGAAAAATAATAAATAAGAACTATGAACAATTGGTCTTGAACATTCATACTTTGTTTTTGTAGCTTTAGGTTTGTAAATACATTGATTAAGAAATAGACCTATGCTGCAAAGCAAGTATTTTGTCACCAAACACTTCTGGCTAAATTTGTATAAGTTATATAAAATAGAGAGGAATGGAATTTGAGAAGGAATTTACTTACATGCTTTACTCAGAATTATCATGGCGAAAAACATTGTAACGTTTCTGCGCTGAATTTGAACTGGCTCTGTACTCGCTCTAATGAAAGGTTTGAACTTAAAAGACAACATTTACATACCATAGACCAACTGTGATTGGCTGCAACCTAGAGACACTGAATGAAGCAAGCCAATGATCCTCCTAGTTTTCTGTGGGTTGCGGTTCATGTTAATATAATTGTGTCTGATGGAAACAAAGGTTTGACAGGAAACACAGAACCAAGCCATCAGCTATCAGAGTGTTGGACTGGGTCAGAGCTTGTGGACCCCAATGAGCCGATAAACTGAGCTCATTGTGGTCCTCACCCAGCCAGGGTAACCACCAGCTGGGCCAGGCTTCCTACCAGCTCACAGACAGGTCTCGGTGGCATGCCAGCAACCTGCGTAAGGTGCCTGCTCCTTCCCACCTCCCCGCTAATCCTGTGGTCACACAAGGAGCCCCGGGGTCAGAAGGCTTGTCCCTCCAACTAACAGTTTGCCCCACTAGCTGGGCTCCTTCAGGACTTTGACATTTCCTTCCACACTTGAACTTTTGGGGAGGGAGGGGGTCGGGGGGTAAATACTGTGTTCACGGTAACCCCTTCTCAGCAAGTCGTTCTATTAGTTGCGATTCTGTGCTGGAATACCGGTAGTGACCTTTTTGGCTCTGTTGGCCACTGTTAGGATAAACGTGTTTGAGGAAATAAAGAAGCTGTATGATCTAGCCTAAATGAATATCGAGGGTCCTCGTCCTTCTCAGATAAAACAACTTTTAGTGAGACTTCCTTTCTAGCTATTTCTTTAAACACTGGGTTGGAAAGAGAGAGCGAGGACTCAAGCAGCAGATGAGCTGAGAGGCGAGGGCGGTGTTTGGCCTTGTCTCTGTTTTACACACACCACCAACACTTGTGAGCATAAATAGACCTGGCTGTAGGTATCAACAGGATGTGCTGCTGAGGTCCTTCAGAAACCAACCATTGAATATACATACATTTCCCATCACTGACTGAACCTAAACTGTGATATTTGTGTATGTGAACAGAGAATGTTCACCAGATTCACTTGTAATATTTTTATTATTTTTATCTAAAGAGTAAAGTTAATGACTTCAGTACTTTAACAATTGTTACAATCACATTACAATGGTTGATTCAATTTAATTCAGAGATTTTAATATCTTAATAGTATTATTCACTTGGGATCATATTGGGCTGCAGAGAGCATCAGATGCAACATCAGTCCATTACAGAGACACATCACCAATCATTCATACACAACCAACGATGTCTTGGCAAATGTAACGTGCAGAGCATGCAACTGTTGTTCATTTACTTTTTAGATTTGTTATTTGTCTGTTAGGTTAATACCTTAGTCATAGCTAGCCTTGTTTGATTCCGTTATTGGGTCCCTATTTTACCATCTGGTGTCGTGTTGGCGAGCCATTTCATGGAGTAGCTCTTTGTGACATATGTAAGCGGTATTGTCCACTCAGATGTGTGACATTGGAAGATCAACTCACGCCTCCCAGTCTATGCGGTCCACCAGTCCACTCCTCCCAGCCGGTGTGAAAGCTCAACGAGACACCTTGTGGTAAAACAGGTGTCCTTGATGTTGACGATTCGGCACCACCTTCGGACCTTTGCCTTCCTCCCGTTCCCGTCCTACTTGCTGCAATTAATGTAAATAGTCACCAAGCACCAGAGAAAGACATGCAAGAGTCCCAGTAAGGGAATTATCAGTCAGCTCAAACGTGTGTGTGTGTGTGTGTGTGTGTGTGTGTGTGTGTGTGTGTGTGTGTGTGTGTGTGTGTGTGTGTGTGTGTGTGTGTGTGTGTGTGTGTGTGTGTGTGTGTGTGTGTGTGTGTGTGTGTGTGTGTGTGTGTGTGTGTGTGTGTGTGTGAATCCACACTAAACACTTTGCGTGGGCACAAGATCAACACAACCGATATATCATTTTTGGATTCTGAGACATGGAAAGGTGCAGCCTGTCTAATCAAATGATCTAGTGCTTTGACTTTTATGCCACTGGTTACAGCTGCAAAGAATCACTGGTCTTGTTATCAGTGTGTAGAAGTTTGATCAAATCGAGGACAAGTTTCCATGGCCGATTCTTCCAAAAAGGCAGCGGAGTCAATACTTCACGTTCAACTCTTTATTCGTGGGCTCACGCAGGATCTCCAAAACAACCACCATAGTCCTTCCCTGGTCACAATTACCTCTGCTCAATTCTGCACGTACAATCCTGCGTGCTCTCCCATTATTCTTTTCCCCCTCTTCTCTTATTAAAGTTCTTCATTCATCACAAAACACGGTATCTTAAAAGCGCATGACAAGGGCGGGGCTCTCAGTTACCTCCAATCACTACCTGTTATCATGCAAAAAGGTGTAACCCACAGATTCCTATTGGGTTACCGTTATTCAAATCAAGCCAATCACAAACCGCCTACACCCTCTCTAAAATGGGCCCCCGACCTGTTGGTCTGAGGGGGATCTGCCATTCGGCTGTGAGACAAGGGAAGGGCCATTTGGGGTTGGAGACAGACGTCTGGCATGGAGGAGGATGAGAACAGGATGAAGGTGAATCCACGTCATTTGTTTGATCAACTAAAACTGGGGCTCAGAGACAGGGCTCTGGCAGGGAAAAGGTGTCGTCAACCAACAGTGGGGGTCAGAGATAGGGCTCTGGCAGGGAGGGGGAAAACAGCATGAGGCGAAACCATTGCTATCTGTTGAACAATTAATACAATCCTCAACATTCCTCAGTTTGAGACTTCCAAGTCTCACCAATCTAATGACTACAATCCTCAACAAGTGCTCATCCTGTGCAAGCTGTCAGTACTGTGGTTTAAAAAGCAGCTTCTCACTGAACCTGAGGTCTCGGAATAACTCACTGTCCCCTTCCTGCATCACTGTTTTTTTGTGTGTGTATATATACAAACACACACTTTTTTTTATGATTTATTTCTTGTGTACGTCTGTAAGGAGGAAAGGGGATATAGAAATCCTACAGGTTTATTTTAGATCGGGTGCAGAGCAACACTGTGACCCAAAGAGGAGCCATACATCACAGACGCGTTTCAACAGTTTGTTTCCTGACAACCCGGACACTAACATGTTTGTAATAACTAAAAAACAAAATATGAAGGTAAAATCAATCCACAACGTCCCCTTAAAGCCCATGGTCTATAGGGTTATTCAGTAGTCTACCACTCGCTGACGTACTCCCCCGTCAACAGTCCGTCCTCCGCTCGTACAGAGTCCGCACTTTGCATGTCCTCATTCGCTGCGCGACCACCGCGCTCCGCTCTGCAGCGCCGGGCTCGTTGCGGAGATGCGCCGCACGGACACCGGCGGCTTCGTCTCGGTATCGCTGCCTCGTGATCGGGCACAACAGCTACTCCCCTCCTTGGGCTCCCCTTTCCCGTTCTCCCCGCACCGTCCTTTTATCGCTGTGTCCCGGATCACTGCCCTTCCCCTCCTCGTACCATTGGTTAAAAGCAGTGGCCCTCGGGAAACAACGGAGCTCAACCAGGTGTAGATCATGTGTGATCATGCGGTCACACGGCCAACGACTGGAAGTTTAAATACAAGGTAAACACTGCATTCCAAACACAACAACATGCAAGTAAAACCAAACCCAAAAATAAGCTTTGCCAACCCAATAAGAACACGCAGGTAAACCCAAAGACAATAAAAGCGTTTCAACACAATATACAGAAAACATGCAATAGAAAACACAGCAAATAAGGTATAAATACAACAACAACCCATACTTCCGCCGTGCCACATGTCAGTCTGTCCATTTTCCTCGGTTACTCACTTATCAAAGTTTCTTTTTTTTATATGCTGTGAGGTTTAATTGTAGGCATCAAGATTTGATAAGTGTTTACCTTTTTCTTCAGGTCCAAGTAATGCTGCACATCAACCAGATAGGCTTTACAAAAGACACCATCATAAATGAGCAATTAAATATTTATGATCCAAACGAAGCAACATTACTAAACATTAGAACCAATCTACATATACTCATGACAATAAACAAGTCCTTATCAATACCACCATTACTACCTCCTTTAGCCTCATGAGGCGACACAAACTCCCAGGTTGATGGACTTCAGTGGCAGGTTTCTCTCACAGCAGAATACAGACGCTCCTGAGTCCTTTCACTGTTCCTCTTCCCTCCTCTGGTTTTCCTGCCAGAGAACTCCAACGCTGCGTAGTTCAAGGAATCAGTTTCCCTGTCCTACAACAGAGAACTGTATTACTGCGAAACATCTGAGAGGATTCACAGCTGTAGTAGAGACCACTTCTTCTAGAGTGAAAGTCAAATATTATCCTACGTGTGTGTGTGTGTGTGTGTGTGTGTGTGTGTGTGTGTGTGTGTGTGTGTGTGTGTGTGTGTGTGTGTGTGTGTGTGTGTGTGTGTGTGTGTGTGTGTGTGTGTGTGTGTGTGTGTGTGTGTGTGTGTGTGTGTGTGTGTGTGTGTGTGTGTGTGTTACCATAACTAAACACTAGACCCGTTCATTTGACCAGGTAGCTTAACTGTTCAGATGAGAACAAAGATTGTCATTTGTGTCTAACTTTTTAAATACATTGGTCCATTTTCATTTTTGATTTCCAACACATTCAAAAGGCCAACGACATCTCTGCTCGAGAATGATTCATTTTAAGAATGAACAATCGATAAAACGTCACAGGATACGACTTGGTTTTGTGCTCTATGTGACACAAAGTAATTGTCAAAGTCTACCAAAGCAACATGTTGAAAAGATGTACCTGTTGTTCCTGAATCCCTGAGTCTTGTGGAACATGGCTGGAAGTACTCAGTGTTCCTGACAATAAGAAACGAAGAATAGTAATGCTCTTAATTAAAACATGAAATACATGTCACACAACTAAATATGTCTGTAAAAACATAACGTCTCACATAATAAATGGTGGAGAATGTACCGTACCTTTGCGATGATCACAAACATGCTTTTTAATCCTGGTCAGAAACAGGATTATAATCCCAGCCAGACAGCAAGCCAACAGTATTCCAAGCACCATGGTAACCAGATGCCAGTACGGTTCTAGAATCAGATAATCACATTGGGTCATCAGAAAGCTTTAGGTTACTTTTATTCTGCACCATGTCCACTGGCATGGTCCTCTTTAGTCATAAAAATATACAACCACAAATACCTTTTATTGTAAATCCATGTGTACTTTGTTTTTTCATTTGCATCATACTTTGAAGATTTTTGTTGTACTTTCTGCATTCTTCTATTTTATAGATTTGCAGATTTTCTTTTAAAGACTGCGCTGCATGGCTATAATGTGCACAGGCTTTTTACTTCGTCTTCTGAAATTATGGTTGAAATTTACAAAATAATCCCAGAGATTTAAGGTTAAAACTAAACTGACATTCTTTGGGAATATTTAGTTTGGCATACAGAGCAAAGTTGCATTCAATGCAAAGCACTTGTTTTGAGTGAATCTACACTACATAGAGAAAACATCAATATACTGACCTGTTACGTCGATCTTAGTTCCATTTCCAAACACAACTTCCCCACATGCAGCCAGGGCACAGTAGTAAGTCCCAGCATCAGAGGTGCCTGCATTGTTCTTGGGGAGAGTGTAGACACAGCTCTGTGGAGCAGACGGAGGCCCAGAACTATCCTGACATTCACCGCTCCTGTTTCCATTCATGTAAACGACAGCAGGGTGAGATGGTCCTGATCCAGATCTGAACCAGTACACACTGGGTTCCCCTTGGCACTGGTTACTGTGGTTCGTCCTCTGGGAGGTAATAGAGCACTGGAGAGCCACAGGGTCTCCCAGCTGAACTGATGCTGACACAGGCTGTTGGACCACAGTCTGGGAGACAAACCTATGGTTGTTGGGATCTGCACAGTAAAATACAGTTATCATCAAAAGGTTTTAAAATGCTTGTCATGATATTAAATATAAACATTGAAAGGGATGTTGCTTACCTTTGACAGACAGAAAGATGCCATTATTCCAGTTGTCAATAAAGTATTGTCGACAGAAATAGTTTGCTTCATCACCTTTAGTTACGTTTTGAATGATCAGATTGAAGTCAGGAGCCCCTTCCTCTACTCTGAACCTTAAATCAAAGGGGGGCTGGATTTTAATTGAGTTAAAGGCTCTTGCAGCGATCGTTTGGGGAACATATCCAGGAGATTGCTTGTACCAATATAAATTATTGCTATTCTCTTGTTGAGCTCCACAGTGAAGAGTAACAGTATCTCCGAGTCCTGCTGATTCCACAGAGACCAAACGAGGACTCTCATGGGCCTCAATCAGAACTGCAAAAGAAAAGAAAAATAACAACTATGAATAATTAGTCTTAAACCTTCGTTAGCTTGTTTTGCAGCTTTGGCTTTGAAACCAAATATATAAATACATAGATCTATGCTGCAATGTAAGTGATAGTGTCCCCAAACACCTCTGGATCATTTAGAATAAGTTACATGAAATAGAGAGAAATGGAATTTAAGAAGGAATTTACTTACGTGATGTGCTCAGAATTATCATGGCAAAAAACATTGTCACGTTGAGGCGCTGAATCTGAACTAGCGCTGTACTCATTCAAATGAAAGATTTGGACTTAAAAAACACCATTGACATACCATAGACCAACTGTGATTGGCTGCAACCTAGAAACACTGAATGAAGCAAGCCAATCCGCAGGTCTAAACTATCACCTAGTTTTCTGTGAGGTGCTTTTCATGTTAGATTTATTTCTAAAATGAATACTGAAAACATCTGCTGTTAACTTTGTTATTTATCTTCTTTATGGCAATCATTGAGTTGGCATTTATATTATATATAGTAGTGCCCATAATATTTATAGTAGTATGCATACTAGTAGTAGTTATAGCTGAAATATTATGAAAAGCAAGATTATACTGCAATATATTATTTTGCAACACCGGTTTTGATATTACTCTGCAAAAATGATTAATTTGAAGATTTTCTAAATTCACAAGTGCTAGAGTTGGTATTGGTTTCTGTTTAGTTTCAAGGGTCCCTTGTCATACATGAAATGTTTTCGTTGGAACGGAACAACAATTGATGCCTGAGCTGGACATTATGAAATGTGTTTGTGTCAGTGTGCTCGTTCTCCCTTTTCGACGTAAAACAGCAACGCTCTTTCTATTAAGCGTTGCTCTTTGATGCGTCACATCTTCAGCGGCTTTCTCCGAGCACACGTGCTTAACCAAAGGATTGTTTACCTTATAGACAATTCAATACATTTAAATTGATTATTTGAAAAGAAAATGTAATTTCATTCACCTTTCTGTGTTTGTGGTCAGGGCAGTGGGCTGCAGGGAAGGAGTGACATGGAGCTGGAACCCAGGTCGCTCCGAGGCCTTTTGCTCACATGGTTAGCGCACTAGCAGGTGCAGCTCCGCACCTGCAGGAAAACACTTTTAAATATATTCAACCAAGTCAATATTGTGAGGAGTCTTGGATGATGACCATTGTTTTTAGATTTGTGATTGGTTTTCTATGAGCCAAAGTAAAGAGCTACTTCAGATGTGTAAAATCTAGGAAATGTATTTCAAGTATTATACTATTTAAGTAAAAGCTAATCATTGGCTTTAACAAGACAAACACTTAATGCATAAAAGTGGCAGTCCGTTATCATAGTCATGCAACCTCAATAATAGTAATACTAACTTTATAATATAGCACATGTAACATAGCACTTTGTGATTACAATACGTTTGAACATGCATGGAAGAAACGTAACAAAATCAATTTAATAACAAAATGGTCAGACCAAAGCCATGGAATGCCATGATACACCATCAAAGTGTGTAGGTGAACCCCTGTTTCAGCTCACATACTAACCACAGACTGTACAAAACATGGTCTCAGTGTCCGTGACGTCACCCATTGGTTTACACACACCCGCTAAGGAGGGCGGGCGAGGCGATATCCCCATGGTTACGACATCCCCATGGTTACGACCCACGCAGACTTTGTGATCGTGCTTTTGAAGTTCAGAATCAGAGTTGCTTTTATTACATCTTAACGTACAAGTACGCAGGAGTAAAATTCTTAGGCTTGGATCCTCAACAGTCATATAGCAGCATCAATTACAAGATCAATAACAAAGTATGTAATAAATAATAATAATAAGTTAGTACCGTTGATGAGTATTCGCTTACCGTGGGGTTGTACTATAAGTGTACGAGAAGCGTAACACACTCGGACACAGCAATCGAGATTAGCCGCTCCTCCGGCAGAGCTCCCCAGGCAGAGCTCCCCAGGCAGAGCTCCCCAGGCAGAGCTCCCCAGGCAGAGCTCCCCAGGCAGAGCTCCACACATAGCATGGCGTTAGCTTACCCTCTCGGCGTCGGTGGCACGAACAGAACGGTGTACGAGTTTGGTGCGGAGGACGACCTGCACTAACTCTGTTGATGGAGATTGACCAAAAACATTGGAATTGACACGTTTACTCTAAATTAAGCTCTCGTCTTAGTAACAGCGACAAACAGCCGTCGATTAATATGATCAAGATCATAGAAGACACAGCGTACCAAGACGTCTAAAACAAAGAAAATTATATGATTTGGGGTTCATTAGCACTTAAAAAATAATGAATTATAACGGCGAGTCCCAGGAAGTAGAACCTGGAAGTGACAACGCGTTATCTGCGGTGCAATCGACCCGTTTGTAACATCAACCCAGCCAGTAGGTACTGTCCACCAGGGAGAAGACTTAAGAGTCTAATCAATTTCAAAATAGTTTGTAATGGCCAATGCAACCTCGTGTCCCATTAGGGGCCCCTCTGAAGTTACATGATTCCTTTCTTAGTTTTAGGAATACACAAGTGCTTTTCTTTAACTTGAAAATCACATCAAGAAAAGCACTGAAAGTGATGTGTTAAAATGCACTTCTCAGTGACCTGGATACCATGTTTGAATGTGTGCCAAAACTAACCACAGCAACAATGAAGTGGAGAGATGCATTTGCGTTTGAGGGAGATAGTGCTTGCACACACTAGTGTAAAGTGGCAGTTTATGCAACAAGCCCAAGTGTCACTTCCTTTGTTGTTGCGTTTCCCCTCATCACTGGGCTTTACACAGTGGGGCGGTAGGTTGAGAGACGGGGGCTGTGGCTGGCCATGTCTTTGTTTTTCGATGTGCCACTTCAACCTCCAGCCTTAAAGAGACCTGACTGTAGTCAACAGGATGCGCTGCTCACGTTTTTCAGAAACCAACAAAGGGGGGTTTTGAATTGGTGAACAGAGAAACACGTTTGCTTGTAATCATTGTATATGGCCTTCTAGCTTTTTCAAAAAGTAAAACAAAAAAAGGGCAAGTGTTAATAACTAGTAGAAAGCAACATCATGCCTATTACAGAGACACAACAATGCATACATAATCAATGCTTTCTTGACCGTCTGTCTCATCAATTTTGCACCTGTGAAGGTGGAGAAATGCTGGAAATATGTGAGGAAAGCAACGCAAATATAGAGAGAATATTCAAGCGTGAACTCAACACAGACTAGCTGGCTCAGTTGAAACACCTACGCTGAGTAGTTCAAAGAGTCCATTTTCCCATCGTACAACAGAGGATCGTGCATCACTACCAATGGTTAACAAGAGTCACGGTTGTAGTAGAGAACCTTTGTTGTAGTCAAAGTCAAAACTACAATCGTAGGCCTGCTGCTGTGCTAGTGTCTGTTTACACTGAGGCCAAGAACATGCTGCTGGTTTGTTATCGTATAACCAACACTAAACTCATTTCACCAGTTAGCTAAACTCATTTCACCAGTTAGCTAAACTTAATCCGAAGGTGGTTATATATATATATATAGCAAAAATACAATTATGATTTGTTATATTTGATTGGAAGAACAGATTACAAATCTTATTTTGTCTTGCTTTTACACTTTTTATCTCCAAGGCATTACAAACTAAACACTACTAGACCCACTAGAATCGAGAACTAGTAGTGTTTAGTATGCAATACAATGGAGGGTCAACATTTTGTAACTTTTCTGAGCTGTTCCCCGCCCACTATCACATTTAGAAAATGCGTCGTCTCAGACTTCTGGTACACTTCATTTCCTTTAAGGGTGGGGCTATTGCTGTGCAGGCTTTCACTCTCTGTCACAAGCCACTCTGTTGTAGCCAGAATGTCTGCTAGGTGTTACCTGGTAGCCCAAAATGGTCAAGTACAGGTAGCTCATGGCACTCAAGAGGCCAATCTGAGTCTAAATGTACATCTTATCCTACATTTGAAAACTTTGTGCATTTAAGCTGGAATTTGGACCTGGGTCAATGTGCACTCACATGTAATCCACTACTTGGTTTGCTTTTCCCTTTAATATGTTAAATTAATTGGTTAACGAGTGTATAATGTACATTTGCAATACTCACAAAGCTGGTTTTATTTCTGGTCAGAAAGACTATCATGATCATAATCCCAACCAGACAGCAAGCCAACAGCTTCCGAATCACGAAGATGCCTGGATTCCAGTTGACACCTGGAATCAGAAAATGGGTCATCAGGAAGCTTTACAACCCACAGTGCCTTTTCAAGTACAATTACACGTAGTGTTACATACTTTAAAGGGTACCTATTTCATTACAAGCCATTTGAAAATATAACCTCCAGCTGTATGATGGATAGATCAGCCTACCAGTTGGAACAGTCCACTGGGTGGGCTTGTAGACTGATGAAATAGGAACCCTTTACTATATTGAGGTGAAATGTATTTTCTTTCTAATGTCAAATAGATGAATTTGATGAAAGAATTACTATCTTAATAAAAGTTAATTTCAAAACAACTGAAATTAAGACGTAAAATATATTCACCTGTTACGTCGATCTTAGTTCCATCTCCAAACACAACTTCCCCACATGCTGCCAGGGCACAGTATCAGTCCCAGCATCAGAGGTGCCTGCTTTATTCTTGGGGAGAGTGTAGACACAGCTCTGTGGAGCAGACGGAGGCCCAGAACTATCCTGACATTCACCGCTCCTGTTTCCATTCATGTAAACGACAGCAGGGTGAGATGGTCCTGATCCAGATCTGAACCAGTACACACTGGGTTCCCCTTGGCACTGGTCCTTGGTCCCCTTGGTCCGTCCTCAGGGAGGTAATAGGGCACTGGAGAGCCACAGGGTCTCCCAGCTGAACTGATGCCGACACAGGCTGTTGGACCAGTCTGATTGTTTAACATCTGCTCATTTCCATCTGCATAATGAAATACAATCAAATGTACCAAATCCAAATATCTTTTATTTACCTCAGATAAAATAGATTTTTTCTCATGATATTAAAAACACTGAATCCTACCTTTCACAGACAGAAATATGCCGTTGTTCCAATTCTTGTTTGCGTCAACTCCTTGCTGACAGAAATAGTTTGCTTCGTCCTCTTTATTCACATCACTCATGGTCAACTGAATGTCAGTTCCTTGTACCAGTGTGACCCTTGATTCGTAGGGTGAATAAATCGTTTTTGAGCCAAACATTATGCTGGCAACCACTTGGGGAATGTAACCAAGAGATTGCTTATACCAGAATACTACTTTACTTGTACCATTCATAGATGCACAATGTAGAGAAACAGTATCTCCAAGTTCTGCGGTTATCAAAGACAGTGCTTGAGGATTCTCTTGGGTCGGACTTTGCACTGAAAATAAGAACTAGTACTGATTCCAATTTTTAGGGGGAATTTAACAAATACAAAAAAAATACATACATTGATACCTACTGACATCCACACATACATGCTCCACTGTAAGATTGTATGACACTTTGTAAGACAAAGTATGAGATCTTTGGTGAATGCACCCGCTGAAGAGGTTTTTACAGCCTCAAGCAACTTGGAGCGATTAGGGCCCACAAAGACACCAACTTTCTGCTTATAACAATAAAATGCAGACAGCCATATATTGGCAATACGCCCACATGATTTTCCCAATAGGAGTTGTTAGGATAAAAGAGGATGCCTTCTGGCTCTGCTTTAGGTGCTCCCTGGACCATCTCAGTTCATTGTAATTTGTCAAACCTTCAGTACACCTAACTTAATAAAATTCCCCTCGTTTGTGCTTATTGAGTTAAGAGTTTATCCCTTATAGTAAAACAGTTTATGTTGAAGATCTGACAACATCTGGCCCAGCTGAAGATTTTGTCCTACAACTGACCAATTCTCAAATGTGTATTAGTCTGGAACCTCAGTTAATTTTTGATTTCCAAGGGGCATTATCGACAGCAGCAGACCGAAATGGCTCTAGACGCAATTGGATAGACCGTCAACCAATCAAAGCAACAAAATGTGTGACATTTCAGCGGAAGCCATCTTGGTTGTTTATGAAAATGACTTAACGGCGCTCCAATTGGACTCTCCTATGTACAGTCATTGTATTTAACCCGTCCCATATAAACAGTTCTGATTGGCCCAACCCTGGCATGGTCTGCTGGAAATCTGACTGAACAGGAGGGGGTCATAAGAATAAGCCAGAGCCAATAAAACATTAGCTCACAGATTCGTCTGGTTCCCAGGCTAGGAAGAATATGCATAAAATGAATAAAAACCAAACAAATATTAAAATCTTGGAACATTGGATTACACCATTCACAATTATACAGGTCAGTATCAGGAAGTAAAACATGAAACTGACTTTTAAGCTTTATCTTTTCTGCTACCCGTCTGTGACATCAACTCCAGTTCAGTCCACCAGTGAGGTGACTTGGGAGCTAATGGACCCATCATAGATTTGGGTAGACACTCCCACTTGTGATGTCACTATCGGGTCGATTTTCAAATGGCTTGTAATGGCTAATCAACCTCACACCTGGTGGTAAAATAGAGGCTGAAAATCTTCAAGCAGATACTAGCAAGATCATTCACTATAATCAGCATAGGTTCAGAATTTGGATTACATGTATGTGTTTTAATGACCACAGGACATTTGAGTAAACACACAAGTTGTAAATAAAAAAATTGAAATAAAGAAATAAAAAAGTCTAACTATTCCGGTACATATAGTCATTTCAAAATCGATGCGCTATTCAACTGGATATACTACGGTTACTTTGTAGTTGTTTATTACAGGCTGAATCTTCAGGTGTGGACTAGGTAATGGATGGGTGAATTGAGTTTCAATTGCTTTCAATGTGGCTCATCCATCAACAGCCATCTTGGTTCTAAACGCGACTAGCGTTTCCGCTGGACAAATAGCATCCATAGCTGGAGCTTTCGTGGGGCTTTTTATTCCTTTTGTCTCGCAATATGACCTTGTAAAAATGTTAACTGCAAGAAATGATGTGTGTGTTGGTGTGTACTCTGCACCCTAGGATAGATGATATAGAATTGGTTTGAATGTTAACCAATGCACCCTAGCAACAATGAAGTGGAGAGAGCTCTCTATTCTCCATGTTGAAGATACAGCGGTTTCAAGAAACCCAAGCCTTTGATAACCACCAGTGTGAAGTGACAGTTAATTCAACAAGCCCCGGAGAGACGAAACCTTTCAGAGTCACTTCCCTTCTTGCCATTTCTTTTTCCACTGGGTTGGAAACAAGAGTGAGGCCCCAAGCAGCAGGTGAGCTAAGAGGCGAGGGCTGTGGCTGGCCTTGTCTCTGTTTTACACACGCCACCAACCTGACCAGACCTGACTAAGTATCGACAGGATGTGCTGCAGAGGGGCCGGAAACCAACCATGAAATTGACATTTCCCCATCATCGACTGAAACCAATAGGGGATTTTCAGGTTGGTGAACAGCGAAGATGTTGACTTTTATTGGCTTTTTCAAAGCCGTCAATAGTGATTCATGATTTTCATGACCATCCTTCTCAAATGTTTACAGAGAAGCAATACCAACCATTCTGACACAATCAATGCTGTCTTGTCTACCGCTCGTCAATCAAGCACCTATGATGAACGTTGGAAAACGACATCAGTAAAACGAACAAGATCCCCATGGACAGAGTTTGGGCTCATAATTATTAGCACTAGCACGAGTCAATTCTTTTCTTGTAAAAGTTAACTTGCGTCTTGTAAATTGACATTTGAACGACAAATTGTGTATTTGGATAACTCAACTCGGCACGAATAACACTCCCGATCAGAGGGTAAGTGTTCCGTAAGCGTTGAGTTGCCCCACTCCACCACCGAAGAAGAAACCTCAGTAGACACGGGTCTAGCAGTAGTTACGAGTATGTGAATCGCACATCCAAAACATCTGGAAATGTGTTTCAATTCAAAAGAGAAAAAGAGATTGTCTCAAAACTACGGCCATGAATGCACCCGTGTCACTTGATCCTCAAATGTTGATTCATCAGTTCACAAGCAAATTTTAGATTTGAGACTGCTTTATTGCAACTAATGCGTATGGACATAGGACTACAAGCAGATACTAGCAAGATAAAAAAAACATATATATTTTTTTTAAATATATATATATAATATATGTATTATCTATCCATCCATCATCCATCTATCTATCTATCTATCTATCTATCTATCTATCTATCTATCTATCTATCTATCTATCTATCTATATATATATATATATATATATATATATATATATATCTGTCATTGTTTTAGGTATTTCTGAAAATGTTAAACATGGATTCAAACATATTCATGCAAGTTAAAGTGGCCTATTAGTTCTAATTATTACAAGACCCATCACTCCGTAGATTACAGAGAGAAGCATTGTTTACCGCACATAGCCTGGAACACAATATTGAGGAATTTAAACTATATTAGGACCTTGGTGGGCTTCAGTGGCGGGTTTCTCTCACAGCAGAATACAGACTCTCCTGAGTCCTTTCACTGTTCTTCTTCCCTCCTCTGGTTTTCCTGCCAGAGAACTCCAACGCTGCGTAGTTCAAGGAATCAGTTTCCCCGTCCTACAACAGAGAACTGTGTATTACTACCAAACATCTGAGAGGATTCACAGCTGTACTAGAGACCACTTCTTCTAGAGTGAACGTCAAAACTACAATCCTAGTGATGTACCGAGGCCAATAACTGGTTTGTTAACGTAACAAGCTAGACCAGTTACTTTGACCAGTTAGCTAAACTTCTAGAAAGAAATGAATGAATGAATATTTTACTCAATTTTAGTTACTAATAAAAAAATTGGGAATCCCCCCAAAAAACTAATCATCCAAGCCACAGCATTTCTTCTATGTTCATTTAAATACGTAAAGTATTATACACAATGCAGACGTACCTGTTGTTCCTGAATCACTGGGTCACGTGTAGCATGATAGGCTCTCAGTGTCCCTGAGAATACAAATATGTGTTAATGCAAAATGTATTTAATATAAACAAATATAAACCCTTATATTATGTATCAAATGTTATCTATATCTATCTAATGTCAAACTATTAAAACTAGTCTTAAAGTTGGGCTAGATTTCTGTAAAATACAATGTGCCACAGACTAAATTATAGATACAGAGTACAAGCTTCTCTACCAAAGCAGCTGGGTATCTCCAACCTGTCCTGAGACCATATCAGGTCACATCAATAGGCGAAGTGTCTAATGTACTGTACCTTTGCAATGCTCACACTTTTTCATTTTATTTCTGGTTTGATAGAGGATTATAATCACAACCAGACAGCAAGCCAACAGTATTCCAATGGCAACTAGATGCCAGTTTGGTGCTAGAATCACACAAACAATGGGTCATCAGGAAGGCTGTAGAATGCATACTATCTTTGCATAATAATACAGATTTTCCCATTTCAAATAAAATAATTATCCCAGCAAGTCAATGTTTTATGTATATCATCTTCTTCATGAATTAATTACCAAATAAATAAAATAGCAAGGAAAATGTATTGACCTGTTATGTCCGGCTTAGTTCCATTTCCAAACACAACTTCCCCACATGCTGCCAGGGCACAGTAGTAAGTCCCAGCATCAGAGGTGTCTGCATTGTTCTTGGGGAGAGTGTAGACACAGCTCTGTGGAGCAGACGGAGGCCCAGAATTTTCCTGACATTCACCGCTCCTGTTTCCATTCATGTAAACAGCAGCAGGGTGAGATGGTCCTGATCTGAACCAGTACACACTGGGTTCCCCTTGGCACTGGTTACTGTGGTTCGTCCTCTGGGAGATAATAGAGCACTGGAGAGCCACAGGGTCTCCCAGCTGAACTGATGCCGGCTGTTGGACCACAGTCTGTCTGTTTAACATCTGCTCATTTTCATCTGCATAATGAAATACAATCAAATGTACCGAATCCAAATATCTTTTGTTTACCTCAGATATAAAATAGATTTTTGCTCATATTAAAAACACTGAATCCTACCTTTCACAGACAGAAATGTGCCGTTGTTCCAATTCTTGTTTGCGTCAACTCCTTGCTGACAGAAATAGTTTGCTTCGTCCTCTTTATTCACATCCCTCATGGTCAACTGAATGTCAGTTCCTTCCACCAGTGTGACCCTTGAGTCATAGGGTGAATAAATCGTTTTTGAGCCAAACATTATGCTGGCAACCACTTGGGGAATGTATCCAAGAGATTGCTTATACCAGAATACCACTTTACTTGTACCATTCATAGATGCACAATGTAGAGAAACAGTTTCTCCAAGTTCTGCGGTTATCAAAGAGAGTGCTTGAGGATTGTCTTGGGTCGGACTCTGCACTGAAAATAAGAAAAGCGACACCCATGTCTGGATTTAGGGGGAATTAAACAAATACCACAAAATACATACATACATGTCACCAAACCTTTGGAACATGGCCCATCATTTACACTTCAGGAAAGTCAATTTAAAGTTGTACTTACAAGCTGTACTCAAGATCGTCATTGCAAGAAATATTGCCAACATTCTCACGTTTTGGTGCTGAACCGGAGATGTACTCACTCAAGTGAACGATTCGACTTGAAAGACGATCATTTATACATCCTAGATCCCCTGTGATTGGCTGGAACATGGAGACACAAAGAAGCGAGCCAATGATCCACTTAGATTTCAGTGAGGTTCATGTTAGATTCATGTTAGATTAACACAGAAAACATCTCCTGTTCCCTTTATATTTCATCTGTATTAAAAACATTGACAACTGGCATTCATGTAATGCTTTCCCTTAATGCATTATCATTAAAAATTTAGTTTAATTATTTTGATGTCTGATATTTTTGTTAATGTGACACTGAATCAACAAATACAGTAAAATCAGTTACTTTTTATTTTCAAGTGATATTGCCAAAATTAGTAGAAACACAAGATATTGTAACATATATGTAGTAATTTTAATGATAGAATAAGCATTATTAGTACGATAACCTTTTTTACTAATAATAGTGACAAGCGTATTACTAGTTAGTGTCACTATAGTGATTGCAGTTATTATAGTAGTGTAGTTATATCTGAGCCAGTATTAATCATTTCTATAGTATTATCTATAATACCGGTGATTGCAGTAGAAATACAGTAATACTAGTGAAAGTTTTCATGAGTAACAATCCAGATAGCAGTACAAATTTCGTAATTCAATCTAGAGGATGTGCATTGCAAGTGTGTGATCACGTGATCTAAATTAAAGTAAATCTCAACGGCTTTGATTGTGTGTGAGATTGTGTTTGAATGTGGTTAGCTGTTTGTACAAGATAAACGGGAGAAAAGAAACTCGCAACCTAAATTGTCTAGTCACATGATCTAGTGCTGTGACCTTTATGCCTGTGCTTTTTGCTGCCAAACATCACTGGATGTTTTCGATTTCAGAGTCCTACTGAACAAGAGGACTCAAACTATCTTTCACTATATATATATATATATATATATATACTTCCTCCCCTCGATGGATGGTGAGTTTTTGATACATTGTTTATATCTGAATATCTGTCCATCCTTCCATCTACAGCCCAAAGCCATGGCCGTGTAGGGGTGATAACGTTTGGGAGCGGCACTGCTTCATTTGTGGACCCAAATTGAGAGCATTTTTTTCCTCTCCAAGTAAAGGAATTGGTTGTTCCAGCTCTTTGTACATGAATGTTGCAGAACGAGTGGTCCAGCTACTGCTCATTAGAATAATATAAATCCTTTATGATCCTCACGGAAAGACTAACTCATTGGGTCACCATGTCGGCAAGAGCCGATCTGGGACTGCCCAGACCTGACACTTAATGTGTCCTGGCATGATTGGATGACAAAGGTTGCAATTGTAACCCAGGCCATAAAAACTCCTCCGATGGCCCATCCGGATGTTTAATGTGTGTGTGTGTAATGAGAGTAAAGGAAAATTCTTACAAATGGGTATTTCTAGCAACTTTCACACTGTAACCTTAAAGGGCCACTATTTTACCTGGTATCCATGGACTCAATAATCACCAATGCTGTGCTTCAGGAAAATAAATTACTGGGCAACCAAATGGAGAAACGCTACCAATTTAATTGCACATTTTTAAATGTAATTCTATCACAAGCACACAAAATAAATCTGAAAATCACGAGATTACATTGAGGGACTGAAACGTTTGTAAAACAACTTAAAATAAACTGCTTTGATTTTACATTAAGATTTCAGGATTCAGATTTTCTCAATGACATTATAATCCTATAGATGTATGCATTTCATATTGTAATTTATATAAGGGAGGGTTGCCACATTGTTTACATTTTGTATATGCCTTCAGACTTGTTTAAAGGGCAACTATTTTACCAGCAGGTGTGAGTGTGATTAGCCATTGCAGTGTCCCCCCCCCCCCCCCCCCCCCCCCCCCAGATGTATGACGGATAGAAAAGCGTACCCGTTGCTGCGGTCCCCTGCGTTAGGGTAAGACTGGGTAAGCATGCATCTTTGTGGACACTCCCACTTGTGATTAAATCATTTTTGAAACGGCTTGTAATGGCTGATCACACTCACACCTGCTGGTAAAATAGTTGCCCTTTAAACAAGTCTGAAGGCATATACAAAATGTAAACAATGTGGCAACCCTCCCGTATATAAATTACAATATGAAATGCATACATCTATAAGTTTATAATGTCATTGAGAATATCTGAATCCAGAAATCTTAATATAAAATCAAAGCAGTTTATTTTAAAGTTGTTTTACAAACGTTTCAGTCCCTAATTGTAATCTATTGATTTTCCGATTTTATTTGTGCTTCTGATAGAATTACATTTAAAAACGTGCAATTAAATTGGTAGCGTTTCTCAGTTTTGTTGCCCAGTAATTTATTTTCCTGAAGCACAGCATTGCTGATTATTGAGTCCATGAACACCAGGTACCAGGATTAGGCCATAATGAAGATTGGTTATTTCTTAAAAGTACGCAAGAGTCAAGATGATGGGGTGCAAATAATACAAAATCGGCTACAATACAACAGTAAGACAGCAACCAAAACAATTGTGCACTTTGAACTAAGTTCATTCAATCACCAAATGTTTTGGCGCTCTTTAGCTCAACTATTCCTTGCGTTGGAAGACAGGGTCCCAGTTCCCAGGTTTGGGTAGCTCGCTATCAAGCTGTCATGCTGTAGCCCAACACAGCAATGACATAAAAGAACACCTTGCTAATGCCATGCTACTTAGACCTAGGCTCCACAGGAACACAGGACACATTGGGAACTTCTTTTACACACAAAGTTTTCATGAGTCATACCGACTGCGTAGAAATCACCACATCTTGCGTACTTATGTGCACGGACCCATCTCACAACATTTTGCAAAGTGCACAATTTTGTACTGCCACTCAGGCAATGTTCATACAAACAATACCAACACAATGAAGCCCTTTAAGACTAACTGTGACAAAGGGTTATATAAATATTTAATGATACCTGTAACCCCCTTGGAGGCTGTAGTATTTTAATTAAAAATAGTTTCGATTAAATCCTTACCATCCTCCCCAATAGCTCCACGGAGATGCCACATGGGCTTGTTGTGTGAGTGTTTGCTGTTGAGAAACTGCCCAGGTGTGGGTGATTAGCTATAATGATAATTGGAGCGTGGGCAATAACTGAACAAGTTTATGATTGGCTAATGTTAGGTTACGTACAAGTACTGTAAAAGGTAGAGACAAAAAAATGTTGTAACCCAAATAAGGCTACTAGGTTGTATATGGTCATATTATAGAAACCAATACATGCTTCCCTACCAAATATGGTAGAGATTGGTTGAGTAGGGCTGCAAATACAATGGATTTCTATGGCAGGGGACATTTTCTAACTCAAACTACCAATCAGCATGAAACTTGGTATGTAGCATAAACTTCTCCATACTATCAATCAAATTAACAAGGTGGCCACCAAGTGTTTTTGTATGGCAGACCATTCCCACAATTCAGAATCGTCTCCATATTGTAGATTTGCGTAAGAGGTTGGGTGTCCTTCGAAGCATATGTGTCAAGTTTGGAGATTATTGATCATGTGGATATGCAGATACGAAATATAAATGGATTGTTTGTTAAGACTGGTATTTTAACGCTCATGGAATAAAATGTTTAATCTTTCCTCTGCCTCATTTCTTAGAGCAGGGGTCCAGGACAGGGGAGAAACAAAATGTCTACTGCCAATGCAGGAGTCTTAACCAAACATGTCTGTTTTTGGAGAACCCCGCAGTACCTGGAGAGGAAACACATGTTTAACATGGGGAGCGAATACAAACCAACTCAACCAAAAGCAACCTACAAACACTAAAGGGATACCTGGAACTTCAGTCCTGGTACCCCTAAAATCAACTAAGGGTCAATTGGATGACAAAGACATTGGCATGCTGTCACTGGCAGAGCAACACTATGCTGAGGAAGTAAACTAGTTAACAGTAGGTTCCAGGTCCGTCTACGGACCCACGATGATGCAGGACAGAGCTTTACCCGGTAAGGATTGTTGGACCCAGAGGCGGGGTTCTTCCCAGTAATGCGAATCTGTACCAGACTTAACTTCATTTTCAGTTTATTCGATTTGAAACATTTGTACAAATCAAAAATCCATATGTATGTCTTTGAAATCAAATATAATTTGGGGACGTAACAGATCAATACTTTGTGATTAAGGCTAAAACAAAAACAAAAAGGTCAGCACCTTGAGCTGTGTTCCTAACAACAACCCTCAAAGCACTTTCAACACTTGGTTGGTTCCCTGCTCGTCACAGTTGAAATGTTCCTTTGAATACAGCATTAGGTACTCAACCGTCCCTTTTAGAAAATAACTTTTATGCTGTTGTTATATAAAGACATGGAGTGCATTACCAGATAATATTGAGAAGGAAAATACATGAAATAACATGGTGTAGATGCTCTCAATTCACATTGTTTACAAAGTTGTGAAGACCGATAATGTTTTTGCTGCATAAATTGCAATGTGCCACATCAAATTGTGAAATTCTAATCTTTAATCGCTTCTGAGATTTTATTTATGTTTCCTTTGAATATTAAATGACTTCTATAGAATTGTGATTGTGAAAAATAAAAGGCCAAAAGGATGAACTGGTAAATACTAATTTTGTAATTGTTAACAAATAATAATAAAAATGCTTTGTAATCATACATTTGATTATATTTTCGGCAAATATAATCCCTTTACATGATGACCAGAGTACAGCATCAACATTTAAACATTTTGGAAAATATTTCAATTGGGCCATAATGCCAAAACAAACCTGATGGAGGATCTGCAAATGAAAGAACAGCAACGAGAGAATGGCATGCAACAATGGAAATCATTCTTTTGATTCATTTAGATCATCTTAAATCACAGGTGAGGAGGAAATCCCCTATTCAACGAAGCGGGTTTCCAATGCACATACAGTTCCTTTCTGTTCGTCCAAAGATGAAGGCTGCCTTCCATTTCCTTTTTGCTGGGAAGCCATATTCGCCTACTGGGCATTGGCAACCATTTTGAAATGCATCTGTTTGACCATGAAAGTTTCCAAAGCCTCCCTCTCATTAGCATGTACATATATGTCATGCAATCACGTTAGGAAAATATAAAAACTCATCGGGTTAGGGTATTTACTTATATCGATTTTCACATACATAAAAATTCATATACTTTTAGGAATGTTAATCTAGTTTGCGGTTTACTTCTGACGTGATACAAAATAACTTTTCATACGAAACGCGTCGCATATTATAAAATGAACAAAACTCACGAGTCCATCCTCTTTTAGTAAAAGCACATAATAAAAATAAGTTTATTTTCTCCCTTATATCTTACAATATATTTCCTCTGTCAAACAACAAACACAAGTCCTCTCTGCGCTTGCGCGTGGCTTCCTTGCGGCGGTGCGATGGCGGCGGCGGCGGCGGTCCAACTCGTCGGCGCCCTCTGGTGGTTTATCCCGGAGTGGTGGCGTCGCCGCTTGTGTGCGCGTGCGGAAAAGCTCACAAGGCCGTGGTCTCGGCGTGGACGAAAACAACAAAACGGGTGGGGGGGGAGGGGGTGGGGGGGTACGCGGGCGGCCGCACGCCGGCGGCGTCCTCACAGCGGGCACTCGGCGCAGCCGCACTCCGTGGCCGTCTCCATCTCCTCCGAGTACGAGGTGCCGTCGGTGCAGCGGAACACCGCCTTCCTCCGCCGGCTCTTGGTGGGGCCGCAGCAGACCCCCGGCGGCGCCGACGCCTGGCAGGAGCGGGGGCAGTCCATGCGCGGGATCTTGCTGGTCGACGTGCACGTCTTCATGGGGTGGTGCCGCTTGAGCTGCTCCCGAAGCACCTCCCCGTGGCAGGTCAGCTCTGCGCAGCGACGGGTTGGGGGGACGGGGGACGGGGGGGACGGGGGGACGGGGGGGACGGACACAAAACCAGAGAGGTCATCTCTCGCACACACGGCACCTTCCACTGCGTCAACGATATTAACTGCAGATGATTAATACGATGAGAAATTCAAAAAAAGAAAAGAAAAGAAAGGCCTGGATGCAGTCATAGTTGCTTGGCTAGCATGCTGTCGTTACGCTCCCTCTCTCTGCCGCTCCCTCTCTTACCGGCGTCACAGGTGGTTCCGGTGTAGCCTGCCTGGCAGTGACAGACGGCCTCCCCGGTCTCGGAGACGCGGCACTCCCCGTGTCCGCAGCGCTGCCCCCTGCAGGCCGGGGGTGGCTGGCGGCGGTCGCAGTACTGGCCCTGGAAGCCCTCCGCACACTGGCAGCTGTATGACTGGCCCTTGGGAACGCACAGGCCATGGACACACCTGGGGGATGGGGTAGAGGAGGGTGAGGCTGGATGGTGTGTGTGTGCGCGTGCGTGTGTATGTGTGTGTGTGTGTGTGTGTGTGTGTGTGTGTGTGTGTGTGTGTGTGTGTGTGTGTGTGTGTGTGTGTGTGTGGGCTGGACCTACCTGCTACTCTGACAGGGGCTCGGCGCTGTCTTCTGGTCGCACAGGGCTCCAGAGCGCCCAGGGAGGCACTCGCAGGTCACCCCCATCTCCCCGCTCTGCCTGCAGGCTCCCTGGGCGCACACGCTGCAGGAGTGGCACCCAGGAAGGAGGCCCTCAGTCTGGGAGGGAAAGGCAAGAGGACTGGGTGAGGTGGTGAGTGGGATGGAAGACTCTTAGTGGACACGACACACCCAGCTCACACCCAAACGGACCGGTGGAACTTCATGAGTCTGCATGATTTAGGAGGCGTCATGTGGGACTAGGGCCAGTCAACGCAATGGGTTTAGACCCAGAGGAAGGAGCCCATTGTATTTGCAAAGGCATTTGGTGCGTGAGGACCCAGAGGTGTGGCTTTGGTTTTCCTTATGACCGGACCTGTACCAGACCTGACATTGCTCAAGACATAGTCCAATTACTTCCCATTGGTTGGATTTCAGTTTTTGGGGGATGTTAGAATTGATTGGTGTTATTACCGGGGCAGGACAGTGTAATGGTTATCTTGACTACCAGCCAAAAGGTTCTGGGTTCAATCCCCAATGTCCGCAGTCCACTCATAAGCATCCATGAGCGAGCTTCCCTGTCCCCTGCATGCTCCTGAAGGGCGTGTCTCTGAATCCAAGTATGTGGATGAACGGCAAATATTAACCATGCGATTTGATGCTATGATCGTTATGGTTACCTTGCCCTCCGCGGTCCGGGGGGCCCCTCCCCTTCCGGTTGCCCGGTAACCGAGGTCCTGGGGCTCGCCGTTGACCCTGACGTTGTGGATGCAGCCGTTGAATGACAGGAGGGGCCGCTCGGGCCCCGGCCGCAGGCCGGGGGCCACCACCTGAGCTGGCACACCTGGAGGGACGGAAACACACATCTGGAGACGCACGGATGCGTGTGTGTGTGTGTGTGTGTGTGAGTGTGTGTGTTCCCACCTCCTATATACAGCTGTGTGTGTGTGCATGTGTGCATGAGTGTGTATGTTTGTGTGAGTGTGTATGTATATGAGTGTGTGTGTGTGTGTTCCTACCTCCTATGTACAGCTGTGTGTGTGTGCATGTCTGGACATGTGTGTGTGTGTATGAGTGTGTGTGTGTGTTCCCACCTCCTATATACAGCTGTGTGTGTGTGTGTGTGTGTGTATGAGTGTGTTTGTGTGTGTGTATGTGTATGAGTGTGTGTGAGTTCCTACCTCCTATGTACAGCTGTGTATTGTGGTCTACGGAGGGATGTCGCGGCAGCTTGCCCAGGCTCTTGGGGGCGCCGTTGTCCACCACCAGACTCAGAGAGTGGTTCTGGAGCAGCAGCTCCACCGTGTGGAAGAGACCGTCACTCACCGACTCCACGCTGCCCACACACACACACACACACACACACACACACGCACGCACGCACGAGTGCATACACACACACACACGCATGCGCACACACACACACACACACACACACACACAGACACACACACACACACGCGCGCACACACACACACCAGACATACACAAGAGACACACAGGAAATTAAGAGTTGATTAGTTGATTGGAATAACTGTGATGTCACTGAATTTATTCCCATGAGAAGTCGAGTGTGATTCTGAAATAAAATAAAACGGTAAAACCTAATAAAAACCGTACAACCAAGTTCAACACAATAGCTTCACTTTAGAGATAAGATGCCTTCAAAATGCTGTTCCTTTCAAAGAGCACACAATATAATAATAATAATAATACTAATAATACATTACATTTATATAGCGCCTTTCAGTAATCCAAAGGAGCAAAGTATTGAGGAGAAACAAAGAAAAGAACAGAACCCCCCCCCCAAAAAAAGTAATGATGCATGAATATGAAAGGGGTCACAACAATTCGCCATTGACAAGAAACAGGGGACGTGTGCATGCATGTGGGCGTGTGCGTGTGTGTGTCTGTGTGTGTCGGTGAGTGTGTGTGTGTGTGTGGTTTTTAGCTGAAAGGCAGACAGAACGCTATAGAGACAGTGGTTTGGCAGAGCTGAACGAGCGAGAGATAACACGGATGGATGTGTTAGAGAGAGAGAGAGAGAGAGAGAGAGAGAGAGAGAGAGAGAGAGAGAGAGAGAAAACAGGGGAGCAAGAGGAACAGAGGGAGAGAGAGGAACAGTGTTAGAGAGAGAGAGAGAGAGAGAGAGAGAGAGAGAGAGAGAGAGAGAGAGAGAGAGAGAGAGAGAGAGAGAAAACAGGGGAGCAAGAGGAACAGAGGGAGAGAGAGGAACAGTGTTAGAGAGAGAGAGAGAGAGAGAGAGAGAGAGAGAGAGAGAGAGAGAGAGAGAGAGAGAGAGAAAACAGGGGAGCAAGAGGAACAGAGGGAGAGAGAGGAACAGTGTTAGAGAGAGAGAGAGAGAGAGAGAGAGAGAGAGAGAGAGAGAGAGAGAGAGAGAGAGAGAGAGAGGAACAGAGGGAGAGAGAGGAACAGTGCACGGCCAGAGGAGACACAGAAAGCAAGCAGACCATGAAAGGCGACAAAAGAAGGAGTGAAGCTGATGTTTGTACTGGTGGTCCCGGACCTGGCCCCTCCCTCCTGTGGTCTCTCACCAGATAGCCAACTGGTGGAAAGTGGCCTGTTTGATTGACAGCTATGTACGGCTGTAAGTGTTTAGGTTACGATGCCGCTACCTTCCAAGCCAATGGGAGTGGGGCTGTATGGTCTGGAGGCGGGGCTTAGATATACTGACAGTGCTGAGTGCGTGAAGAGTGAAGCAGTTTAAATCATGTTATTGTTTTCTGGCTCTTTATAATGATATAAAATAATACAAACACATGGTTTGCACATGGTAAGAATGGCTAGATAGTACCCAATGCTCACCACTAAAGTCTGGAATTAATGGATCGGTTTTGACCATAATGTAGTAATGGTTAATAATGCATGAATACATGTATTTAATACATATAAACCCTTAGGGCATTATTCTAAAAGTATAAACCATTGACGTATGTGAAATTGTACTGGGAGAGTTCTGTCTTTGTTTTGTATCTGAAATACAACACATGGCTTGGATGAAAATAGCAAAGGAAGCGAACAACAATAGCACAAACAACAGAGACTGTCATCATGACCTTTTCGAGACATCAATCTTCGCCCCTCAGCATTTAGTCTGTGGTTTTTCAAAATAAGAGCTCTCACTCTACCACGGACCCAACACAGTGGAGTGTATGTTTCCTATTAGAGTTCTTGTAATGTAATAATGGCCTCCTAAAGGGTCTGTTCCAAGAAGCCCAGATCGTGTTCTGCCAGCGCGGGAGGGACGATTTATTATGTTGTTTCCTTGTAAACCTTTTTTTTATTTGCCCTTTTCCTTCCTCTCCTTCCTTTTTCCTTCCAAACAACCCCACTGTCTTCTCCCCTTTGCTCCAGTCCTTCCACACTTTTCCCCTCACATTCTTGCTTGTCATTTTACTTTTGTAAATAAATGTTGTGCAGCTCTGTTAATTTCACTTGTCTTCCAAACATGTGAATTAAACCAAATTGTTGTATTACCACAGATTTTACATTAAAATATGTAATGGTCTAAAATACCACTTAACAAATGTACCTTTACTAACATACTGGCCAACAGATATGCTCAAAAGCACACACACGTCCAAATCGCCAACCAGTGTTTGCAGGAAGTGTCCTCTAGGTGTCACTATAAGACTGAGGCCATATCTAGACAACAGCCCGCCGATCCAGTGATATAGAATATCATCACTGTTTGGAAGTGGACGTTTTCCAGAAGCTGAGTGAGGTGTGTGTTTGTGTGTGTGTGTGTGTGTGTGTGTGTGTGTGTGTGTGTGTGTGTGTGTGTGTGTGTGTGTGTGTGTGTGTGTGTGTGTGTGTGTGTACGTGTGTGTACGTATGTGTGTGGGTATGTGTGTGTTTGTGTAAGAGTTTACAAATCCCATATGCACACTTACATAAATGTGAGTTTGTTATTGACAAAGTTTGTGTCCGTGTGTATGTGTGTGTGTGTATGTGTGTGTGTGCATTCTGTTTTATAACTGAATGCATGTTTACATGGTCAGCCTGTGTATGTGTCCATGAATGGGCACGTATGTGTGTGCATGTGTGTGTGCTTGTGTTCATGTTTGTGCGCATGTCTGCGGGTGTGTGTGTGTGTCTGTGGTGTGTGTGTGTGTGTGTGTGTGAATGTGTATCTGGTCCCTGTGGTCATTTGGAGTCGGCTGGCGCGGCGTTGAGTATTACTTAAAAAGCTGCTCGTTATGGATTTCAATAACAACATACACACAACCGTTGCAGATTTCAACCACCGCTCTCTCGGTCTGTTTGCTCAGACCCACAGGGTAAAGTCAATTTCCTGTCAGTTCAGAATCAACTACGCACACACACACACACACACACACACACACACACACACACACACACACACACACACACACACACACACACACACACACACACACACACACACACACACACACACACACACACACACACACACAAAACCTCTGTCTGCAAACCAAAACTGCCTTTTTATAACTGAATCAATCACAAACCCAGAAATAATTACCAGTTGCCGACTATCTCAGAGGAAAACAAGAGTACGTTTATTTATGAATTTGGACTGAGACTGAGATCTGCTTACAGGGTTCAATCTAATTAATCACCGCTGTTATTCAACAAAAAGGCATCTTCGGCACACACACGTAGCAGTGTGTTTACATGCAAATTGTGTGCACGTAAACAGCCACTACAAATGTGCGTGAATGTGTGTGTTTAAGTTTTTCTAGAAAGTCAGTCCATCTTTGTTTGTGTACATTTGCATTTATCACATGCATACAGTGTATGTGAGCTGGTATTTTAATCTATGTCTATATATGTGAGTGTGCGTATATGTGTGTGTGTGTGTGTGTGTTCGCCTATGTGTGTGTGTGCGTATTTGTGTGTGCTTAAAAGTCCAATCTGGTTAAAATGATGTTGAGCAGACCGACATCCCAGTCCCATATTGCCGTGGCAACCTCAATTAGTCGTAGCTAAGATACCAGCTGTAGAGCGGTAAGTGCTTTCTCCGTTTTCGAACCATTTTTTTTTTTTATTCCCTTTTTTTTTGATTAACTCAAGCTGGTCACTGAAAATAGATTAGAATGTGTTGTGATTTATAAGTCTGAAACACCAGGCTGATACTCAGTTCGGGGTCGCCAGTACCGTCAGCGTGGACTCTTTCGTGACAGCAGAGCAATCAGTCTACTGAACACGTTGGCCCATCACACCGTCTTCCTGAAGACATATTTAAAATACTTGGGAGTACAGGTTCCTAAATGGAACTTCACCTGGTCCACTAATGATCGAAGACGGCTTGAAATAATCGCCGTCTGCACGATGTGTGCTTGGCCGGTTTAGTTCCTCGATGATTTCAGGGCTATGGACGTGGCATCGCTGCAGGCCGGAGGCTTCTTTCCACACCTCCACCCCCCCCCCCTCCTATGCTTTCGTTCGTCTTTCTATCGCTCCGTCCGTCCGGCCATCCATCTTCGCCACTCGTTTCCTCTCTCTCTCTCTCTCTCTCTCTGTTTGTCTTTCACCGTCCCCTCCCACACTGGCCCTTAATCTTTCCATCCGTCTCTTCATCCTCCTCCCTCTTTCCATCACTTCTCTCAGCTGGTTCCCCCCCCCCCCCCCCCCCCGTCCCTTCTGCATCACTCCTCCGTTAGGCCATCCCTGTTTTTTTCTCTCCGTTTCTCTCATGTGCTGCCGGTCCCTGATGAGCAACAGCAGTTCTGCTCTCTTTGACCTGATGGCAGATTACTGTGGCATTTAGTAAAGGGCAGAGCATTAATATACAACGCACACACACACAGGCCCGCACACACACGCTTGCTTGCACGCCCACACACACACACACACACACACACTTACATAATCTGTATTCTCCATCTTTTCGACGTATGCACACATCCTCACACAAGGTCTGTCTCTCTCCCTCTCGCACAGAAACATATGAGCTGATATGGATATGAGCGTGCACGTACACTCGAGCGCCTCAGAGACGCTGATGTGTTTTTAAACGAGGGCACGGTGGAGGACTCGCGCGTCCTCGCCTATATCATCCTTTCTTTTGACCTTTGTTTTTTACTCAGTCTATCTGGAGGCAAATCACCCCCCCCCCCCCCCCGCCCCCCTCTCTTTACCGTTATTCACCCGGTCCCACTCTTTTCTGATGATTGACAAAAACGAAAACAAAAATAAAATGTCTACAATTAGAGTACCAAGGAAGTGGTCGTTAACGAAGAAGTGACCTAAACGAGGGGAGGGGGGGGGTGGATCAGTAGCAAGGGGGTGATTGTTACAAATTGGTAACGAGGAGGTGATCGGTTAACGAGAGGGTGATCAGTAACGAGGAGGTGATCGGTTAACGAGGAGGTGATCGGTTAACGAGAGGGTGATCAGTAACGAGGAGGTGATGGGTAACGAGGGGGTGATCAGTAAGGTGGGGGTGAACG
>JACYXH010000129.1:1547500-1555000 GCA_026745465.1 Lota lota | reverse complement strand
ACTCACATCCACACACACAAATTGGGTCTAGACAGTCAAGTGTTTAATAATGAAGATCCATCTGTGTATGTGCCTGCGTGTCTGTATGCCTGTTTGCATTTTGAGATATTTATTTTGTGTATCTTCTCGTGTAGACCTCTCTTGTGTAGCTGGGGAAGGCTTTTTTAGATTGACATCCCATTAAATTCAAGAGCCAGCTCGTCTGGCTTTGCGTATGTAGAGAACAAACTATATGAAAGAGGGCAAAGGATAGGTCACACCAACTATCAATACTCCTTAAATCAAATGTCTCACTTTTGTTGGTTCCATCAGTGCCTCTGAGTCAGCAGTTGTGCGTCAGCGTATGTGTGTGTCTGCATATGGGTGTGTCTTCGTATATAGTGTCTTCTCTATGTTGGGCGGGGTTGCCAAGCTCACCTAAAGCCCTCCTTGCAGACACAGGTGTAGCCGTTGATGGCGTCCACACATTCTGCGGCGTGCTGGCACTTGTTCTCCAGACAGTCATTGTAGTCCTGCTCACAGTGCTGCCCCACATAGCCCGGTAGGCACTCACACCTGCAGCACATCAAACCCATATCATTAAAGGACCATTATATACTCACTGACCACTAGAAGGCAGTGTTGAGCAAGAATATAGTAAAGATCCTGTAACATATGATCAAATGTGGAGCTCAAGGTTGCAGTGGATGTTACAGACATATTAAATATGATCAAACTGTTTGCTGGTGGTTCAGGAGTGCCTGAGGTTTGAAATGATTAGGGGTCTAAGAAGACACCAACTATGTTTAAAAATCTCGCTAGCGGGAGAATCATTTATATTTCATCCAATTCGTCTTCCAACAAAGAGTGAAACCAATCAAAACATACAATCAATATCGGAACAATTACATTTTTGGAGAAAAGTCGTACATTTCTAAAAACAATCAACTGGTTTCAGTAGCTCATTGGTTTGAACATAAGTGGGTGTGTGTTACTTTATTCGCGTGACTACACTTACAATGCCCACCATATTATGTGTGGCCTTTCTCTCAATATGTGTGCTTCATTCATGAAATCCAAATATTTTACCTTATTTTACATGTAACAACTCTGACACAAATAAGCAAAATAATCAAACACGCGCTGAGCTCCCATGGCCCTCTATTGGAGGTGGGATTTACCTGTATGTGCGACCGGAGAGGACACATTTGGAGTCATGCAGACAGGGGTCGAATCCCTGAAGACAGGGGTCAACCACCTCTTCACATAGGTCACCTAGAGACAGAGAGAGATTTGTCACTGATTATTGTGATCTATTCCATCGTCATTGAAGTGTTTATGTATGTGTGTCATTCAAAGACCAACATGATTGGTTCAATCAACTTGTGACATCACAGATTGTGCTCCTACGTATTGATCAACAACAACCTTCCTCCCTGACGTATAGAGGCTTTTACACAGCTAGCTGGTGTCTTTAAAACAACCTGTGCAGCCTGTACAGTCATGGTGAGCCTGCAAGAGGAGCGGTGAAGAAACCACGTTCAAATGAGCAGAAAGACGGAAAGGAGATACAAGAAACCACGTTTAAATGAGCAGAAAGAAGGAAAGGAGATACAAGAAACCACGTTCAAATGAGCAGACAGAAGGAAAGGAGATACAAGAAACCACGTACAAATGAGCAGAAAGAAGGAAAGGAGATACAAGAAACCATGTACAAATGAGCAGAAAGAAGGAAAGGAGATACAAGAAACCACGTTCAAAGGAGCAGAACGAAGGAAAGGAGATACAAGAAACCACGTTCAAATGAGCAGAAAGAAGGAAAGGAGATACAAGAAACCACATTCAAATGAGCAAAAAGAAGGAAAGGAGATAAAATAAACCATGTTCAAATGAGCAGAAAGAAGAAAAGGAGATACAATAAACCATGTTCAAATGAGCAGAAAGAAGGAAAGGAGATACAAGAAACCACGTTCAAATGAGCAGAAAGAAGGAAAGGAGGAGATACAATAAACCATGTTCAAATGAGCAGAAAGAAGGAAAGGAGGATATACAATAAACCATGTTTAAATGAGCAGAAAGAAGGAAAGGAGATACAAGAAACCATGTTTAAATGAGCAGAAAGAAGGAAAGGAGATACAAGAAACCATGTTTAAATGAGCAGAAAGAAGGACAGGAGGAGATACAAGTAAGAAGAGCAAGAGTGAGAGAATGACGGAGGTTAAATGAAATCTAAAAGGAAACCACAGAAAAAAACGATACACAACACCCATACAGGCACACACACCAACACACACACACACACACACACACACACACACATACACGCACACGGACGCACACACACACAGGCAAACCTCAGTCTCTCTACTGTATGGTTGCTCGCTCGTCCCTCTGGACAGATTCCAGATCATGAGTGTGAGAATTTCTAACATATTACTGTGTGTGTGTGTTTGTGTGTGTTTGTGTGTATATGCACACGTGTGGGCATGTGGATACTTGTGGTTTGACGGGCAGTTATGTGTGTAGTTGAGGGGACAGATCCAGGTCTAGTTGTGTGTGTGTGTGTGTGCGTTAGTGTGTGCATGCGTGCGTGCGTGCGTGTGTGTTGGGAATCCCTTCTCAGATGACTTTGCTGATTGCTGAGGAACCAGAGTGTAGCGACTGGAACTGGGATTAAGGGCAAAACAAATTGGCGTGTGCATACCTGTGTAGTTGGGGGGACAGATGCAGGTGTAGTTGTTGACTCCGTCCACGCAGGTGGAGTTATTTTCACAGTCGTTGTCTTCACAGTCATCTGGGTTCACCTCACACCTCAGACCCTCGAAGCCTGGTGGACACACACAGCTACACAAACACACACACACACACACACACACACACACACACACACTTTACTAAATGCTTTGCCTCCACTTCCTGCTAGTTTCCAAAATAAACACAACTAACAGTAAAATATAACAGCCGTAATGCATGGCTTTGTTATTTCTTTCTTTCTTTCATTCATTCTTTCTTTCTTTCTTTTCTTTCTTTTTCTTTCTGTCTCACACACTCAGACACCACCCCTCCCAAGTGCTTGAGAACTGTCTAATAAACCAGAACTGCTGTCGTAAATAACACACAGGAAGCGGCCCAGCGCAGGGTTAAAACTCTTCCTATAGTTTGGTGCCAGGGCTCCGCCCGCTTGGACGACCCCCAGGGGACAACCAAGCGCCCTTTTACTCCTCCTTCAAATCCTCTGTACATCTCTCCATCATCCAAAGCTCCCAGCCATTCTTTAGCTCTCTGGCTAACAAGAAGAGCCATTTACAACTCTCTCTACGCCAGTCAGTTAAGACCAAAATAAATACTTTAAATGAATTATCTTTCTCCCCTTCTTTCCACTGCATTCTCTCTCTCTCTCTCTCTCTCTCTCTCTCTCTCTCTCTCTCTCTCTCTCTCTCTCTCTCTCTCTCTCTCTCTCTCTCTCTCTCTCTCTCTCTCTCTCTCTCTCTCTCTCCCTCTCCCTCTCTCTCTCTCTGTCTATATCTGTCTGTCAGTTATTCTATCCTAACATTGGTTGCTTTCAACTAAAGAATGTGGAGGAGAGAGAGAGAGAGAGAAAGGAAAGAGGTGGAGGAAATATAAGTGAGAAGAAATAGAAGAGAGGGATGGAAGAGAAGGGAGAGAGAGGGGATAGGCTGAGAAAACTAGACATCAGGAAAAATGAGAGACAAAAAAAGCAGAATAAAGGAAAGCTTCAGAGATGTCGGTCAGCGAATATGAGGCGACCAACAAACTGTGGCAGGGTCAAAGGTGAACGTTCACCCAATCACATGGGAGCCCTGACATTTAAATCATATCTTGACAAATGGGTCCCTGCCACAGAGACATGAGAAATCCCCGGCTAATTGGACGTGTTGGACATCCACAAGTGATTACATCATATGTTCAAATGTCACCGAGGGCTGCTCCGTCCCTCGCCCCCTCTCCCTCTCCTTCTCCCTCTCATTTTTCTTTCTTCATTTTTTCAAGCTTTTCATTTCAGTTCTCTCTCCCCCTCATTCATTGCTCCACCTCTCTCTCTCTCTCTCTCTCTCTCTCTCTCTCTCTCTCTCTCTCTCTCTCTCTCTCTCTCTCTCTCTCTCTCTCTCTCTCTCTCTCTCTCTCTCTCTCTCTCTCTCTCTCTCTCTCTCTCTCTCTCTCTCTCTCTGTCTCTCTCTCTCTCTCTATGTCTCTCTTACGCTCTCTCTCTTTCCTGCATTCTGTGGCCCATACCATGCTACCTGTGTTAGCGTTAGCCTTAAGGGGAAAGGTCTGTGAAGGGCAAGCTTAGCTCCTAATAGCATTACCATGCAGGACGCTAAAGGCCAGTCGCAGACCCCTGCGCTTCAAAGGGCAAAAGGCTAGTTAAGCAGCCCAGGGAGACAAAGAGGAATCCTGGTATGGTGTTCATGACAATCGGTTCACTCATATTGCTCGTACATCAAGAGTGTAGGGACAAAGGGGTTTGGCTGAGCTCGAGACGCACAGCCACGCATGCTGTAGGAGGGGAGTTATGTCATACCTCATATCTTGCACGCGCAACTGATGCACTGCCACAGACATTCGCAGTTCACAGAGAGTGAGCGTGCATCTGAGTGTACAACTGCAAATTCGATATCGGGTTGCGTCGTGAAAATGGATCGTAGGTCCTGTTTTTGGCCTCATCGTAAAATAATCGCCAGAGGGGATCAGACTGGGCCGGGGTCATAGTTGGCTGTTTCCTTAGTGCTGGACGGCCCAGCTCAATAGCAATGACCAAGCTAATTTCTTAGCCTGTAATTTATGTGAGTCCCTGCAGATGGGAGTATGAGTGAGGACTGAAAGGTCCACTAGCTAATGGGTCTGGGAACAGCAGAGTTAACCTTGCAACTCAAATGGCATCTGAGTCTCCCCTGCTGTGTGTGTGTGTGTGTGTGTGTGTGTGTGTGTGTGTGTGTGTGTGTGTGTGTTAATCGGCCTGCATGTGTTTTAGAGGTTAATAAGTGTGTGTGTGGCTGTGTGTGTGTGGCTGTGTGTGTGTGTGTGTGTGCGCACATGTGGGTGTATGTGTCTGTGTGTGTGTGTTTGTGTGTGTGTGTGTGTGTGTGTGTGTGTGTGTGTGTGTGTGTGTGTGTGTGTGTGAGTGTACTAAATATGAACACAGCAATATGCTTAATGGTATCATCATCATAGTTATCATCATATGACCTCGTTAACAATGTTAATGGCTTGATTCCAGGATATTCGTTTACCTGAACTGGTCTTCCTGGCCAGGCTGGATGTGACAGGTTCCTCCGTTGGTACAGGGGAAACTCAGACAGCTGTTGATGCTCACCTCACAGTTCTGACCCTGGGGACAGGAGAGGAGGAGATATGACAGGAGGGGAGAGGATGAGAGGAGAGGAGAGGAGAGGAGAAGGAGGAGAGAAGAGAGAGCAACAGGAGGTGGAGAGGAGAGGAGTAGAGAGAGGAGAGGAGAGGGGAGAAGGAGGAGAGAAGAGAGAGCAACAGGAGGTGGAGAGGAGAGGAGAGGAGAGGAGAGGGGAGGAAGAGAGGAGAGGAGGATAGGAGAGCGAGGAGAGGGGAGGAGAAGAGGAGAGAAGAGGAGGAGAAGGAGAAGATAAGGATGGGAGGCGAGGAGAAGAGAGGGAGGAGAGTGGAGGAGAAGAGGAGAAGGGGTAGAGGATGGGAGAAGAAAAGAGGATACAGGAGAGGGTAGAAGAGAAGGAGGGGTCCAAGAGAATGGGAGAGGAAATATAACCGGGTGAAGGTTACTATTCAAATTCCACATCAAACAAATTAAATGAAAGAGTTTGCACAAGACTGACTTTGCATGGGGAACCTAAACTATTAAATTCAATTAATAATATTAAATTAGTTGTGATTCAAATTCAATTTGCAAGTTATGTTGGAGAACAACGGTTTGTATTAAATTACAAGATAAGCTTTGACGGTCTCTGGTCTCTGTCTGCATCTCTCAAAGAAACAAAAACAAGTTCTTCTTGACCACTTGAAATATTCTAATTTCCTTCCATTTCTCTAAACTCCTCTTCTTTCCTACTTCAATCCTACAATCCTACACTATTGATGCTTCTGTGGACTATTCAAACACATTTAAATGAATGCCCTAGTGGGGGAATGCACACACACACAAACACACACACACACACACACACACCATCCCAGCACTAGACTTAACAGCAGATAGTGGATCTACACATCTAACCTAACCGGGAGCTCTGACAGATGGTGCTGCCCTCTGTCTTGTGTGGCGTCGATACATTGACCATTGAGGGCTGCTGTCATCATGACCCTAATGATCGACCAGCAGATGCATTATGCATGGCCCAATACCCAGAGGAATGCTGGTCTCTGCTGCGACAGCCCGCTCCAAGTACCACAGAAGAGAATCCCCTTTTTACCTCAGTGACAAAAGAATCCACTCGTTAAAACTAGACCTCATGCTGATCTGTGCTCGACTAGTGCTGACAAGTGAGCGTACTGTAATTGGAGATCAAAATGCAAAGGTCACATTACTAATTAATCGTCATGCCTCTTCAAATAATCCCCATCATCTTCATCATCATCATCATCATCATCGCCACCATCATCATCACCATCACCATCATCATCACCATCATCATCATCATCATCCTCCTGGTCATATGTCAGGAGAGTGTCTGGAGGTTCATTTGGAGGCTCATTTCTACAGACTTGTGAGGCACCGTGTTGCTAGTCTGCCGACCGGATAACAACCCTTTGAAGTCTGCTTTACACGAACGGTCGACTGGTGACCCGGCGGTCCAGTGACCCGGGTCTTACCTTGAACCCAAACGGACAGGTGCAGTGGTAGGATCCCACGGCGTCTGCGACACAGGTGCCGTTGTTGTGGCAGGGTGCAGCCTGACAGGGGGCGCACTTTGATGTCAGACTGACGTCAACCGGACCTGAAGAAGGACACAAAAACACTTGGATTTCTTTATTGTGGACCCGTGGAGCCCAACTGGTAGAGCACGGCATCGACGCTGAAAGGGTTAGGGTTTGTCTCCTGCTAGAACGTCCGAATTCTTAGCGTCGCCATGCTGAGAATGTTGTGCAGGCAGTTTGGATAACAGCGCCCCCATCAAATGGTGTGTACTATTATTTCAGCTGTGTTTGACGTACTAGAGTAGGATACTTAGCATACTTCTAAGGAACTTGGAGGAGAAAACAGAGAAATGCGCTCATTTTCGAGCGAGTCTTGTGGACGTCTGTGTGGCTGACTCGAATCCCGGTTTTACTGACAGCCGGGGACACTGACGAGACGGAGAGTGCGTCAAACTGTGTCCACTGAGGTGCCACTTTAAAAACACTCCCAGGTGATACCGGCACCCTGACCCTTTGGTTCCCCTTTTCAAACGGTATTTAGTCTGCTCTGTCTTTGTCCTCAGTTTGCAGCCAGACGGACACATTTGCACCGCCGTGTAGGGGTGCTGCGTGCGCTGCTCTGGTAGAAGAGGGTCCGCTAAAGCATAGGATCAT
>JACYXH010000129.1:1542500-1545000 GCA_026745465.1 Lota lota | reverse complement strand
GGGTCTCTGTATTCACTGCCTAACCCCTATGCCTGCTCCTTAATATCGGGTCTCTGTATTCACTGCCTAACCCCTATGCCTGCTCCTTAATATCGGGTCTCTGTATTCACTGCCTAACCCCTATGCCTGCTCCTTAATATCGGGTCTCTGTATTCACTGCCTAACCCCTATGCCTGCTCCTTAAATAGCTGTGCCTCTCTATTCACTACCTAACCCCTACCTCCTCCTGAAACATTAAATAGCAGTGGTGATATCAGAAGGGACGTACAGCAGACGCAGGGATGTGAGCCCATCAAAGGCCTGGACAGGAATACAGCGGATCTGGTTGTAGCTCAGGATGCTGGGGAAGAAAAATGAAAACCACAACAACAACATTACTAATCAATGATGGTGGAATAATAGTCTACTGATAAAATAGAAGAACAGGTTTGAGTATGTAGATATTTAAATTGTATCTGTTAACATGTTATATTTATTTATGTTAGCATTAACATGAACTAGTTAACATTTTAAGCGCAGACAGATGGTTACTAACCAAAAAACGTACAGTGAGAGAAATTCAGACACGGAGGGAGTCGACCATTTTGTTTCTCAGTTCAGTGCCATCAGTAGGTAGTATGGTTCAGATGAAACAATCACAGTCACCACAACCTATTTCAAGCTATTTCCTTTGAGTTCGGGCTGGATCATTTTGCATTCTGAGAGTTGAATGCGATATAGTTATGGAATATAGTTACGCTATAGTTATTTATTTCTATATTCGCCGATAAGCACCACGTTTTTTTTATAATACATTTGTAAATCAACAACTATAATTCCTGTGTCTGTCCTTGTTTTTCTTTTTCTTGCATGTTTATATACCAAAAGATGTTCTGTCTGAGAGGGACAGAGGAGAAGAGAGCAAAAGGAGAGAGACAGAGACAGAGAGAGAGAGCGCGCTAAAGAGAGAGAGCTAGAGAGAGCTAGAGAGCGGGAGAGAGAGAGAGAGAGAGGGATAGAGAGTGAGCGAGAGAGAGAGACGGACCAAGATGGAGTCTTAAAGAGGTCATCAGGCGTGAGTCTCTGAAGGAAGGAAGGAAGGAAGAGTGATGGCCAATGACGAAGAGAGAGGGGAGGAGGGCAGAGGAGGAAGGGGAGGTGGTAGAGGTGGATGGGGGTTCGTGTTTAACAAGAGAATGGGAGACGCACCACACTATAACTCAGGATGAGCACAGGGGGAGTCAACAAGACAGAGAAGGAGAGAGAGAGAGAGGCAGAGAGAGAGGGGGGAGAGGAAAATAGAGAAGAGAGATAGGGGGGAGAGTGATTGTGCTGGTACTTAAAATATCTTTATCATACTTTGTTGTTTTTCCATTTTTACATGTTCAAACTGCTTTTGCAATGTCAATGTATATCTTCCATGCCAATAAAGCTATTTTTGACTAATATTGAACTGATTTGGGAGAGTAAGAGAAAGGAGAGAGAGGGAGGGAGAGGGAGAGATTGAGAGAATGAGAAAGAGAGAGGAAAGAGATAGATAGAGAGCGAGAGGGAGAAAGTAAAAGAGAGAAAGAGAAAGGGCAGGTTGGAGGGTGGGAGAGGAGAGAGAAAGAAAGAAGGAAAGGAAGGTGAGGGGCAGAATTGGGTGATAAGAATAGGGAGAGGGAGGGAGAGAGAGTGAGTAAAACAGGGAGATAGGGATTACGGTCATGATGGAGAAAGGAGTTCAGGACGAGATAGAAAAGAGAGAAATGACAGATGGGATGTAGCCCCTCAGCTGGAGAAGGATGACCAAGAGGAGAGGGGGCAGAGTGAGGGTGTTTTGGGGGAGAGGGGAGAAAAAGGAGGGATGGAGGGAGAGAGAGGGAGAGAGAGAGAGACAGAGAGAGAGAGAGACATAGAAGAAAGAGCATATGGCATTGAAATAAAGTGAGAGGGAATACAAGAGTAAAACAAAGTACGAGCAGGCTTACAGTGTGGCCAGTTGAGTCATGTTGGTGAAGGTGAATGGGATCACGGTACTGATGCTGTTGTTGCTAAGGTCCCTGCAACAAACAAACAAACAAACAAACAAACAGACCAATAAGCAAACAAAGAGAGGCAGACAGTCAGAGAGACAGACATACAGAGAGTTAGACAGAGACACCTACATACATACATACATACATACATGCATACAAATAGAAAGACAGACAGACATACAGACAGACAGAGAGACCTACATACATACATACAGTACATACATACATTCATACATACAAACAAGCATTAAATACAAAAAAGACAGACAAAGAGACAGGAATGTAGACATACAAACAGACAGAGGGACAAACAAACAAACAGACAGACAGACAGACAGACAGACAGACAGCCGAGTGGGCTTAAGGCTGGAGGTGGAGGTGGAGGGGAAACGTACACCAGGGAGAGCTGCTTCAGGGACGCCAGCTCTCTGGGTACAGACGTCAGCATGTTCCCCTCCAAGTACCTGGAACAGAGGAGACCACAAGTCAGCTTTACATGT
>JACYXH010000129.1:1515000-1537500 GCA_026745465.1 Lota lota | reverse complement strand
GAGGAATCTGCCATGGCTGGACTAAAACAGCTGAATCAGTGCCTTGGTGGTGTTAATGGTGTCGTGATTTAGATAGGGACACGTTATCTCCTCATTCTCCAGTAATGACCTCACCTTAGTGTGCAGAAATACATTCCCAAAGCCAAGGCCCCCTCTCTCCAACGTAAGCGTGCTACTAATTCAATTACACAGAGAGCATCCATCGAGGATCGCCAACCAAAGGAAGCATTAAAAAGTGAGAGGACAGTTGGGAAGAGAGCACAATACTAAGCAGGTGCATTACCCTTTGAGGAAGGTACCTGTGCTAAGAGTTCAGGTGTTGGTCCAGTTAGCATCTGTGTTGAAATCTGTTGTCGTGAGAGACAAGAGCTAAGTGGTCAACGCACGAGTGTCAAGCAAAGCGGCTGACGCTAGGTTGGGCGTTGGGATTACAGTCGGACAACGTCAAACAAAGCTCTAACCTGATTGGCCGGTCAAAGTTGAACTTGTTAGAACTTTGAGCGCAGCGCCAAGTTGGAAAATGGGAGCGGCCCGCTATGCCTAGGGTAGCGCCTAAGCTAGGTTGGGCTTCAACGCCTCAACTCCAATGGAGTAAAAATGGCTAACTCTTGTGTGTTAGAGTTAGAGTGTGTGTGTTAAGGGTTAGCACGTGTGTGAAGAGTTAGGAGTGTGGGAGGGGAGGAAACTAAGGGAAGAAATCATAGAAAAGAAAACCAGAGAAACAAACACCGCCACTGATTTCACGGACAGATAATCACACTCTGAGCAAAGCTTTACTCTGGCGATACGTTCATCTATATTGTAATGATCTGTCTTGGCTTATTCTCTCTCTCTCTCTCTCTCTCTCTCTCTCTCTCTCTCTCTCTCTCTCTCTCTCTCTCTCTCTCTCTCTCTCTCTCTCTCTCTCTCTCTCTCTCTCTCTCTCTCTCTCTCTCTCTCTCTCTCTCTCTCTCTCTCTCTCTCTCTCTCTCTCTCTCTCTCTCTGAGGAAAGAGGAGAAGAGCTAGGAGCAGGGGTGGGAGGGAAAACTGGGGCGCAGAGTGGAAGATAGATATAAGAGATAGATAGAAACTGAGGATAGATTAGTGAGGAGAGAGGGAGGGACCGTGTTCAACCTCAGGAGTTAAAAGAAGAAAATCATCAATCAGAAAAGTTTTATTGAGCTGACGGCGTAATTTATTCAGAACGTCCACTTCTGGGTGGTCAGAATGCTGAAGAATCATACCCCCTCCCCCCCACACACACACACACACACACCGATTTCGGTGTGTGTGTGTGTGTTTGCGCGTGTGTTTATGTGAGACTGTGCATGCTTGCACATGAGTCAGTGTGTATACTTCTTATGTGGATGTTTGTGTGTCAGTGTGCATGGGTGTCTGGACAGACCCTGAACTATAGGGGACATACTGATAATAACTGCCCAGGGACCCACCCAACTTAGTCGATATGATGGAGACTGCCCATGAGAACAACAGCTCTAGAGGGCCTGAGTGTGTGTGTGTGTGTGTGTGTGTGTGTGTGTGCGTGCGCACAGATGCCCATCTGTGGGTGGGTGTTCGTGTGTGTGTGTGTGTGTGTCTTTGACTATTTGAGTGTGTGTATATGAGCATGTGTGCACGTGTGTGTGTGTGTGTGTGTTCGTGTGTGTGTGTGTGTGTGTGGCTGTGAAATTGTGACAATGTCCCTCAGCGAGACAAACAGCACAAAGAGGAGAGGGGAGGAGAGCGAGAACCAGAGAGAGAGAGAGAGAGAGATAGTGTGAGAGAGGGAGAGACAGAGAGCGAGTAATGGAGTGAGATTAGAAGACAAATGAAGGGAGGGAGAGAGAGACTCTTACATGGTGGAGAGGGAGTGCAGTGTGGAGAAGGCTCCCGGGGCGAGGCTGGAGATCCGGTTGTCGTACAGCGACAGCAGACGCACTGAGCTCAGCCCGGTGAAGGTTGCGTTATCAACGCAGCTGATCTGGTTGCTGCGAAGCATCCTGGAAAAACACACCGATGACATGCACTTACTGAGCTGCGTTCAGCGTTTAATTCCGTGTGTCATACGTCGTGTTTGTTGAACACAGCTCCGAAGGCTGAGGCTGAGGCCCGCGCCATTACAGGGAACAAAGCTGTGACAGCGAAAAGCAAGTTGCTTGTTCACGTTTGCTGTTTCATTTCAAGGCCTTTAAATTGTTTGGAGAAGAGCGATGACAAAATTCAACGTCATACTGCGTTAAACAGACAAAATACAAAGATGACAAAGATATGAGCCATGAAAAAAGAGGATGGCCAGAGGACGTGGACCTGATCGCCAGGTAACCTGCTGTCATAACACAGATTCTGAAAACCAGACCCTCCATGACTAGCACAGCCTGTAATGTGGCATTAACTTTTGACATACAGACATGAGGCTAAATACGTTAGTTAGCATTAGCTATCTCTGGGATACGCTAACTCACTTAGTGCGGCTATTACTGGAACAAGGAGCCTCTTAACCTAATCCTGCCATAGCCATGATAGCATTACTCAGTCATTAGCTAGCATAAACAAAAATCATACCATTAGGGTTTTGAAGATACAGATGCTGTTCAGGAGAGCCATGGCCATCTCATTAGCTAACACAGGCAGACAGTAGCCTACATTAACCCTTTGATTCTGTTAGCAGTGAACGTGACCCTGCTCACGCGCAGCACGGGTTGAAAATCCTCTACGTCAGCTAGAGATACGTTTAGCTCTTCAATAAGGCTAGGCTGTATGGCTAGCTGCTGTATGTAGCCACTTGACAACAATAGTGTATCATACATTTAGCCATTCGTATTGTGCTTGCATTTAGCTTGACATAAGTCACAGATACACCGAAGGGTTTTATGGGATTTTCCAACCTTGGGCGCTAAGGCTTGTATGCAAAAGGCCTACGTGTGTGCGCTGGCGCGCGTGCGTCTCTACCAAACTACTCACAGGGTTTTGAGTCCGGTTAGTCCTCTGAACATGCGTCCTTGAAGTCCGGTGAGCTTGTTTGCGGTCAGCAGCAGCTCCAGGACCCCACCCGCCCCGTCAAACGCACCCTCACGGATCTCCCGCAGCTTGTTGTTGCTCAGGTTTCTGTGAGGAGAAATCAAACGCACCCAAATGTGTCTAGTCGAGGAAAATACATTAATAACTCTTATTTAGTCACGTGTGTTCACACACACACACACACACTATTGTGCACATGCACATTATTATATCTGTTTGTATCTACAAAGACTCGGGCACACACATTTCAGCTTTAATTGCACAAATCAATCATGTCACTTTAACTCATAACATTTAAATGTCCCTTTCATTTAAAAGCTCCTATCTCCACCGGTTGATCTACTGATAAGCTGTAAGACACACACACACACACACACACACACACACACACACACACACACACACACACACACAAAGATACACAAGCATATTAGATAAAAACAGTGGTTACAATTTAGTGATCTGTATCTTGTTCCATAATCCCAACAATGAAAGGAATATTAAGATGTGGTCGCCAGGTTTTAACGTTACAACATGGTGGCTCACCCATGGCACGCAGCAGCTAGCTAACTTGTCAGCCTAGCGCTGCCTCTTATCGGCTCGGACAAGGAGATGGAGGAGACAGGAAACTCGGGGGGGGGGGGGGGGGGGAGGGAGAGCATGGACTATTGGGAGGGGGTCGAAGAGAGAGGGGGTGAGTGCTCAGAACAGAGTTAAAGATAAGGTATCTTGCAACACGGTGGAAAAGGAAATGAATGGGAGGGAGAGAGGGGGATGACAGAAAATGGGGAAGGAGACATTAGGGAAGACAGTAGTTAAAGAACGAGATGAAGATAGGACAACAGAGTAGGAATGGAAGAGGAGAGATAAGAGGAGAGAGAGGGGATAAGTAGAGGAGAGAGAGGGGGAGGAGAGGAGAGGACAATGAGGACAGGAGAAAAGAGAAGAGGACCAAAGAGACAAAGAGGAGAGGAGCATGAGGAGAGAGATGAGGAGGTGAAAAGAGGAAAGGAGAGAGACCGGTAGGAGAGGCGAGAACAGAAAAAGGATTGGATGGAGAGAGGGGAGGGAGGGCGTTAGATATAGGGAGGAGAGTAAATAAAAGAGAAGAGGGAGAAGAGGAGGGATGAGTCCTGGTACATAGTAATGAGTTTGGTATAATCTATATTGTTAGTGACACCGCTGGATGGTTAGCAATTTCCTCTCCAATAAATCAACTCCCATGCTCTGCTCTATCTTCCTCTCCGTCCTCCACATACACACACACACACACACACACACACACACACACACACACACACACACACACACGCGCACACACACACAGATAAGACAAGTTCTATTTTCATTTCATTTTCCTCTTCCATCATTTTTCCTTCTGCCACTTACTTACCTGTCTGCTCTATGCCTCCAATCTGCACCTTTTTACACATCTCCATCTTTGCGTCCCTCTCTCCTCCCTGTATCTCACCTTTCTTTTACACCCTCTCCTCCTCTCCTCCATTCTTCTGTCCTCTCCTTTTCCCCTCTGCTCGTCCCCACTCTTCCCCCTCTTATTTCCTCTCCTCTAATCCACCTGTCTGTATTTACTTATTTGATCCTACTCCCTCCTCCTCTGGGCTGTACATGTCCTCCCTGCCATGACCCCCTGCTATCTCTCTCCTCCTCCTCCTCCTCCTCCTCCTCCTCCTCCTCCCTCGCTCTGTAATCACCAGGCCAAATGGAGACAAAGCAGAGCTGCGGGATCCTCCATTACAAGATGATTACAATTTCTCCTTCTCACTCCCCCCCATGGATTCTCAATCTCTCTCTCCCTCTCTCTGTTGCTCCCTCTAGATTCTCAGTCTCTCTCTCTCCCTCTCTGTGGCTCCCTTTCAATTCTCAGTCTCTCTCTCCCTCTCTATTTTGCTCCCTCTGGATTCTATGTCTCTCTCTATCCCTCTGTTGCTTTCTCTAGATTTTATCTCTCACTATCCCTCTGTTTTTCACTCTAGATTGTATATCTCTCTCCATCCCTCTGTAGCTCCCTCTAGATTCTCAGCTCTCTTCTCTCTTTCTGTTGCTTGCTGCCTGTTGTCTTTCTCTCCCCCTCTTTCTCTGCTGCAGTCTGTTGGTCTCTACCTCTCCAGCTATCTATTTTGCTGTATGTCTCTGTCTCTCTATCCCAAACTGTGTTGCTATGTGACTCTATCCCACTCTCTCTCTCTCTGTAGCCGTCTGTCTCTCTAGCCCACTCTCTCAATGTAAATGTCTGTCTCTCTAGTCCACTCTCTCTCTATAGCCGTCTGTCTCTCTATCCCGCTCTCTCTCTGTTGCAGCCTGTCTCTCTCATTGTACCTGTCATCAATCATATTCCTTTCATACCTTTTTCAAAGATAGAATTTCCTTGAGGGAACGAAAGAAATGTAACAAAATGAATGACGTAATTAACTATACGTACATCTTTTTTAGGTTGGGGAGCTTCTTATACATCCCAGTAGCCTCCAGCACAGCAATGTCATTGTCGTTTAACCGTCTGGAGGGAGAGAGAGAGAGGGAATCGATGAGTTAGAAAACAACAACAACAACAAGACAGACAGGCTATCTGGAGTACATTGATCAGTTTATATCTCTCTTGAACATGAATGGTTAAAGCTTCTTTTTTTTAAGCGTTTTTCCACTGTATTTATACACCATAGACTTGAAATGATCAAACATGCATGCATACATTTGGACAGGAGAGATATGTCGAAGACAAAATGGCCGCTACACTTTAAATGGGAGGAAATGAAGACAAAGGAAAGCAAACAGAGGTAAAACACCAAGAAGGCAATAAATCCTTTCTATGAGGTCATCAATACCCACAATTCCCTGAGCCAAGCAAACACTTAGACGGATAGGAAGCCAGACAGCTGCCTAACTGAGGTAATTTGTACTTTAAGCAGACACTAAATGGCTGCACTATTTCTTGCTGCTTGTGTGTGTGCGTGCGTGCGTGCGTGCGTGCAAGAGAGAGCGAGAGAGAGAGAGAGAGAGAGAGAGAGAGAGAGAGAGAGAGAGAGAGAGAGAGAGAGAGCAAGAGAGAGAAAGTATTTTACATGAATGATCGATTGGACCAAACCCTTGTTAATGTACCATGTAACACCCACAAACAAATGTAAAACAACGAAGCACATTTGCTATGTGTTCCTGCGTATTAAATCATTAGTGCAAAGTTGATCATTTCTGAAAGGCCCGAGGACATCTTAAACATGTTACAAATGTGGTAGCCATTTCATTCAGCATGTAAACATCTGAGTATTATGAAGACCTCGTCAGGGATCTCAATGGCCTGTTACAGTTAGAGATGTCAGATGAGAAAAAATAAAGTGAGGGGAACAAGAGAGAGATAGAGGGAGAGAGAGCAAGAGAGAGAGTTAGGGAGAGAGAGCAGGTGAGAGGGGTAGAGAGAGAGTAAGAGAGAGGGTGGTAAGAGAGAGAGATATGGAGCAAGATAGAGGAGAGTTAGAGAGAGTGAACGAGAGAGAGAGAGAAGAGAGAGGGGAGGCAGAATAAGAGGAGAGAGTTAGAGAGAGAGTGAGAGAGAGAGGAGAGAGAGATTGATAAGCCCTCAGCTCTGCTATAACCTCCTGATTTCCCCTGATAAGGCAAGTGAAAGGCCCATTGACTGTTTGTGTGTGTCTGTCTGTCTGTCTGTGTTAGTACGTGCAAGTGTGCACATGTGAATGTAGGTGCACATGTGTATGTGTGTGTGTCCGTGCCTGCGTGCGTGTGTGTTTGTGTGTTTGTTTGATGATGGAGACTGATATACCCTTTAACCAACCATGAAGGACAAAATTGAGTTTTTTGACACCAAGCTCCATGGGAGTAAACTGATGGAAGGAAAAAAGAGGAAGGAAAGAAAGAAGGGATGTATGAAGGAGGGTCGAGAGGGCGAGAGAGAGAGAGGGCGAGAGAGAGAGAGAGAGAGAGAGAGAGAGAGAGAGAGAGAGAGAGAGCAGGAGCTGTTAATTAGTTGTTTAAAATGTCAAGCATGGCAGAACACTGCCATGTCTAGAGATAAACTCTATACAATGTTAAACACTGCATACATTAATAAATATAAATCCAAAATAAATCCATTCTTATCAATCATCTTAGTTCTGCATTTTCCTGTTTACTTTGCTGTGCTTGTGTTTATTTATTTTTCTGTGATTATGTTTGGATTAAGGAATTCTGCGTGACAACCAACCATGGGATTGTTGGCCTGGAATAACAGGCTATTTGAAATGATTTGAGTATATAACACATAACAGTTAAGGTCATGTCCTTTACCTTTTTCATATTGACTGCAAACCAGCTCTTGCTTATTATATTATCAGGATGCATATCAAATACAGAACATATTCCATACACTCCTAGTTCACTACTAATCTGATTTACGTCGCAGTATACATTTTGTCCGCTGGGATCAATTGAGTATGACCTTGTCTTTAGTTTTGCTAGGAAACTTTATTGAAAAGTGTCAATGGACAGCAGGTACCGTGATGATGTAAACTAGGCACTGTGAACAGTCCCACGACCTTGCACTGAGCTGGCCTGCTGATCCCCACCCCGACCCCCGCCCCCCGACCCCCGACCCCCGACCCCCGCCCCCCCGCTCAACAGCAGTCACCGCAAATGAATCGTGGAACGGCCCCGTGATCAGGTGTAAAGAGCCCCCGGCCCCCAGGGGTCATGGCTCCCTAGGGAACCAATCACCACAGAGACAGAGACAGAGACAGAGAGAGAGAGAGAGAGAGAGAGAGAGAGAGAGAGAGAGAAGAAGCAGAGGAGAGGAGAGGGTGGATGAGGATGAGGAGAGGATAGGAGGAGGAGAGCAGAGGAGGAAGAAAAGAGGAGGATGAGGAGAAGAGAGAGAGTGGAAGAGGAGAATGGAAGTTAGGAGTGTGTACGTGTGCGTGTATGTGCCTGCGTGCATGTATGTGTGCGTGTCTGGTGGGCGTGTGTGTGCGTGTGTGTGTGCGCGCGTGTGTGTGTGTGTTGCATACAGGTCTGTGGTGTGCTCTGGGATGTGCGGGGGTACGTTGGTCAGCTTGAGGTTGGAGCAGTCCACCACGGTTCCCTCACACCGACACCTCTCTGGACACACCAGGTCCTGGAAGCACTCGCCACTCAGACGAGTCCGGTAGTCCTCCTGACCTGGAGGAGGAGAGCAGGAGGGGAGCAGGAGGAGGAGGAGAGGTGGAGAGGAGCAGGAGTGGAGAGTGAGAGGAGGAGAGGAGGAGGAGAGGTGGAGAGGAGGAGTGGAGAGTGAGAGTGAGAGGAGGAGGAGGAGGAGGAGAGGTGGAGAGGAGGAGTGGAGAGTGAGAGGAGGAGGAGGAGGAGGAGGAGGAGAGGTGGAGAGAAGGAGAGGAGGAAGGAAGAGGAGGAGGAGGTGGAGGACGAGGAGAGGAGAGGAGAGGAGAGGAGAGGAGAGGAGAGGAGGAGAAGGAGAAGGTGGAGAGGACGAGGAGTGGGGAGGGGAGAGGAGAGGAGGAGAGGAGGAGAGGGGGAAGAGGGGGAAGAAGAAGAGGAGGAGGAGGGGGGCGGGGAGGAGTGGACAGGTTGAAGGGCGGAGAGAAAGATAGGGGAGGAGGAGGAGTGGGAGTGGGAAGGGGGGAGGAGGTGGAAGGGAGTGGAATAATTGAAAAGAGAGGAAAAGTAGGGGAGAAGAGTAGAAAGCAATGTATACACTTCGGTTAGATCTTATACATTAAATAATTGTTGTTTATTTGAGACAGATACAGTAAGAGGAAAAAGCAGCACACACCCACACACACACACACACAAACATCATCAAGGTTGACACAGAACAGAAGGGTAAATCACGAACAGGGAAATAAACATTTGTTTTCACATTGACATAATTAAAGTTAAATAAAAGCACCCACTTGTCAGGATACGGATAACCCAAACAAACACACAAACATATTTTGTTTCACCATTTTGATGCATTTCATACTGAAAATAAACAGGCAACCAATCATTTTGAACAGCATTCGGGTTGATTGCAGTCTTTCTCACACAGCTCCATCAAACATTTGAGGCTTTTCTTTAATCCAGACCTCAGACAGTGAGGCAGTGGAGACGATGCTTGATGCTGGTAAAATCACGTTAACAAAACACGGCTGTTTCATGCTCACTAGATAAACAGCGCTCTGATCCAGGATGCTCTGGGTTTAACAAGGTGTACCTCCGGGCCCAATTACGCTATTTCCATAAATATGATCAGTAATTATTTATCATATAGGGCTCTTGTGCTACATTCACTCTTAATGGTTCTCCGGGCTCTCTCTCTCTCTCTCTCTCTCTCTCTCTCTCTCTCTCTCTCTCTCTCTCTCTCTCTCTCTCTCTCTCTCTCTCTCTCTCTCTCTCTCTCTCTCTCTCTCTCTCTCTCTCTCTCTCTCTCTCTCTCTCTCTCTCTCTCTCTCTCTCTCTCTCTCTCTCTCTCTCTTTTCCTCTCTCTCTCTCTTTCCCTCTCTCCTTTTGCCTCTCTCTCTCTCTTTCTTTATCGCTCCTTGTCTCTGCGTACGCTCTCTCGCTGTCTGTTTTCTTGTCTGTCCTGTGCTATCCGTTTTTTTGGTCTATTTCTCTTCAGGTCACCATAACCTTCCCCCGTGTTGGACTGGATTGAAGTTTTCCTTCCTCTTCTTAAGATTTCTCTAGCAGCGTCCACAGCCTTCATGGGTCCCGTCTGTTCACTGTCTGTCCTCACTAAGCCAGCGAGACCACCTACCCAAGGCTCCATTACAGTAAACAGGACTGGAAAGCTGGACGTGGACAGTGTTTTGCGGTTAGATTACCGGGGCTAAGGCAATGTGTTCTTAAGAGGGAGCTGCTGGTCTCCTGCAATGACACTTTTAGAAGAAGCATGGGGATAGAAGGATGGAGGAAGGCGAGGAGGGAAGGAGGAGAAACTAAGTAGGGAAGTGAGGGAAGGCGCGATGCGCGGCCAAAGGAACGCAGGGAGGAAGGCAGAGAGGGGGCAAGGAAAGGTTCAAGGATTGAGGAGATAAATACAAAAACATATTTCACACGGAAAATCCTTTCATGGCCCTGTTGGCAACCATATGAAGGAACAGCAATGGCTGAGGAATAAAGGAAGGAAGAAAGGAGGGAGGATGAGAATGAAATGAAAGACATTGGGGAAGAGACAGATAAAGTGCATACTGAGGGCGTAAAGGGTTTCGCTGGATCGGCTGAGGGGAGACAGGTGTGTCAGGCGACTCCTTGCGTGCGGTTGCCACGGAGAGGCAGGTGGGCGTGTGCCGGGCGATCCCTGGCGCTTGACGGAACCATGTGATGTCACAACAGGAGGGGGCCACATGGTTAGATCAAGCACAAGAGACAGCTGCACTTCACAGGAGCAAGGTGAGCCCACAGAGGGCTGAACCAATCAGAATACAGATCCATACAGAAGGGAGGCGAGGCAACAGGGAGCCGCACCAATCAGAATACAGATCCATACAGAACTTATGGAATTGATGGAATACCAGCAAATAGAGCTGGTGGGACGAAATGAGTGAAAGAATAGGAACAGTTTCCACGGGGTCCAGAAAGGGGGAAGGAGATGCAAGCGGAGGCAGAGGGCGAGACCAAGGGGGGGGGGCAAATGTTTGTATTTTCTTGCTGTTGGTTTTCTTGCTGTCCAACGTAAACACTTGATTTGCCAAGGGAAGTTATCTGCTATTTAATTGAATAAGCTTTACATTTTCACGAGACATTAAGACGTCCTTGTTCTGATGCAAATTTGTATGTTGCAGTTTCTATTATTTTACTGTTTCTGTCAACCAAATAAACTGGGAAGGCTAAGCAGTTTAAATTGAGGTGAATTACCTCAAAACTCTTGAATGTCGCAGATCCCCATTTCTTTAATGACGTTACTTTCTTCAGTTAGATTTTCTCAGGCTCTCATAGTATCCAGTACAGCCCGGAGGCAAATTAGTATTTCAGCTGACAGGAAACTATGTTTACTTCGACTTTGCCTTGTAAATCAATCCTGTACTTGTTTTGTTTCACACGCCTGTTTTAGATTGATTTAAACATCAGGGAATACCGTCACAAACAAAATCAACAGCAACAGAGTGTATGTGATATTGAGTGCAAATTGATGTTTGTTTGTGCATGCGTGCATGCATCTGGAATTGTCTACGTGTAAGTCTGTATATATATTATATGTGTGTGTGTGTGTGTATGTGGGCAAACATGTGAGTGTATGTGTGTGCATGTCTGTGTGATATTGCGTGCATATGCATGTTTGTTTGTGCATGCATTGTGTGTGTGTGTGTGTGTGCATGGGCGTATGTGTGTGTGCAAACATGCAAGTGTATGTGCATGCATGTTTGTGGGAGATTGTGTGCACATGAATGCTTGTTTGTGCATGTGTGCGTGCATTTTGGGTTGTACACATGCACAATTCGCTGGTGCGTGTTTCTGTGTGTGTGTGTGTGTGTGTGTGTGTGTGTGTGTGTGTGTGTGTGTGTGTGTGTGTGTGTGTGTGTGTGTGTGTGTGTGTGTGTGTGTGTGTGTGCGCGTGTGTGTGCCTGCATGTTAGCATCCTACCTGTGCACCTGAACTTCTTGGCCTTGACCTGGCTGATGCGCTTGTTGGCCAGCCTGCGAGGGTGGCTGCAGCGCGCCCCGCTGGTCTCGATGGGGTTATCCAGCAGGTAGTCTGCCAGCCACTTGAGATGGCAGTCACACGCAAAGGGGTTCTGGGCGAGGTGACTGCAGAGGAGGGGAGGAGACGCCAGACACACAGGAGACACGAACACAGTGTCATAGATACAGATACACAGACAGACAGACAGGCAGACAGACATACCATGAGATGTACAGATACAAACAGACGGACAGACGGACAGATGGACAGACAGACCAGTACGGATACATACAAGCAGGCGGACATACATTACAGATATAGATATATAGACAGACAGACTGACAGGCGAACAGAGGGACTTACGGACAGACAGACCGATAAGCAAGACCGACAGACAGGAAGACATCTAGGCAGACAGAAATACATTACAAATACAGATAGAGGGATAGATGACAGGGAGACAGACAGAGAGACAGACAGAAAGACAGACAGAGGGACAGATAGACGGATAAGACAGATAAGACAGATAAACAGACAGGCATGCAGACAGACTGACTGACTGACTGACAGCTCAACCACGTACAGGGTTTTGATGGAGCGCAGGGGGACAAACAGGCCCTTGCTGATGCTCTGCAGCTTGTTGTCGTACAGCGACAGCAGGTTGAGGTTCTGGAGATCCTGGAAGGTGTTCACCCTCAGACAATTGATCTTGTTGGCATTCAGCAGCCTGGACGGCAGGAGAGAAGAACCGTCTGGGTTAAAACAATAACATCTGTGTCCCGGTTCCTTGGACTACAGATCCACAGTGCTGCTGCTGCTGCTGTTGTTGTTCTGCGAATTGCAGACATAGTCATCCTGGCATTAGATCCTTCTCCCTCTTTTTGGTATAAAGTCAACCTCTTATATATTCTGCTCACATCCTCTCTTCTCTTCTCCTCCCCTCCCCTGATCCCCTCTACTCCCCTTCTGTTCTCTCCTCTCTCCTCCTCTCTCCTCCTCTCCTTTCGTCTTCTCTCTTCTCGTCCCCTCTCTCCTTCTCTAGTCTCCACCACCTGCAGTCTGGCTTTCTGAGAGCGGCCTAACCAGGCATAGTGGATTAATGACTTTGGGAACACCTCGCGAGTACACACTCTCTCACACACGCAAACACACACACACACACACACACACACACACACACACACACACATGCATGCATGCACGCTTACACACACACAAACAAAAGGACACCATCACTCAGGCATCATCACACAAACATACACACACACACACAGAGACATAGACACATACACACACACACACAGAGACACAGACATAGACACACACACACGTGGCTCAAGCGTCCGAGCCACACCTCATTAGCCAGCCAGAGGGGGAACTAATTATGTGAAACTGCACCAGTGACAACATAGCAGCAGAGACAACACAGCCAGCAGAACCCATCAACCTCAGAAGGAGCAAACCGCCTCCAGAGTAGACGCTAACAGACTAGGAAGTCACTTAAACCCTCTAAAGAATACACTAACAGCCTCAGAAGGAGCTAGCAGCCTCCAGAAAATACCCTAAATGACTCAGAAGAAGCAAACAGCCTCTAAAGAAGATGCCAAAAGACTCAAGTAGATAACAGTCTCAGAAGGAGTAACAGCCTCGGAGGAGCTACAGCCCCAGAAGATGCTAACAGACTCAGAAGATGATAACAGACTCCAGAGAATAAGCTAGAAGACTCAGAAGCAGCTAACAACCTCCAGCGATGACGCTAACAGACTCAGAAGCAGCTAACAACCTCCAGCGATGACGCTAACAGACTCAGAAGGAGCTAACAGCCTCAGAAGTCACTAACAGCCTCAGAAGACCCTAAAAGAGTTAGAAAACACTGACAGCCTCAGAAGGAACTAACAGTTCTTGTTGAGTAACAGGGTTTGTGGTGGCAAGTCTGGGAAGCGCTGAGGTTTAATTAAAGCCAACATGTTGCAGGCTTTGTTTAGACACGCCTTGGACGGGCTAATAGCTTTCATAAGGCGCGGGTGACCACACATGTGGCAGGACATGAATATAAAATAAGTCCTCTTGTCTGTCTTTATTTAGTAAATAATGGAGTTCAACGCGAGCAAACAAACACACACAGACACACACACATGCACAGGCTCACACTCAAACACACGCACACACCAACGTGTATGCACACTCGTGCATGATTAAATAAGAATATTCACAGTCAGGGAGCTACACAGACACAAACACACACTGTGCTGTCCTTGTTTTTTGAATTCCTAGTCTTTATGATTTATTCGTTTTTACGTTTTGCAATCCATCTTTCTAACGCTCAGTTTTCTCTCTCTCTCTCTCTCTCTCTCTCTCTCTCTCTCTCTCTCTCTCTCTCTCTCTCTCTCTCTCTCTCTCTCTCTCTCTCTCTCTCTCTCTCTCTCTCTCTCTCTCTCTCTCTCTCTCTCTCTCTCTCTCTCTCTCTCTCTCTCTCTCTCTCTCTCTCTCTCTCTCTCTCTCTCTCTCTCTCTCTCTCTCTCGGCCCAGGACATTATCCATAGCTAGCTCCGTCTGCGGTGGACTGTGGCAGATACTAGATACCATGTGTCCTCCACAGACACCTCCAGCAGGCCTAGAACAACAGCAGGCTTTGCACTGTGATGAAGCTTCAGCAGTTGTTTATAAGTGTAACTGTATCTCAGTGAGCTATCCTCATCCGCATGTCGTACTTACAGTAGCTGGAGCGACACCAGTCCATCAAAAAGTCCTTTTGGCAGTTCTGTGATCTTGTTGCCATAAAGCACCCTACACAAGCCAAACAGAAACCAGACAAAAACAATAAAAAAAAAAACTACAATCATGAGAAACAAAAAACAGGGAACACAGTACAAGGAATATCAAACAGAAATTCATGGATCTCATTTTCCTGTTGAGCCTTAGGGAGGTGCCAGCATTTTGGTACTTTGGGTGACAATACAACTTCTGTATGAGGTATTTTTGCTTTGAAGGACCTTCATCCTATGCCAAGTTTATGGGTGAAATCATAGCAACGAAATATGTATAGTTTATCACAATATATATCAATCAACCCTAGCGAATATCAGATCAGGGCACCATTTGTGGCTACAGCCACTGAAGCGTTTGCAAGGCCTAAAGCAGTCCAGCTCCACTGATGATAAAGTCTCCATTTTGTGACAAGGACAGCGTCGGTGACCATCCTGGTCCTCCAACACACTCATGGCGGCCAGCTTATTATAACCAATCTTCTGGTCGTTTTAAACTTTAATATCCAACCCTGGGACGCTTCAATATCCTCTGCACCCTCAAAAGGCATTGCGAGACGGCTATGAAATACATAATATTAAATAATAATATACTGATAACATATTGATGCAACACACTGCGTTTATTAATATTAGTAGTGGGTTGCAGTGTCATTATGCACACCTCACCCTTTTTGGGACCGGCACCATGTGTGCTGAATTGCTGTTTGTCTATGTGCATCTGAATGTGAATGCGTATGTGAGCAATATTTCTTTGGGTTAATGGATTGAATTTGTAACAAGTATTGGAGCTTGTCTTGTTCAACTTGTTTTTGAGTGTATGTATTTTTGTATGTGTGTGTGTGTGTGTGTGTGTGTGTGTGTGTGTGTGTGTGTGTGTGAGCGCGCGCGCGTGTGCGTGTGTGATTGAGTGTGTGTCCGTTTACATGTGTGTGTGTGTATGTGTAGACGTGTGTGTTTTACTTACAGTGATGTGAGTGAGCGTAGTCCACTGAATGCGTCTGCTGCAATGTCAGAAATCTGGTTCTTGCTCAAATCACTGGGGGGACACAGAGAGTGTGAGAGAGAGCGAGATGTTGTTAATGTGTATATATTTACATATTGATGCTTTAGCCAAGCAAATCTAAAGTTTTTACAAAAGCTTATTACCCAACACACTACATGTGAAACACCATTAATTATTTGATAATTCCCTTTAGTAATCCCTTGCAGGGAGAGAAAGGGGAGGGGAAAGAGAGATGGAGGAAGAGAGGGAGAGCAGAAGAGAGTGATGGAGGGAGAGAGGTTGAAAGAGATAGAGAGAGACTGTGAGTGGATAAGTGCATTAGCATAGCACATTAATGGGCTTCTTGTCCTAGAAGTGTCTGACAAATGACTATGACAGAATTCCCCAGCAGAGGTCAAGGCAAGAGGACAGGTGGGGAGGAAATGAGAAAGCAGACAGACAGAGTGACAGACAGCCAGATGTATGTACAGGCAGACAGACAAACAGGCAGGTGGATAGACAGAAAGATAGACAGACATGCAAGCAGATGACTAGACAGATAGACAGGCAGGGGTGACAAAGAGATGGACAGAATGACTGCAGAGTCAAAAAGTTAGATGAACAGAGATGGAGATATAGATGAAGATATAAAGGAGAGACCAAATAATTGTAGAGAGTGGTGAATAGAGAGACAGCAGAGACCCTGTGAGATGGAGAGATGGAGAGTATAAAAGGAGATGGAGAGTAGATGCAGATATAAAGAGCTAGACTGAGAGATGGATGGATATATGTACAGCAGAGAGACCTAGAGAGATAGTGAGCCAGAGAATACAGAGAGAGATGGAGAGAGCGAGAGATCTAGAGAGATTAGGAGTTGGAGAGTAGAGACAGAGATGGGGAGAGAGACCTATAGAGATAGGGACTTTGAGAGTAGAGAAAGAGATGAGAGAGAGACCTAGGGAGATAGGGAGATAGAGACCCAATTCGAAATGGAGTGTACAGAGAGAGATGGAGAGAGAGAGAGAGAGAGAGAGAGAGAGAGAGAGAGAGAGAGAGAGAGAGAGAGAGAGAGAGAGAGAGAGAGAGAGAGAGAGAGAGAGAGAGAGAGAGAGAGAGAGAGAGAGAGAGAACGAGACACACGCACACACACACAAACACACACACGCACACACACACACACACACACACACACACAGACTGGCACAGCAAGTGTGTTAAGTGCAGTTCATGCCAATCTCACTCCACTCCTGTTAGATAAATGATTCAACATTTCTGTCTGGAAAATGTAAAACGTGTGGGATGTGTGTGAGGTGTGCATGTGTGTGTGTGTGTTTGAGTGCACGCTTGTGAAAAGGAGGGCAGAAAACCCTTCAACCTTGCCCAAATTGTGCATGTCTCACCTTTCTCCCATCCTGTGTTGCTAACATTTGCAGAATGTAGCGTGTAGGGTTCTTGAAGACATGACAGCAGAGAGGATGAAGGGTATGTTAGTGTGTGTGTGTGTGTGTGTGTGTGTGTGTGTGTCTTACATTCTTTTCAGTTTCTTGTATGCAGAGAAGGCTCCTGTTGACACAGTCTTAATCAGGTTCTGCTCCAAACGACTAGAGAGAGAAAACATGAATACGTTACTATTTGTATAATGTACAAGTCTTTATTGTTCATTAAAACAGGACATTACATTAAAACACAAACCAGCAAAGCCCATAACATCACAGATGGACACTAATGCATTATTGATACACACATGCATTTGAGGTAAAAGTCTAAAAGTCACTTTCCAGGCTGCACTTTCCAATAAAGAATGTGAATATAAAAAATAAAGCCTATCTATTTTCTAATTATTATTCTTTGTTTTTGTGTTTATTTTCTGTTCACTTTGGGCATGCAAAGGAGGGGAGGGAGGGAGATGAGAAGTGAGAGGAGGAAAGGAGGGTAGAGGGGAAGAGAAAAGACAGTAGGCAAGGGAAGGGGAAGACGATGAAAGGAAAGGAAAGGAGAGGAGAGGAGAGGCGAGGCGAGGCGAGGAGAGGAGAGGATAGGAGAGGAGCAGCGAGGTCCCAAGGCCAGCATCAGGGCAGGCTGACAAAATGATTGATGAAGCCTCCTCCTTTCCCTACACCTCCTTCACTCCATCTCTGTCCTCTTTCTGACCTCTGGTCCACATCCCTCCACCTCTCCCTTCATACCTGCTCTATTTATCCATCCATCCATCTATCCATCCATCTCTACCTATCTGACGTAAACTATTGGACAAACCAAAATAATATGATATTATATAATATGATATTATATAATATAATATAATATAATAAAAACATGACATGTCATCTTGTCGTAGATCTGTGGTCGTCCCTTGTGAGGGCAATTTATGTCATTGATTATATAACCAGGATAGGTGTGTGTGTGTGTGTGTGTGTGTGTGTGTGTGTGTGTGTGTGTGTGTGTGTGCGTGTGCGTGTGCGTTCTTTCATACACATCTACCTACTGGCACACACGCACACACAAACACGCACTTCTCACTAAGACTAAGGGGTCAAACTAAATGAAGCATATACACACACTCAGCCCAAGACAATCCGCCCGCACGCGTTAAGCTCTAAATTACATCAGGGACGGTAACAAGGTGAACCCAAAGGCAGGTAACGCTTGGATAGGGACGCAGGTACCACAGCCGCCATTTTCCCGGGCTGTTTAGGGAGGAGACGGAGGAGGTGGGGGAGGTGGAGGACGGGAAGTGATTGCCCGCGAGTATGACGGATCGTTGCAGGAAATGGCCTTGGCAGGTCAGCGTGTTGGGGCGGGCATGTTAAGGCGAGCACGTGCGAGTCGTAGCGCACATCTCTGGTCACGTGGACCAGAACCGCAGCGGTGTTATTGGAAAAGCGGTATCGTGACGAAAAGGGAACCAAGAGTGTCAATTCTTTACCTTTGGCTGACACACACCCAAATACGTGCACTCACACGCACACGTACACACACACTTGACAGTGACTGGCAGCCAACAAAGAAATGCCTTGCTTATTGACAGGCTGACAATATATTATCCTATTAGAGTCTAGCAGCAATAACTTACTGTAATGGATACAAATTAAATTATCTCGGAGTGTGTGTGTGTGTGTATGTGTGTTTGTGTGTGGGTGTGTGTGCATATGTGTGTGCCTCAAAATGCCTGTGTAGGTGAAAAATCTGCAACCATGTGCAAATTTGACAATCTGAATTGCGTGCTGTGAATGTGTGTGCTATTTTGTGAGGGTGCGTGTCACATGCATGCACTTGCAGTTTATACATGTTCTCAGGTTGTCATAGCTTTGAGATACTGGTGCAGTGGTATAAGCATAAAACTACATTACTGCTGCAGCACTTAACAGCGTCAAAGTACTGGGTCAATGGTATTAGGGTAGCATAGCAGTACTTGGGTAGCGGTATGAGCATAGCCCTATGTACTGGTGCCGTGGCATAAGCATAGTACTATGTACTGTTGCAGTGGTATTAACATAGCTCTTTGTACTGGTGCAGCGGAATTGCCCTTGTTCTTTGTAAGGGTGCAGTGGAATTAGCAAAGCACTATGTACTGGTGCAGCGGTATTAGCATAGCACTACGTACTGGTGCAGCGGTATTAGCATAGCACTACGTACTGGTGCAGCGGTATTAGCATAGCACTACGTACTGGTGCAGCGGCATTAGCATGGCACTACGTACTGGTGCAGCGGTATTAGCATAGCACTACGTACTGGTGCAGCGGCATTAGCATAGCACTACGTACTGGTGCAGCGGTATTAGCATAGCACTACGTACTGGTGCAGCGGTATTAGCATAGCACTACGTACTGGTGCAGCGGCATTAGCATAGCACTACGTACTGGTGCAGCGGTATTAGCATAGCACTATGTATTGGTGCAGCGGTATTAGCATTGAATAGCCGAGTAAGTGCTGCTTTGCAACCAAGAAGCTGGCCTCAAAATAAACAAACAAGGTGGAGCAATCGATAGTGAAATAAAAAACGCTGTTGGTGTGTGTGTGTGTGTGTGTGTGTGTGTGTGTGTGTGTGTGTGTCCGTATTTCAAAGAAAAAGGTACATGAAAGCAAGAGAGGAGGTGAGAGAGGGGTGTACGGGTGATGATTTAGAAAGTTGTCTCTCATGAGAAGGTCAGGTCATCTGGGGAGCAACACTACCATACCCCCTGGAACGCCACCAACATGGGATGGTTCCTACGTGTGCTTGGGACGACTATTCCGTTGGATTGTTTATGTGCGTTACACACTACGAGACCGCTTGCTGTTTTTCTCCAACATTTGGTTCAACACGGATGTCCAACGGAAACAGAAAGAGTAAAATAAGACTCAAACTAGTTGCAATAAATGAACCATCATCATTAACACCAGCAATGTGTCCAGTGTCATCTTTCGCCTCTCTATCGCTCATTTAATTGAAAAAAAAATAAGAAGCTTTTAACAGGTAGGATGGTGGTAGTGGTTAGGGTGTTTTGACTCCGAGCTGGAAGGTTTCCAACCCGAGTATCTGTAATCTAATCTTAAAGATACCTAACCCCCTTCCTGGTCCTTATTAACACATATCTGAATTCACTGTAAGTCACCACAGATTAAAGCATTAAAGGCTATATGATAAGTAAATAGTGTGTTTCTGTACAAGAAACACACTATCTTTCTGTATCCTCCGACAATTACTGGGTCAGAAGTCAGAATTAGAAGCATTGAGTTAGTGGGAGAGTTTTGCCTCTAACTATGACGGAATTATACCAGTGAACTGACTCACTGCCACCCCTCAATATATATATATATATATATATATATATATATATATATATATATATATTAAGAGAGAGACAAAGTGAGATTGAGTGTTTGAGAAAAAGAGAGAGAGAGAGAGTAAGATAGGACAGGTTTGTGTTTATGTGGGTAGTGAGCGTTTATGTGATCTGTGTGTGTGTGTGTGAGAGTGAGTGAGTGAGTGAGTAAGTGAGTGAGTGAGTGAGTGAGTGAGTGAGTGAGAGCGAGAGAGAGAGAGATATGAAGATGTCTGGACTTACATCTCGACGGTGGACTCAGGCAGGTTGGCAGGTATGTCGGTGAGACCCTTTCGTCTGCAGTCCACAATGTTGTTGTTACAGCTGCAGCTGGCCGGACACACAGCCAACTGGGGCACGCAGGTCCTGGGCTCTGATTGGGCAGGACCTGGAGCAGGGGAACAGCAAGTGTGTGTTTTTTTTTCTTCACATATCACATATTCACATTTGAGATTTGAGATCATCTGCACAAATATTTACACCAGCGCATGTCCTTCTCCAAGGCAAATGCAAAACGAAATACAAGGACAAAGTCACTGACAGGAAATGTAATTTTGTTTACGTGTGTTCATGCTTAATGTCCACACACAAAAACAGGCTGTCGTGTTGGTGCAGCACCTGGCCTGTACACTGCAGTATAGGCCCTATAGGGCGAGGGGCGTGGCGATAACAGCCACAGGGCCAGTTAATAACATCCCTCCTAACTGATTCTCTTCTGGGTGTAAATGAAGCGAGGAGCTGCTGTGCTGCCCGACCTTGATAGCGCTGCCGCGGTTAATCTTAGGCGCTGTTAGCCATCCACCGCTAGGCTTAATGTGAACCACTATAAAGACACTGGCAGGTATACGGCGCTGTGTTCTGCTGATGCCAATTGTGTGCGTGTGCGTGTGCGTGTGTGTGTGCGTGTGTGTGTGTCAGTGTGAAGAACAGATAGAGGAATTGTTGTTTGCGCGTGGCCTTTGTGTGTTTCTGCAACCGACAGCTTGTGCAGCTATGCGATTGGGTGTGCCTTTTGCACACACTTATCCCCAACTCCAGCTGTAGTAAGTGTTCTCAGAAGGCCAGGAGGTAGTAAGCAGTAGTGAGCGTTAACGTTAATGTCAGACATCTCAGTGTGCAGACATCTGCTTTGAGAGGAGCTGAGTCGCCCAGCTGCGTGTTCACTGGTTCATTTGGCTTGATGACAGGTAACTCACCGTTGCAGACAAAGTCCTTCTTTTGTACGTCGGGGACGTTGAGGCCTCTCATGTGGGCGGGGGCCATGCATTGGGTGAAGGGAGCCAAGCCCCGCCTTGCTCTGAGCCAATCAGAGAGCCAGGAGAGGTGACAGTCACAGTGGAGGCTGTTCGAGTGGAGACGACTGGACGAAGGGAGGGAGGAGAGAGAGAGAGAGAGAGAGAGAGAGAGAGAGAGAGAGAGAGAGAGAGAGAGAGAGAGAGAGAGAGAGAGAGAGAGAGAGAGAGAGAGAGAGAGAGAGAGTTAGATAGGACAGGTTTGTGTTTATGTGGGTAGTGAGCATTTCTGTGTTATGTGTGTGTGTGTGTGTGTGTGTCACATAAACCCGTCACCTTTGGCAAAGAATGAGACAAATGTAGGCTATTTGAATGTGTTGTACATCTAATTCAAACTAGATTAGATATTGCTTTGTGTGAAATGTATCTACTTCAAACATACACACACACACACACACAAACACACACAAACGTGCATGCGCAGACATGCACACACACACACACACACACACACACACACACACACACACACACTTGTCTTCAACAGTACAGCCATTTAAAAAAGGAAAGTGAAGGAAAGAGAGGGATGAAGAAAGAGATGGTGGTTAGAACAAAGAGGACTGAAGAGAAAGAGTACACAAGAGTGAAGGAGAGGGAAAGGGAGAGGGAGAGGGAGAGGGAGAGGGAGAGCGGAAAGGGGGAGATGAGGACAGATAAGAGGAAAAGTGGAGGGAACGAGCAGGAAGAAAAGGGATAGCGAGAGACTATTTTGTGAGGTGTATCCTGCCAGGCCGGCTCCTAGTTCAGACGAGATGTCTCAGTGGGTAATAAAGCAGGGGACAGATCCTGTTAGGGAACCGAGAGGGGCTCATTGGTGCTAGCAGCAGGGGCAGTAGCTTTTATGCAGGCTCTCCCATTATCAATCCAGTTTATAGTCCCACCCCTGCCAGGAGATAGCCACGTCCCGGCCCACCCCCAGCTCTGCCTTAATTACTGACAAGTAGGATTTGAATGCCAGGCTGAATGCAAACAAGCAGGGGGTTGAATCGAATTTTGTTTGTGTGTGTGTGTGTGTGTGTATGTCTGTGTGTTATGTGTGTGTGTGTGTCAGTGT
>JACYXH010000129.1:1505000-1510000 GCA_026745465.1 Lota lota | reverse complement strand
CACACACACACACACACACACAGAGGCTTGTGTTCCAAACACAAACACACACATTACACTGACACTCATGTGTTGTTAATTCGGCGTGAAAGACATAGCTGTCTGAAACATGACACTGTTAAACTAGGAGAGAGAGAGAGAGAGAGAGAGAGAGAGAGAGAGAGAGAGAGAGAGAGAGAGAGAGAGAGAGAGAGAGAGAGAGAGAGAGAGAGAGAGAGAGAGAGAGAGAGAGAGAGAGAGAGAGAGAGAGAGAGAGAGAGCGAGAGAGAGAGAGAGAGAGAGAGAGAGGCTCACAATAGTGTTCAGCTTGGTGCACACACAGTATTCTGCCTTCTACCTGATTCAACCAATAAGATGAATGCTTGATATACACACACTTGAGTCTACCTGGCTCAACCAATGGGATCCTTGCTTGGTACATCCACACACAGTATTCCTTCTGATTCAACCAATGGGTCGCTGTCCATAAAAGAGCAACAGGGCTAAGCCAGAGCAGCATCTGTTGCTGATCTGGAGTGTAAAAATGTGTTTGTTAAAATAAATAAATGAGGTACTACCTTGTATTAAGAATACAATCTTGAATCGTGAGGTCCAACCTATTGTGTTCAATAATTATATCTCTTCCGGTGGAGGATCCCACCTTTCAGTCGGTTTCCCCTCCTTTGGAAAAGGGCAGGCGGGTGTGCACGGCCTGCACTGTGCCTTTGCTCCTATTAGCCTCCTATTATGACCAATCAGCATTTACAGACAAGGATCGATAGGCTGGCAGGATGTCTGAATTACTACATGCGCTGGAAGCAAACACAACAATGCATTTTATGAGCAGTAATTGACCCAGGAGGACTCGGCTCGGCTCAATACAATTAGTATGCGCCGTGATCACAGCCATGGGTTACAGTCTGCACAGAGGAAGCACCCAGAAACAAACACAGAAACTGCTAACCGCAATACGTGGCCTATTGGTTCGTCAAGGTAAGAGGCATCTAGAGCGTGAATGTCTTTCCTTATGAGCCACTGGACTATAAACAGTCAAGAAGCTTTTGGTGGGAAGCCTATGGAGCCTTTCTTGCATGCCCTCTTTCAGACCTTCTTTCAGAACTTAATAATACTAATTAGCATTATCATCCACAATTCTTTGCGTTTCGTTTTATTTTGTCATTTTGTTGCAAAAAGAGACGAGAAGGGGACGTTTCCGGATTTGATTTACGAATCTGTAAGTATTTTGAGAACTGAATAAGTCGTTTGTGTTAGCCTTCAACCAAACAAGGTCTCACAGATTGTCATACCTTGTCAGTGAAAATAAAACAGCGGTACATATATGAGTTCGATTCATAGGCGAGGAAATACGTGTTCGGGATTTCTGTTAGTTCCCTTTGCATTGAAAAACACATTGAGCTCTTCCCGATTTGTGGAGGAAATGAGTAGGAAGCTCCCTGTGTGCTTTCCGATGGCCTTGTTCGCATCGGTTCCAGCAGTCACCGCTGTGTGCGGGCCGTGCATTCATGAGCTATGATGCACTGCTCTCTGAACACTCTGAACTGTGGAGGCTGTTTTGGGCTGCTTTTCTTTATCAGGCCCCACCGCAGGAAGTGCATCCTGAATAAATAATAAGGTAATTACGACCGTGTTGCCCGGTGACATCTCTCACAGAGATGATTATCGGCGTGACTTTTGCCGCTCGCTGTAAACAACGGGGGGGGGGGGGACGACATTTCAAATTATTTCAGGAAAGGGGATCTAAGCGAAATTCAGTCTTCTCAAAGGTGTGGTTCCAGAATACATTTTCTTTTTATCTTCTTTCTCAATAAATATGCATAGAGACTCTTAATCCGTTCATGACAGTGCGGCGAACAAGAAGCAAGGGACCCCCGATGCTTCCTCTCTGCTGATCGCAGAGAGGAAGCCAGTCCATCTCCTGCAGTTTGAATTGAAAACGCCTGGTAAGCAGATTCAACCCCTCACACACACACACACACACACACACACACACACACACACACACACACACACACACCGCAGGGGCCCGATCCTGGTGCATCGCAGGGCATCCACCGGCGCCCGCCTCAACAGGCTGATGGCCGCTGGTGGCCTTCGCTTAAACAGGCCCAGCCTGGCGCCTGCGGCAGTAAATGTCACTCGATAAGATTTTGGGGGGGAATTAAATGCTGGAGAAAGGTTACGTGGGTCGGGGGGGGGGGGGGGGGGGGGGGAAGGCTATCTAGATCAAGCCAGCATGGCTTCTCATAGCAGGGATGCGATTATTAGCGCAGGTGTGGGCCTGGCTGGGTGGTTAGAAAGGTATTGATTGAGTAAAGAACGGTAACAAAGGGCACGTGAATGATTGACCACACGGTTGGACGCTTTGAGACCGACAGATAAGCGGGAACACTTCTGCAATTCGACTAAACTGTCCTAAAGTGTTGAGAAGCAGCATGATTACAGTATTTTCTTAATCGTTCTTTGGCCATTTCTTCATCTATTGATTTGATCTCTCAGTTGATTTTTAATTATATTCAAAGTAAGCCATGGTTAACTTAAAGCTTTTGACGTTGTAATGATGTACTTGTATCAGTCAGCGGTGCCAGCCTGTTGACCTAACAGGGGTCCTAGAGGGACCTGGGGGGCCTCTATCCTTTATGAAGGGCCCTCAGAGGTTCCTAAGAGTCGTTTTACAACTTAAGCGAGGAGCAGAGGGCGACCCGCACTCTAAAGTCATTGCGTTTCCTCCTTGAACCAAGCCTCTGCTGAAGCCCTCCTGACTGCTGCCATTAACTCCTTGACTCTGGAGGGGGTGGAGGGCAGGTGGGGCTCTCAAGAGATGGAAGACATGAGGAATGTTCTGGATTGGCTGGCAGTGGGGGTCAGCGTGGAAAGGTGGAAAATATGTTTCTTTTTTTTAATGTACGCATTATAACGTTGAGAGGCTATTTTGGTGTGTGAAAGTTCAGAGAATGAGAACACACACACACACACACACCAGTGCAATAGTGGGTGATTGTGTGTGTGAGTGTGTGTGTGCGTGCGTGTGTGTTTGTGTGTTGCTGAGTCAGAGATTCACGGAGCCTTGAAATGATCAGTGACCTCAGAGTCACCCAAATGATCGTCCTTCAGCCACACAGGACCATCTACCAGACTGTGTGTGTGTGTGTGTGTGTTTCTGTCTGTAAGTATGAGCCTGCATGTGTCTGTGTGTGTGTGTGTGTGTGAGTGTGTGTCTGAGTGTGTGTGAGAGCCTTTGTGTATCTGTATGTGTGTGTTTCTGTCTGTGTGCCTGAGTCTATGTGTACGTATGTGTGTGTGTGTGTGTGTGTGAGAGCCTTTGTGTATCTGTATGTGTGTGTTTCTGTCTGTGTGCCTGAGTCTATGTGTACGTATGCGTATGTGTAAGTGTTTGATTCTGTCTGTGGGTTTGAGCCTGCATGTGTGTGTGTGTGTTTGTGTCTGTAAGTGTGAGCCTGCATGTGTGTGTGTGTGTGTGTGTGTGTGTGTGTGTGTGTGTGTGTGTGTGTGTGTGTGTGTGTGTGTGTGTGTGTGTGTGCACATAAGTAATAAGTGAGTAGGTCATCGTAGTGTTCAATCGACCCGTGCTCGACCCGATGCGATGCACATCCTATACAGCCACTCGGTGCGGCTACATCAAAAGCTTTTTGACCCTTTTTACTTACCATAGCATTGTTTGGATCCCTCTCAGGGTCTCTTAGGATCCCTAAGGGTCCTGAAGGGTTTAAGGACATAACCGTGTAAGGGCTTTCAGCTGGGATACACTCTTATTGAAGGGTTTCCCACGAGGATTTCATACCCATTTTCCCTAGTGCTGGTGTGTGTGTGTTTGTGTGTGTGTATGTGTGTGTGTGTGTGTTTGTGTGTATGTGTATGTGTGTGTGCCTGTGTGTGTGTGCGTGTGTGCGCGCGTGTGTGTGTATGTGTGTGCATGTGTGTGTGTGCGTGCGTGTGTGTGTGTGCGTATGTGTGCGTGCGTGCGTGCATGTGTGTGCGTGTGCGCGCGCGTGTGTGTGCGTATGTGTGTGTGTGCATGTGTGTGTGCATGTGTGTGTGCAGGGGCTCCCTAATAAACTCTCCAGTGTTTGGACAACGGAAGGACCACACTTAACTTCAGACTCACTCATCTCGCGGAAAATTGACATTTCTTAACCGTTGCCATTGGATACCAGCCTGGGAAAAACTCAAAGTACCACGAGAGGGTCAGTCCAATTAGTGATGAAGGTATTGAACAATCTGCGTCTTCTTTTTAATGGAAAAAGTGTTATTTGGAGGACTTACCATGTTTTGATCCACACACACTGAGCACTAGATCATTGAGATAACTAGAAGCAGAACAAGTGTTTGCTGGAAGAACTATGTTTAAAAGGTACTTTGTTGAAGACTAGAATAACGAGTTGGCTTACTGACATGTTTTGGCATTGTTTAAATATCTGAAATATTGGTAACGGCGTCCAAATCTTTTTGTTGGCGGATGAGGTCAAAATGTTGTTGGATAATTCACATGAATGTTTTAGAGCTATTCTAATGATACTCTTACTGGCATTTTCTTTCAGCAAATTTACTCACAAATGTCAACATGTTCATGTGAGTGTGTGAGCTTGTATATATATGTGTCAAGTGCATGAGAAGAATGAGTGATTAAAAGAGACAAACTAAGAAAAACGAACGAGAAAGAGAGAGAGAGACAGAGATTGAGAGTGAGTTTAATACCGATGAGCACTTCCTGTTTCATTACTCCCTCCTCCTTTCTTTCTGTTCAACAACCCAGGTGTCCATCTTCTTCATCTGCTATGACACATTACCATATATGGTGTGTGGGAGGAGTCAAGTGAAATTTGGAGGGTACTTGGATTTCGATGGCCTTGAATGGCCTTTCTTATGTTATAAAAGCTTGGTGGTGAGTTGTTATCACAAGGTACTAGCTTGATATTACTTCCTGGTTCATATAGGCTTTGTAATTTGTGTTTTCCTCATTATAATGCACTAAAGTTATGTAT
>JACYXH010000129.1:1497500-1502500 GCA_026745465.1 Lota lota | reverse complement strand
CTCTCTCTCTCTCTCTCTCTCTCTCTCTCTCTCTGTGTGCAGGGTGTCTGCAGGGTGTCTGTGCGGGGTGTGTGTGCAGTGTGCAGTGTGCTGGTATGCAGTGTGTTCATACAGTGAACCCGTGTGCAGGGTGTCTGAATACAGTGTGTCTGTGCGCGGTGTGTGTCCGCATGCAGAGTGTCTGTGTCGGGTGCGGAAGTGTGTGTGTGTGTGTGTGTGTGCAGTGTGTTTGAGCCTCGGTAGAAAGCGGTGTTGAGTTCAGGGAAACGTTACATCAGAAGCAACACACACACACAGAGCTGGATCCGAACAAGGGTCCTGGAGCCCACCAGAGGGCCATAACAACAACGCTCAGCAGGTTTATGTCTTTATTAAGATTACAGTATAACCACATCAAGACAAAGCTGTGTTATGCTCCCATCGCCACTGCCGTGGCTCTAGTGTTACACCAGCAGCTCCCTGTTGCCTGGGAGAATTCATTACGCTGCCGAAAATTACATATCTGTGTTTTCATTAAATACGCGAGAGCGAGGCTCTCGTTGCGTCTCGAGGTGGAAATGAATCTTATTAAAGCAAGACGAAATAAACCCTCTTCAGTGAATGACTAATGTATTTAGAGCAAATTAATTCAATTTCTGTCTGAAAATGATCAAGTGCTCAAGTTTTCTTTTCATTCATCTTAGTCATAAAAAGGCGAAAGTGGAAAGATCAGCAAATGGAATCACACGGGCTAATGCAACTGGTCGAGAGACGTCCTCAGAATAATTATTCACCAATCAGCTTCATATTAGCCTGCTGTTATTCCCCTCTAATGTTGAACGACTTCAGGCTTACATGATCACGCCCACACACACACACACACACACACACACACACACACACACACACACACACACACACACACACACACAGACACATACACACACAGACACACACACACACACAGTATCAAAGGAGTCATTGCACTGGATGTGAATGTGCGTGCGTATGTATGTGATTAAATGTTCAATTGTGCGTGTGTGTATAAGAGTGTGTGTTCATGTGTGTGTGTGTGTGTGTGTGTGTCTGTCCTCTCCACGTCTCATTGGGATGCAAGTCATGAGGTCCTTGGAGCGGGAGAGGCCCCGGCTACCTACTGAGTCATTAGTGCGCTCGTTAGTCCAGTTATGTTAAATCTGAATTACCATTCATCATCACACAGGGATACATCATTTATTCTGATCGGGATTGGCAGACACACACACACTAACTGGATTAATGTATTCTCCCGCACGTGGACACACTCTGCGAAACAGAGTCCGATATCTAATCAGGCTCAGCCCCTCAGGACGTCGATAGTTGGTGTGTGTGTGTGTGTGTGTGTGTGTGTGTCGGTGTCGGTGTGTCGGTGTGTCGGTGTGTCGGTGTGTTTTATATATATATATTTTAATGGGAATTAAAATATTGTCCTTGTGAACTGTAGCTGAGGAGACGGTTACGGCTGAACCGAGAAGCCATTGCACAACGGAACGGTCAACTGACAGGAAGGTGATGAATCCACAGCGAGAGGGCAGGGAGGTAACAGCTCAAGGCTTTAGGCGTTACATTACTAGCACAAGGTTGGTTGGCTCTCGCTCCACACATTGGGCTGGAGAGCGTAGTGAAGAGGTTCTTTCACTCCGCTTTCTAAGCACTGTGAAGATGGTCTTTTGTGTGGCACTTCACCGGCAAGGAAACGTGTTTAGTCAACCCCTTCAATAATGCCCTCTGTTTTCTTTCAAGGGAACTGTTTTGGAAGGCAATACAAACGATTGGCTTGTGAATATATTAAGGTGAGACAAGGCAACACATTGTGGTAAACAAGACTAATTAAAATAATAAACATAAAACTATTTTTACTGTGAGATTCCAGGGAAGATGTCAATCGTGAAATATACTTGTGGTTTATATTACAGGCCTTTTTATCAAAATAAATAAATGAATCAATGAATAAAAGACTCAAGCCCTAATGTCATCACTTGCATCACTTTTGTTTTTAATTCACTCTAAGTGAGTGGAAAACACATGGGAATGCCTACCATCTGTGATAATAAAGATAACTAATTTTGGTAACTGATAGTTTACAACAGGGAAAACCCCTTCTGCCAAAATTAAGACCATGTACTTAAAGAAAATACAATCAACCTTTTAGTTTCCATTCTAACTTTTCTAACTAACTGCAGAATCAAACATTCAACATATTGGTTATTATTCGAGCCATCTGAGGGCCATCAAAGGGCTTTATTCTGAGTATTTATTCTCAAATCAACGTCTCACATTTCTAAACTATCAATGATGACTGTGAGATTTTCCACTAATGTCTGAATAAGCCACCCCTTATTGCAATTGTTTACGCAATGGTTTCAAATCTAATAAATTCTGATATGTATTTAATTGGGGTGTTAAGAAAAGTAAACACTGCTGGTGTAGAAGATTAAAACACTTGTTGAAAGGAAAAATAAATCGGGTGTGTCGATCAGCATGTTTACAAATTCCTTGTGAATGACATCGGACAGTATTAGTATTTCCAAGCTTCGAGAAGCGCTTTTCTTGTGTGTTCATTAGAACATTGCAAATTCCCTTAAAGAGCCAGTGAACCCAAACCCGTGTTTTCTTTGCGTTGAACGTGGTAATGTTTATTTTAAGATCGTGAACATAGCAATATATGCCATTTATAGTTACTGAAATAAGTCTGTATTAGAGATTAAACAGGTGTAAAATCCCATGTCTGCCCAAAACACCAGGCGAACGTTCCGCTCTGAAGGTGACGGTCTTTTGGTGACGCCTGGACGCATACTCATCGATGACGTCACGACGAAGGGACGATGGCGGCCAGGTGTTTGTGGGGTGTGTGGAGCTGTACCTGGGCAGTGGTCCACCGAGAGAGGGTTACGCTTCCCGAACACGCAAAGTATAAGGCTACGGTGTGTGTGTGTGTGTGTGTGTGTGTGTGTGTGTGTGTGTGTGTGTGTGTGTGTGTGTGTGTGTGTGTGTGTGTGTGTGTGTGTGTGTGTGTGTGTGTGTGTGTGTGTGTGTGTGTGTGTGTGTGTGTGTGTGTGTGTGTGTGTGTGTGCGTGCGTGCGTGCGTGCGTGCGTGCGTGCGTGTGTGTGTGTGTGTGTGTGTGTGTGTGTGTGTGTGTGTGTGTGTGCGCGCGTGTGTGTGTGTGCGCGCGGATGCGTGGAGCTCCGTATGAGCAGCGGTTTACTTTTGGTGTCCGCGCCAGAGTCAGGCTTTCGCTTCTCAGTATAACGCCACGGTGACGCGGCGCATTTCATATCCAACGTCGCTCACTGTATCGCTCATGCACAACGACGATACTAAAAAACTATCACAAAGTTGATGTGGGTCGTAACATCCCCCCCACCACTCTCCTTGAACTCAGCCCAAAACACATCTATTTTTTTTTTTATCGCAGTGTTCGAATTCCAGCTGAAACAGTGGGCTCACTGGCTCTTTAAATCAAGGACGACCTGTGTGTTTTATTTTGGCCACCATTTCGTTTAGAGTGGATTTTATTTTTCTTTGTTTTCGGCGAGGTTACTGTTTGTAAAATCCTTGGATGGCATCCATTCTGTTCATTACTTCAATCGATTTCAAATGTCTTTAGCTTTGGATTCATGCCGAGGACGGCGCACACATTCAACTAAGAGGAGTGCAAACCACGCAGGATCAAACCCTTAAACGCAGATATTTGTATATTTATAACATTCGTGGATTGAAACCAATCCATGTAAATCACGTTAGATACCTCAGCTCTGTTGCTGAGTCCAAGCTTTTACATAAATGTGTTTATCCTGCAACACCAACACTTACGGTAATGATAACCACTGAGGCCGTCCTAAATGTGTTTATCCTGCAAAGGAAATCGTTTTGGCTTCATTCAGCTGTTTTTCAGCTTACCAGGGACAAGTGCCGCGTTAAATGCTATACTGGATGTATATTGAACAAACGTGCGTATGTGAGCTCTTAGATGTGAGACTCTTAGAGCGGCTGAAATGCGTCTGTTTGGCATTGAGACTCGCATGCAAAAGTTATTGTTTGCATCAGTGGGTAGGCCACTAAACATGTTGGAAGTAAAAAAAAAAACGAAAAAATGAAATAAAACTCGTTTTCCTTCAGCTAACGCTCATCAGTATTCACTGACCCTCTGCATATTCTGTGTGAGGATAAACTGTTAATCGCAGAAGAGCTGTGCTATCGGATGGAGAATTTGGCCCCGCTTTTGGGTCCCTTTTCAAATAGATATACACATTCTTAAAGAATCTGCTTCAGATTCTGCCCAACACCCTCTGTGATCCCGAAAGCAGCCAGCGCCAAATTGAGCCGGTCAGTCAAGACATTTGTTCCATCAATAATGTATGGGTCCTGTTCTCAGCAGCTCTGTCTCCATCTCTTTGATATAACCGCCAGGCGTTTTTACTGTTGAGTGTCCAGACACCAAATATCCATCCACCTATCATCCATTCAGTCATCTATCCATCATCCATCATCCATCCATCCATCCTTCATCTATCACCCATCATCCATCCTTCATCCATCAACCATCATCCATCCATCACCTATCAACCATCCATCAACCATCATTATTCTAATTCCTGTTTTTCGGTCCGTTCACTGCTCAGAATCTTCCATCTGTAGGACGACCATCGCGCAAAACGTTTCACTCTCTATCTCCATCTCTCTCCATCACTCTCTTCCTCCACAGCCCTGCTTTTTTCATCTTACCCACATCTGCCTTTCAATCTTCCACTCGTTCCCCTGATTATCTCTCCATCTGGCATGCACCTCTTCCTCTCTGTCTCTGTCTCTGTCTCTGTCTCTGTCTCTGTCTCTGTCTCTCTTTCTCCAGATGATGTTTATCGTCCTATCCATTTCAACACTTCTCCCATTGTAATTCCTCCCCTCTGTTCATCTATCACCCACCCATCCATCCCTCCCTCCCTCCCTCCCTCCCTCCCTCCCCCACCAGCTCCCCTGAGTG
>JACYXH010000129.1:1480000-1495000 GCA_026745465.1 Lota lota | reverse complement strand
GGGTGGGAGGGAGTAGGCAAGAATGGAACGAAGAAAAGAAGGAACGAAGCCAGAATAGTAGGAAAAAAATATTTAAAGGGCAAAGGAAGATTGTTGTTGGGGAGGAGAGAAGGTTGCTGTGATGAAATACATTTTTTTTAATATATATCTATTAACATTAATTTCTGAGAGAATGCATTGCAGTCTGATTCTAAAATGTAAAACTCTGTTCTGGGGTTTTTGTATGCTTCTTTTGCTCTGTGTGATAACAGTGGCGCTGTGTTTGTTTGGTTGAATGATCTAGTCTCTTTAAATCATTCATGAGAACACATTAGCCATCCCAATGCTGCATCTAGCCAGTCTAATCCGGCGTGGAAATCAACTCGTCCAATACGACCAGACAGCCCAACAACATCTGCACACAGCAGCTTTCATTAAGTGTTGCTGTGGAAACATGTAAATAATAAACGTGTGAATAAAAGAAGGAAAAAAAGAAGCTAGGCTCCCGGGCTATATTCTACGAATGACATTAGCTTGTCGTCGTCCAAATCCGAATCATCTGTTAAACTCGCCGAAGTTAGCTTTTCTCCACCAACAATTGAGTAAACAATTAAAAACCAATCGCGGTATCTAATTAACAATGCGTCTTCGACGACGGTGTGTGTGGATTGGTGGGAATAAGACAGCGCCTTAGGAGTGCCAGTGTGTTTGCTAGAGACTCGTGTCAGTTGCGATCACATCGTTATCGACACGGTGTTTCACACGCCTCTGGGGACCACATCAAGCCGCCCCGCGTCACTCAAAAGATGTTATTATAGACGCGTTCCTAACGCTTTTATTGAAGCCTCGCTAACTGCCAGATCCAGTGACTCCCACGAAGGCCACGTCTCGTTACAGTCTTGTGTCTCTTTTAAACATCTCTTTCTGTACAATGATGTTTTATGTTTTAATCTGCCCGCGGTACAAAGGGCATTTTAGAAAATACTAATCATTTAAATAAATTGAATATTCCTGGATGGCGACATTGGGGTATGCAAAGTTAAAGCCGACATATGCGCGTCTATTTATCGAAAACGACACGCATGCAATGAATGTCTACTACATATTTTACTTTTGACTCTTTTTACGTTTGAGTGTAAGGCACATTTGATACTTTTTGGGACATTTCATTGTACTGTACATTTGATTACGTTATATATTTGACCATCAAATCCTTCCTTTTGTACAGGAATACATGTTGTCAAACATCAACCACAGCAAACGATTGCTGTAAATGCAAAGCTTTCTTTCATTTTCATCAGAAGAAAGAACATGTTGAAATTGAAAGCGTGTGGACTTTGACACGGGATAGATTCAGACTACTACTATCAGCCAATTCCAATGAGACTCCCAATCACACAACCGGGAAGCAACCTTTTTCTGTCATCCTCTCTTTTCCCCTTACTAAGTCTCTATCCCTCCATCGCCACGTTACTCGCCCCGTTTCCATGTTTCTATGTTGGTGCAGTAGAATAAAAGAAATACACAACACAGAAACACAAAGGGTAGCTGTGCGGATATTGAACTACTCCTCTTCTCCTCTCTGTTGTCTACAAACACTTTAACCGCTCATAGCCCTGTGCCGTCTCTCGCCCTGCACTCCACCTATTCCTCGCTCTAACTCTCTTTTTCCCCACCTCTATTTCTCATTCTATGTCTTACTAGTTATCTCTGTATTAGCGACGTTGGCGCACATCGCTGTCATTCCCTCAGCGCATATGGCGACTAGACCACCACCTCCATCCCCTTCCAGCGCCACCGAGAGCAGAGTGGAAGACCAGGATATGTCGACATCTGTCTTCTTTTTTTTTTTTTTTACCCAGAAAGGTCCAATGAATTGAATGCTCTGACGGATTAAACGTTAAGACAGATACTATGTATCCAGGGGCCCCAGGATGTACGTTTAGAGAGAGAGAGAGAGACACACACAAACACACACACACACACACACACACACACACACACACACACACACACACACACACACACACACACACACACACACACACACACACACACACACACACACACACACACACACACACACACACACACACACACACACACACACACACACACACACACACACTGCACTGACCGGCCCAGTGCAGGTGGAATTTGATCAGTTGCCAGTCACACCTCTGGGCACCATGACAAACGAGCAGCAATAAAAAAGTTGACAGACTCAACTGCACACGCACACACACACACACACGTGTGCAGATATCCTAAGACACACGTGTGCACGCACCAACATTGACTTATGTGATGCATGCATCTTATAAGATGTGAGATGTGCAACACACGCACTCAACAATACACGCAAGTCAATACGCACACAGAAGCATGTTAGGGAGGAAGCACACACCGCAGAAGGCACTTTTATCCAGCCACTTATTTGTGTGCACGTATGCGTGTGTGTTTGTGTGTTTGTGTGTGTGTGTGTGTGTGTGTGTGTGTGTGTGTGTGCGTGTGCAGATGTGTGTGTGCCTTGTGCATTTTGTGAAGCTGTGTGTGCATGTGAGTTTCTGTGGATTCATTTTTTGTTTCAAGGACAACTTAACTGCCGGTGAATGGCCAAGTATAATATGAGACACGTGCACACGCCTGCCAGCACACCCACACACGCACAAACACACAAACACACACACGCACACACACGCACAAACACACAAACACAATGCATCAGTGTAAGAGAAACACATCTCGAAAATAAACGATGACCCAAGAGTCTTTCAGTCAAAGACCCCCTTGCATAATGATGCAACATACACCATGTACATACATCTTCATCATTATAGCTACATCGTAACACATACGTGACGACACATACGCGATGCAGCACACAAATGGGCAATGAGGACCACGACAAAGGACAGCTGTGGGAGAGGTGAAGGATGCAGAGGCAACAGGAGAAAACAAGCAACGTCAGTTCGCAAGGAGAGAGAGAGAGGGAGAAGAGAGAGAGAGAGAGAGAGAAATAAGGAGAAAGACAGAAAGAGAGAGAAAAAGAGAGAGAGAGAGAGAGAGAGAAAGAGAGCGAGAGAGAGAAAGAATGAGAAAGACAGAAAGAGAGAGAAAAAGAGAGAAAGAGAGAGAGAGGGGAGCAAGAGCAACGGAGAGGAGAGAAGAGAGGAAGAAAGGAGTGAAAGAACAACAGGGGAAAACAAAATATATATATATAATGAGACGGAGAGAGAACATACAACATAAAGAAAGAAAGAAATAAGCACTGAATAAAAGACACAGAGAGACAGGGACAGAGACAAAGAGACAGAGAGAGAGAGGGATGAGTAGAGAGCAGGATGGGTCCTTATTTCACAGACAGGCATGGATGAGAGGAGTGGAGGAGGAGGAGGAGGAGGAGGAGAAGAGGAGAGGGAGAACGAACGGAGAGGAGACGAGACGAGAGATACAAGCGGAGGAGAATGGACTGTGTACTCACAGGATCTCCAGATCGCGCAGTGCCCGAAATGCTCCATCTTCAATGCAGCTGATGTGGTTGCTGTCCAGCTGCCTACAGAACACACACATGCACGCACGCACACACAGACGCACACACGCACATCACAGACACACAGGAGAGGATGGAAGAAGAGAGATGGCAGTCAGCATCAGGTCTGTGGGAGGGACTAGTCAAGGACTAGCGTGTCTAGCGTGTGTGTGTGTGTGTGTATATGTGTGTGAGTGTGTGAGTGTGTGTGTGTGTGTGTGTGTGTGTGTGTGTTCAGAGGTGGTTCCCCAAAAGTAGACTCAAGGTAGTTGAAAGCAATGGTTTTTAACTAATGTCCCTCTAATACATACTTTTCCCCAGACAGACACACACACACACACACACACGAACACCTTTTACAATATACACACTCTTCCACACACAGACTTAACATTACATAGTAGCAAACATTATATAGTAATAAGAAACCCCCCCCCCCTCAGGCACAGTCGTCCACAAACGAACACGCTAACACGCCGGCTACGCAAAGGAGCTCACCTCGGTGTGGTGTGACCGGTCTGATGGAGGAGAGAAGAAGAAAAGAGGGAGTGAGAGCGCGAGCAAAGAAGAGGCGAGCGGGCTAGCTGAAGTGGCCTGTCTGGCGCCAGCCTATCACCTCGCTCGCCTTCCGCACGCACAGCAAATACCGGCCACCGGGCGTGCAAGGTAGAGCGGGAGGAGGAGAGAGAGAGAGAGAGAGAGAGAGAGAGAGAGAGAGAGAGAGAGAGAGAGAGAGAGAGTTAATGTGTGAGCGAGTACGGGGGAGGACAGAGGGAGGGAGGGAGGGGGATGGAGAGAGAGCGTGAGGGAGAGAGAGAGGGATTGGTACGGGCTAAAGCCCACCCGCTTGTCTGTTCTGTAAATATTAATTGCATTTTCTCCCCTCCCCTCCCCTCCCCCCTCCCTTCCTTGTCCTGCCTCCCTGCGCTCTGCTTGTCCTTCGCTCCCCCTTCTTCCTCTAGTGAAAGAGGAGTAATTTCATTACATTAGGCCCACCAATCCATTAAGGGCCTTTTACCCACTCTGTCACTGAAACAATTTCATTAAAAGGAAAGGCTCTGTAAATCAACCAGCAGTCACAAAGCTGCTCTCTCTCTCTCTCTCTCTCTCTCTCTCTCTCTCTCTTCTCTCTCTCTGTCTCTCTCTCTGTGTCTTTCTCTCTCTCTCTCATCCTTCTCCTCCTCCACCATCCCTCGTTTGCTGGACTCCCAGATGGCCATGGCGCCCCTCCATCATCCATCCTTTGCTTTTACTTTAATTTGCTGGACCACCTTCCTTCCTCCTTCCTCCCTCCCTCTTCCTCCCTCCCTCTTCCTCCCTCTCTCTCTCCCTCCCTCCCTCACGCCGTCCTTCCTCCCTTCCATCCTCCCTCCATCCTTCCTTCCTCCCACCTTCCTTTCATTCATCCTTCCATTCATCCATGAACTCAACCAATCTGTTTTCCACTTATCCTTCCTTCCCTCTATCATCCTTCCTTCCTTCCTTCCTTCCCTCTTTCATCCTTCCTTCCTTACCTCCTTCCTTTCATCCATCAATGAACTCAACCACCCATCTCCATTCTCTTTCCCTTCTTTTTCCTCCCTTCCTCCCTAATCCTCTGATATTTCTCCTAAAAGACGAGTCGAAGGATGGAGATGCAAAGGGCAGACATTTAGAATGTGTCTATTTTCCTTTCCAGCCAACAGGGAAATATGAGTGGCATTTAGCTGGCTCTAGACACACACACACACACACACACACACACACACACACACACACACACACACACACACGCACACATGCGTGCTCACGCACATGCACACAGACAGACAGACACACACACACATTAATACTGATTAATATGTTAACCTAACACAAAACAAGCACACACACATACTCTCTCTCACACACACACAAACCAGATACACACACACATAAACCAGATACACACACAAACACACAAACCGGATAAGCACACATACGCAGCATTGTCTGTAAGGGGCATCAGATGATAAAAACACATCATTCTACCTTAATCATTTCCTCTAAGCCCTCTCCTCATCTCCTCAGCCCCTCTTCACGTCTCACCTCTCCTTCTCTTGCTCCTTAATCCCCTCTCCCTTTGACATCCAACCTCCTGCTCCATTCTCTTTTCTTTAATCTAATTCATCTAATTCTTCGCTCCACTCCTAATCCATTTGTATCCGTCTCGTGTATCTTCTGCCTCCACCCCCACTTCGTTTACCTTTGCTCCCTTCCCATCAGCTCTCCGTCACTAATCCATTTCTTCCCACTGTTTGCTTTCATCCACCTTTTCATTCCAACCCCCCCCCCCCCCCCCCCCACCCCCACTCCCACCCCCACACCCACACACACCCACCCCCACCCACACCCACACCGCCCACTGTGAGTGTGTCTCTGCTTATTGAAACACCTGCTGGATCTGTCGTGACGGATTGGGTGCTAAAACACCTGGTTTCCTAACCCCAGTTTCCTAGCCTTGCTCTCTTCAGGAGGTCTTTTCAGCTATGACTGAGAACTGACGTGGAGGGGGTTGGAGGGGAGTGTGTGTGTGTGTGTGCGTGTGCGTGTGCGTGTGTGTGTGTGTGCGTGTGTGTGTGTGGGAGAGAGAGAGAGTGTGTAGTGTGTGTGTGTGTGTGTGTGTGTGTGTGTGTGTGTGTGTGTGTGTGTGTGTGTGTGTGTGTGTGAGAGAGAGAGGGCGAGAGTGAAGTTTTGACAGACGCTCTTTTGATATCTATATTATCGCTCTATTCTCGGTTCCTATAGGCCTACCGTCTCTACCAATGTGTCTCTGTGATCACTATTACCTCAGGGAACCCAAGTCAGTGAAGTCAGCATTCAAAGTGGCCGCCTGCAGAGCTTTGTAACTGACGGCTAGCATTTTTTTATCTCGGCATTCACCTAATTTGTAACATTTGCGAAAATCATGCAATCGATTGAATAAAAGGTTTAGCGAGAATAATTGCTGCTGTCATTTTTGGGGCTTCACACACTTTTGTCATCTGGGGACCAAAACAAAGGCTGTGATGGGACAAACTTCTGTCCAGTAAGGGCTGACTCTTTTCATTCTGGAGTCTGTATAGCAGTATGGAGTAGAATTTTAAAAAGGTAAATAAAAAAATTGGATAATCGCCTTATTTGAATAAATATAATTGAATACAGTTTTATTTATTTATTTGTTTGCCTGAGAGCAATTTCAGAAGGAAAGACAAGGAAACCGAACAGTGGAAATCAATTTACCATACAGAGAAGGAATCCAAAACGAGCAAGTCTACACCAAATATATTCCTGATAGTTTTCACACAGGATGTATTTTCTTCCACAGCATTTTCTTCAAATATTTTTTTACAAAAAGTCCTGCAAATGTCTGTCGCTAGTATAACTAAATGAGTGCTAAAAGAGTTCATTTCAAGAACATTTCAAGATATACCTTGAAATATAGGTCACATTATATTTTCTGGTGAGCAAGACTTGGGTTCACAAGACCATATGGACTGAAGCATGTCAGTGTTTTATGTCATTAAAAGACACGTTATTATAAGCTGTCACACTGGCACACAGACTAATAAACCATATGTGGAGGCATGCTATAGTTAAATTAATTTATGAATGTTTTTATTGATTCAGTTTCGCAGTATCTCTTTCTCTGTATACATATTATGTCGCCCACACTCTCCCTATCTCTGTCTTTTTTTTATTCTCTTACTTGCTCCCTTTTCATCTCTCTGTCCCTTTGTCTCTATGTCTCTCTGGTCTCCTGTTTTTCCTCTTGATTCCTTTTAGTCTCAACTATCCCTCATCCACCAGATGAACATATCATGGACAGTCGGTCAGTGGGGTGTCTTGTGTTAGCCAAATGTAATGTGAACATGATAATCCTGTTCCTGGATTAGAGGCTAGTCACTGGCATCCCTGTTTTGCATCATCACCAATCCCAGTGTTTACCAGCATATCGGCTACATTTTAGCTTGAGTTTAAATACAGATTATTTACAGACAGACAATACAGAAAAGCCACAGCTGACAAGCAACATGACAAAAGAGAAGAAAGAGGAGGAGGATAATGGGGAGAATGGAGAGAGAAGGAGAAGATGGGAGACAAGATGAGAGATGAAGAGAGAGGAGAGGGGGAGGGGAGAGGAGGAGGAGAGGATAGGAGTAGCGCGAGGAGAGGAAATGAGGAGGGAAGAGAGGTGAGGAGAGAGGATGAAAGGCGGAGAGGAGAGGATAGGAGAAGAGAGAGGAGAGGAAATGAGGAGAGAAGAGGAGAGGAAAGAGAGGAGAGATAATCTGAGGTTAAATAGAGGAGAGGTGGCGTAAGAAGAACAAATGGCAGGAGTCAAAAGTCAAAAGAGAATAGGAAGAGGAAAAGAGAGAGCGTAAAAAGCAGAGGAGAGAGAGGGAGAGGAAAGGAGTGGCGTTCAAATAAAAGAGTCAGTTACAGAGGAACTGGGATAAGGTGCAGGGTTGCAGGGCAGGCACGGAAGAACAAAAAAAAGAGTTGGATGAGTCACTAAAGGAAAGAAGGTGGATCAAATGGAGACGCGAGAAAGGACACTGACGGACAGGGGGTAAAGAGAAGTGTCAGTGCAAGGATGGCGGAAGCGTGGACAGCTGCGGTAGAGGGCTTACACCTGCAGTGATCTGAGAAACAAACATACAGCGGCATGTTCCTGCACGCTTGCATGAGAAGCGTCACTATTGTTCTCCGATCTGCATGCGTTACTGTGTTACTTCTCTCTACTTGTGAATTCAGGTAACCTCTGTGTGCATGTGTGTGTGTGTGTGTGTGTGTGTGTGCTTGTTTGTGTGTGTGTGTGTGTGTGTGTGTGTGTGGGTGCTTGTTTGTGTGTGTGTGTGTGTGGGTGTGTGTGTGCGTGCGTGTGTGTGTGGGTGCTACCCAGGCAAATACGCAATCTCACCTCTCGGTGGGGCGCTACAGTCATAACTCAAACAAACGGCCTGCCTGCATTGCATTGTGGGTGAGGAAGCGTGAAGCGTGGAGAGGTTTTATGAGGTAGGAGAGAAGGGAGAAAGAGAAAGAGAGGATTACAGCAAAGGAATAAAAGAAGAGAACGAACACAGGCCTGGATATGGCTTTGTGTAATTTCAGGTTTCTCACCTCCCGTAGAGTGGTGTGGAAAACTAATAAATAATAAATATAAAACACATACAGCACTATTACCTTTATTGCGAGCCACATGCAGTAGGCTACGCAGTGTACCGGTTCTGTGCCGAGGTGGCCGCAGACGAATTGAATGAACCACAGCCCAGCAAATGAGGTGAGATGTTGTAAGAACGATGCTTCGAGAATGTTAAAAGATAAATAATGAAGTCTGTGTGAATGCTTGGGTAGGATGTGTTTCGGAAAATGGGTTCTCGAATACAAGCGCAGAGCACACACGCACGCACGCAGAAACACAACAACATCTATAGTGAAATTCCCGTTCTTTGTAACACTAATTAAATTGGAAAGAGTTAGTAATTTATAGTTAAATTAACATTTTCTAATCGTCTGAACATGGATATTTGTTTGAGTTGGTCTCTGTTCTCGAGGATTTAGGTCTATGGTACATTGAAATCAGACAGACATTCTACTGGAATTTCTTTTGGCAGTTGGGCATCCAATGGTGCCTGAGGAATGCTAAGCTAGCTAGCTATCTGACGATGTGGTTCCACATCATGGAACCACATACCAGCGGTCACCACGGTAACATTACCAGGTGGACGAGCAATCCAATCTAATTTATTTAAGACACTAACTAACAAACAACATTTTTTGATCGGAAATAGCAAATCCTATGAGGAAAGCAAATATTGTTGACCAAACTGGAATATAAATTGTGAAAACTAAATATAAAAAACTAAAATCATAATAATAATTACGTGCACACAAAAGTGTGCACATTGATTACTATGTACACATACAGTATATAGGCCCCACATAGATATTCACGTTGAATTATTTACAACACAGCCCATTCTGAAAGCCTTATTGAGTGATATATTCTGCAAACTGTGGGAGGTTAGCTTATCGCCAAATTTATCCTTGTGGTTGGTGTGGACTAAATCTGACTGTTGGCACCTGTTAGCTAACTGAGTGTTCATGGGGGACTGACAGGACAGCAGTCATCAACATTAATCAGATACATACAGTTCATGCAGTTTATGCAAATGTAAACACACACACACACACACACACACACAGTGTCTTGTATGTTAGCTGTTTGGTTGAATTAGAAAGACAATACGGAAGCATTACAGTATGGCCAGTTTATAACACACACACACACACACACACCTAGTGTGTATCTGTCTGGTTGGGTTAGCAGAAGATGGATCTAATAACATTTGCCAGGCTCTCGGCAGTTTAAGCAAATCCAGTCACTCTAATTTTACCATCAAATGCATGTGTGTGTGTGTGTGTGTGTGTGTGTGTGTGTGTGTGTGTGTGTGTGTGTGTGTGTGTGTGAATGTGTGTGTGTGTGTGGGGGGGGGGGGGGTTAAACACAAATCCCAAAACGGACATGATGCCAGTGGGGGTTGGCACGACAGAGGAAGAGTAAGTCTGTGATTAAATTAAGCGAGATAGTGATTGAAAGTAGATAGAGTTGGAGAGAGAGAGAGAGAGAGAGAGAGAGAGAGAGAGAGAGAGAGAGAGAGAGAGAGAGAATGAGTGTAGTTGAAGTTAAAGTGTGTGGCAGATAGTGCGACTCAGAGCGACAGATGGAAACCTGTATGTGTGTGTGTGTGTGTGTGTGTGTGTGTGTGTGTGTGTGTGTGTGTGTGTGTGTGTGTGTGATTGTGTCTGTTATCGTATGTGTGTGTGAGTGTGTGTGTGAGTGTGTATGCATCAGTGTGTGAGTGTGTGTGTGTGTGTGTGGGTGGGTGTGTAGGTAATAGAGCGAGTACAAGAAAGAGCAAGAGAGAGAGAGAGAGAGAGAGAGAGAGAGAGAGAGAACATATGAGAAAATCAATGCAGAATCCACAAGGGACAGAATGTCACTGAGGTTTCTTTCTTCCTTTTTACTCTGTGGTATAATGGAGGACCAGAGCATCTTAGTGCTGGAGTCACCTTGTCTAATGGTGGGTGGGGGCGGGAGAGGAGAGAGGTGGGGTGGGGAGAGGAGAGACAGGTGGGGATGGAGAGAGAGGAGGGGGGTAGAGAGAAAAGGAGAGAGGAGAGAGTGGGGAGGGAGGAGAGGGAGAAGCAGAGGAGAGGCAGGGAAAGAAGAGACAAGTGGGGATGGAGAGAGAAGAGAGAGGAGAGAGTAAGGAAGAATGAGAGATAAGATGTAGGGAGCAGGGAGAGGAAAGATGTGTGAGGGGTAGGGAGAGAGGAGTTGGGAAGTGGGAGGAGAGGAGAAGCAAGGAGGGGTGGGAAGAAAGGATGTGGGAAGAGGGAGGAGGAGAGAGGAGCGGTATAGGCGGGGCAGGCAGGAGTGAGGGAGGGGTGGAGGGATGGAGTAAAGAGTGACTAATTCAAGGGATGGAGAAGAGAGAAGTGAAGATTGACAAGTAACTGTGGGAAAAAAAAAATTGGAGGACAAAGGGGGTGTGTATTTAAAGTTAAGTTGTATGTATTCGGTAATGGTTTTAATCAATTACATGGATGTAAGAATTTGAAAAGAAATACTCAGAGCTGGTAGTAATAGTAGTATGTATCGTTATTTTCCATAATCTACGAAAAACATGAACACAAATCTGGGAAGGTGGAAAATAAGAACATAGGAAGGAATTCTATAAGAAACGGGGGGTGATTTGGGAGGCGACAAAGGAGAGGAGGCAGCGGGGGTGAGAAGTGATGGATGGGGCGGATGCAGAGAGGAGGAGTGGTCGAAAGGAGGAGATGGAAGGACGGAGGAGAGCAAGAAGAGATGAGACAAAGCAGAGGAGGATGGCAAGGGAAGGTACCGGCCTCCATCCCCAATGTTAGCCCTAAAGATACCCTAACCCCTTCCTTCTCCTGACCCGTGTAAAAGTGTCCGCTAAACTAAACAGACTAAACAGTCAATCGAATAAAACTCCTTTTCGTTCCTTTCATGTTATGGTTCAGTCTTAGTCGGCAAAAAAAAACTAACATCAGTGAGCTCAAGCCGCTTATTGCTCAGAGCCCCTTGCTGCAGCACGATGTAAAGATAGACGTAAGCTGTGTCGTACGCTGCGACTTGGTCATGACCGCACATTTACAACCGACGCCCGGGCTATCCAGTAGCAGCGTAATGGTAACGGGCTCTGTGATGACAGGCAGAGTGATACTGAGATTAGAGCCCAGACAGCGGACAGGGAATGGGCCTTAATGCAACACGGACGCCCAGACGCACGCAACGCCGTCACCAACGACCGCTGCAGACGCGGCGTTTGTACTGATCTGGATCCCTCCCGGATATGAGTGGTTTGATGAATATAAGTGAGGGGGTGAGGTTGGTTTACAGGCTAGAGTTTATAAGGGGTTGGTTTCGATCCTCGACCCTAACCTGTAGGCATCTTTGAGAAAAATGCTCTAATCCCTACCTGGTCCTCACCCGTTAAATTGTTTTGGAGGAAAGTATCTGCTAAATGTCTAAATAGTGAATAGTAGCAACATAACTGACTGGATAAAAGGAAAGGCTATTGCTGAAAAAAAACAAAGATATCCAGCAAAACGAATGAAGAAATTTGTAAAATGTCACTTTTAACCCCCTTATTTATTTGGTCCTGCAGTAGCACAGAGACTCCTGTTACACAAAACATTTAACAGCCGTTCCAGTTGTAAGTCAATTAGTGCTGATTCCATTTTGTTTTAATTAGTTTTCCGTTAGTTACTCAGATTTCCGACAAGCATGGACCACTGAATCAAAATGAAGACTCCATTTGAGTCAGTCATTAGCGTTAGCTCCACTGGCACAGAGGGGCTAATGGGTCTTTTTCAACCAACGGCCATCTTGCTTCTAAACGGGTCTAGCCGGGTACTGGAACTGAATGTGGAATTGTATTATATTCCATTCCATTCCATTATATTCCGTTGTATTCCATCCTGCTCTATACTGTTGTATTGCAGTGCTCATTCTGGTGCATTCTTTCTGTAGCTATACCACCGGGTCAATTAGCAGCCAGATTCCTGACGAAGATGAACCTCTGGGCATTTTTCAACCAACGGCAATCTTGGTTCTAAATGCTAGCTGGGAATTGGAACTGAAGGCATAATTCTGTTCTAGTCTTTTGTTATCCCATTCCATTCTATTTCATTCTACTATTTACAATTGTATTCCGTTCTGTTCTATTCTGTCCTATTCCATCCTGCTCTGTTGTGTTCTATTCCGTTCTATTCTTCTGTAATCTGTGTTGTGTTCCCTGACATTAAGATGTTATCCGGTGCAGTCTTCCCGTAAACATTACCACCGGATCAATTAGCCGCTATTGATTAGCCGGATCGATCGGGGCACACCATTGATCCACGTATTGGCAGTCAAATCACAACGGATGACACTTTGAATGAAGACAGCAATCGTTATTTGGTGTGTGGGGGTGGGGGAGGTGGGCAGGGGTAGAGGCGGGGTTGGTGCTTAGGGGAGAAGGATGAGAACATTGACAAAGGGAAGGAAGGAGGTCTGAAAGACAGACAGTATTTGCTTGCTTTGGTGAAACAAACCATATTTTGTCATGCCACCAAGGCACATTGAAAATGTGAAGAAAAGTGGCTTGAGAGGGGGAGATAGAGTGAGAAAGGGAGGTGGAGGGGGTGCTGAAATGTGCAGAAGGAGACGAGGAATACGAGGTGAACCTTGCTGGCGTCAAACCAGGGGAGTAAGGAGGAAGACCTCCTGTCTCTCAGATCTGTCCTATAAACACATTAGGTGGGGACGAGCAGACGCTGAGAAAGAAAGAGGGAGGGAGGACAATGGGAACCTATTCAAGAGGAGCAAAGGAGGAGTAGAGCAGCCGTGCTTACAGGTTCTTGACGTTGGTCATCCCTCTGAACGCTTTCCTTGGAACCGCCTGGATCTGGTTCTCACTGAGGTCTCTGCAGAGAGAGAGAGAGGGAGAGAGGGAGAGAGAGAGAGAGAGACAGTCAGTTGAAGTATTTTAAACACAAGGAAAATGGGGCCTCACGATTACTACACCTGACAACCATTTGATGTACTTCCCTCTCTCTCTCTCTTTCTCTCTATCACGCAGACACACACACACACGCATGTATACACACACAGACACACACACTTGTACAAAGACGCACACACACACACTTGTGGTGTACATTTACACACATAAGTACGCAAAGAGTAGACATATGAGAGACGGAGAGTGCGGGAGAGAGTAGGGAGACAGAGGGGGGGGGAGGGTGGAAGATAAAGGATGATATGACATTTATGATCACTGGAGCAATTTGGTCAGACGAGCTTCAAAGACAGAATCCTGAGAACCACTCCTGGCCCGCTTCCATACCCCCCCTCTCTCGTCAGCCCCCCTCCCTCCCTTCCCCCCCTCCCTCTCCCCCCCTCCCCCCCTCCCTTCTCCCCCCCCTCCCCCCTCTCTTCTCCCCCCCCTCGCTGTCTGACCCCATCCCTGAGTGTGTGTATGTGTGTGTATATTTTTGCATGCATGTATGTGTGAAACATATGAATGTGTGTGTGTGTGTGTGTGTGTATGGATGAGTGTTCTCGTGTTGTATTGATGTGTGCGAATGTGTGTTTGTACTTAGTGTTCGTGTGTGTCTGTGTGTGCGTGTGAGAACAAGCAGTTCTGCGACTGCTCCCCAACAGTGTTGCAAATATCGTGCACGATCTCCACATCTGTGTGCAGGTTCACACACACACACACACACACACACACACACACACACACACACACAGCATTTAATCACAGTTGGAAAACAAGTCACTTCCATGAAAATAAAGATATACATCACCCCATCTTCCTATGAACAGAAACATAGTTTGCATCCAAGCATGACCACACACCACACACACACACACACACACACACACACACACACACACACACACACACACACACACACACACACACACAACACAGCCCAGTCAGATCTCTGTATTGTACTTGTATAGGAGCCACATGATTTGTGAGGGGTCTCAGCAGCCCTGACAAACTTTTAATCTATTAGTGTCGTTGTTGTTTGTTTGGATGACTTCTGGCAGCTAACCATGGTTCCACAAGGCCACTGAGCCACAGAGGAGGAAAGAAAGAAAGCAAGCAAGAAAGAGAAGAAAAAATACAGAAAGTAGGGAAAACAGAAAAAAGAAAGTCACGAATGACAACATACAAATACATGAACACAAACATTAAACAATGACACACACACACACACACACACACAGTTCCCACACTCCCAGAATGCTTGGATATGTATTCCTTCACAGTGGTTCAGTTATTTTTATCATCTTGAATGTTAATTGGCAAGCGGTACCCTCCAAAAAGACAACTCGCTTCCCCCCACAAACAGAGTTTTTATGTCTCTGGCTCCTTCAACTCTACCCAGAATCCCCTGGC